>OY992890.1:83403941-83540668 GCA_963921405.1 Cepaea hortensis
GAAGGAGGAGTAGAGAGTGGGAGGAGGGAGGAGGCGGGAGGGAGGAAGAGGGAGGAGGAAGAGGGAGGAAGGGAGGAGGAGGGAGGAGGTAGTAGGATGATTGATTGCCATCCCACCAGGTTAATATGTTATCGCGGACCTCAGAGAGAAGTGTCTATGTAGAAGACCATTTCCTGGACGTACGTATTTTGGGAGGGGGAGGAGGGAGGAGGGAGGAGGAGGAAGAAGAAAAAAAAACTACGACAGTTGGCATCTCTGGAATGAAAGGAAGGCGTGTAGAAAATTTCATCTCAATCGGATGGGCCGTTCGCGAGCGTATAAAGGACATACATACAGACAGACATACAGACAGACATACAGACAGAGATACGGACATCCTAATTTATATATAAGATTACATAATTCTGTGACAGTTTCAATGCCAAAGCTGGATAAGGATTTTATCATCTCTGTTGTTATCTTGTCAGGACCTGCAGCCTTTCCTTCTTTCATCTTTTTAAAAGCTTTTTCTACTTCAACCATTAATATTTGTGATCCATCTTGAGTAGGCCTATTATACAATGTTGGTCGATTGACCCTGTTGCCCCAGAATAAATCTTCTGTGTACTCTGTCCATCTTTTTATTATGTCAGTGTTATTAATTATAATTTCTCAATTTTTCCTCTGATACAACCGTTTCCTGTTATATTATTTTTCTTCTTTGTAAATCTCATGTAATTCTTTCTCCTAGAGTTTATGAAAACAACAGTCAAATATTAGGACTCGCAGATGCGAGAAAAATGGGACAGAACACAAAACGAGCGTATGAAAATTACATTCTAATATGGAGTCGTGTCGAGCAACGCGCAAATGCTAAATATGGAACATTAATCATCATCAAGTGCCGTGCCGACTGGCGTAGGCGTTCATGACTCTTCACAGATGTCGGTTCTTGGTTTTCTGGATCAACTCTGCTGTTAATATTCCTCCATGCCACCGTCGCAATCCATCCAGCATCATTTTTCGTGGTCTGCCTCTGCCTCTCTTCCCCTTGATCTTTCCAGCTGCCACGATGTTCTCCAGCGCCCCTCTTCTCATCACATAAGCTGTTTGCCGTTTTCTTACGGTTATTTATAATGTTCTAGTTTCGCCAGCCTCTTTAAGGCATTCGTCGTTAGTTACTTTGGCAGTCCAAGGTATACGCAACATTCGTCTAAGGAACCACATCTCTGTTGCTTCCAATCTCTTCCTAATTTGTTCATTTATATTCCAAGATTCACGGCCATACAGCAAAACAGGTTCTATATAGCTCTTTAGCACTCTCTTTCTTACATTCAATGATAGCGACTTATTGCATAAGATATTCTTCATTTTTTGAAATGCAGCCTTTGCTTACCCTATTCTGCTCTTAATCTCTGCTGTGCATCTTCCATCTGTTGTTATAAATGTCCCTAGATATTTAAAACTATCCACTTGGTGAAGAATCTCAATTTCACATTTGGGTGTCACCTGTTTCTTTGATATCACCATGATTACTGTTTTCATTACACCCCGAAAAAGCGAAAGCCTCGGAAAGTCATTCATTACCATTATCAACGCTAAATTTATTTCAGAAAGAACAATACTAACACAGATAAAAGAAGGCAGTAAAACAACAACTATTATATAGACATACGCCCCGTGTAACGATACTTACAGCGATGAAGACAAAGATTAATATTATGACAACCTTGCAGACACGTTAAACAATGTCAGTGAGACAGATGAACTTATTGTGATGAGTGATTTCAACGGACGTATACAAAAAGAACACCGTGGGATGAATGCATGGGACCATTCAGCGACGCAGAGACAGAATGCAATAGCATGTTGCACACCTACTCAACATATGCTCCGAACAAGGACTAGTAATAGCAAATAGATTTTTCCAACATCGTTGTAGACACATCAAAACCTGGTATAAAATTATAAATGGAATACATAGATCAAGCTTCTCAAATTGACTTTATTCTACTTGGGAAATCAGACGGAAGACTACTTAAGTACTTATGGATTCAAGAGCACTCCCAAATAAAGACATGGATACTGATCACAAACTAGTCATTAAAAAAAAAATAATGCAACACGTAGGAAAATAAGACACAAAAAGGTAACAACAGATGTCATCTATTATAGGAGGCTTCAGGAAAATAGGTTACAGACGAATTCAAACAAGAAATCACTAAGCTACATAAGAACATCCCTGGTGATTACTCAAGTGTATATAAGGAATAGCCGGTCTCCCTGGCCTAGGTGTTTAACGTTTTTCTCCGTAATCCTGCATACTCTGGTGAGTAACGTGACGTGCGCGAGAATCGATAGCGGTTCTCTCCGCGTCGGTAACTTACAGGGTATGTGAGCCGGCAGCTCCGAAAGCAATGGCAAACTACTGGGCGTAATCTTGCCAAGAAATCAACAATCAGCTGAAAGATGCTGATGTTTACAGCGATGTCTTGTAAAGGATATGCGGGGGGGGGGGGGGGGAATATATATATATAAATATATATATATATATATATATATATATCTTATATATAAATTGCGATCTCCGTCTGTCTGTCTGTCTCTATGTATGTATGTCCATATGTCCTTTATGCGCTCGCGAACGGCCCATCCGATTGAGATGAAATTTTCTACACGTCTTCCTTTTATTCCAGCGCAGCCCACTGTCATATTTTTTTAGTGTGAAATCGGCTGCTTACCCAATATTATTTCATTTTTCATTATAATTTCATATATCTCAGGGGACTTCACTCTGTAAAAGTTATTTCAAGGGGCATAACTTTTCTGTATAACTTATAGTCATATTGTGGCATCGTTTTCAAATATTTATAAACTCTTTGTCCATAGTTATGTACCGGCATATGAGTTATAATAAATAATGATACAATCTGTAAGGCATTTTCAAAGTTTTCATAAAAATAATGCATAATGCATAACATTGTAACTCATCTTTTTTTGCTTAAAGAATGAATAAATAATAGTTACTTATCTCTATCAAGTTTGAAGATTTTATATTTCTTTACACTGCCGCCAACTCTAAGAAGACATGGAACAACTTCAGCCATTATTACATCTACAGGCATATGCGTTATATTCCTCCTCCTCCTCCTCTCCCCTCCTCCACCTCCTACCCTCTTCCTCTTCTCCTCCCCTTCTCTCTTTCTCCTCCTCCTCCCTCCACCTCCCTCTTCCTCCTCCCAGCTCCTACTCCTCCTTTTTCTTCTTCTTCTGCTGCTGCTGCCGCTGCTCCATTTACCCAAGTTAATTGTTGGGGAAGATGTAAAGATCTTTCAAGTGCTCTTTCTAATGCTTTTTGTAAGTTGGTCTTCGTTTATCTAAGGTTGTTCTAACTGCAACCAATAAATGATTAGACAGACAGACAGGCAGGCAGGCAGGCAGGCAGACAGACAGACAGACAGACAGACAGACAGTCGGGAACGGGAACTTATATGACTACTCATATGAATTAAATGAGATGCTCCCCATCAGGGGCTGGGCTAAGCCGGGCCGGATCAGACAGACAGACAGACAGACAGACAGACAGACAGATAGTCGGGAACGGGAACGTGAGCTTATATGACTACTTATATGAATTAAATGAGATGCTCCACACCAGGAGCTGGGCGATGCCGGGCCGGGTCAGACAGACAGACAGACAGACAGATAGTCGGTAACGGGAACGGGAGCTTATATGACTACTTATATGAATTAAATGAGATGCTCCCCACCAAGGACTGGGCGAAGCCGGGCCGGGTCAGACAGACAGACAGACAGACAGACAGATAGTCGGTAACGGGAACGGGAACTTATATGACTACTTATATGAATTAAATGAGATGCTCCCCACCAAGGACTGGGCGAAGCCGGGCCGGGTCAGACAGACAGACAGACAGACAGTCGGTAACGGGAACGGGAACTTATATGACTACTTATATGAATTAAATGAGATGCTCCCCGCCAAGGACTGGGCGATGCCGGGCCGGGTCAGACAGACAGACAGACAGACAGACAGACAGACAGACAGACAGACAGTCGGTAACGGGAACTTATATGACTACTTATATGAATTAAATGAGATGCTCCCCACCAAGGACTGGGCGAAGCCGGGCCGGGTCAGCTAGTGTATATATATATATATATATATATATATATATATATATATATATATATATATATATATATATATATATATATATATAACAGAGTGTATGTTTGTGTGTGTGTGGGGATTTTTGTATTGGATGCGTTCGATAACGGTACATCCGATTGAGATGAAATTTTCTACACGTCTTCCTTTCATTCATTTGCAACCGACTATAATAATTTCTTAATGTAAAATCTTTGACTTATTTAATAACATTTACTTTTCCATTTTCATTATATAATGTCTATATAGCAGGGGGACTTCACTCTAGAAAAGTTATTTCAAGGGGCATAACTTTTAATAACATTTGTATATACTTTATAGTCATATTGTTTGACTTACTTGCACTATTCTTAAACTCTTTGTCTATAGTTATTTTCAGGCATATGAGTTATAATGAATAATGAAATAATCTTTAAGGCATTTTCAAAGTTTTCATAAAAATAATGCACAATGCATAACATTGTAACCCATCTTTTTCTACAGTTTTTATTGAATGGTGTGTGGAAGGACATTCTTTTAAGTTACTGTGCGCCAAGAGCTGGGCGAAACCACGCCGGTCAGACAGATAGACAGACAGACAGTCGGGAACGGGAGAGCTTATATGACTACTTATATGAATTAAATTAGATGCTCACCACCAGGGACTGGGTGAAGCCGGGCCGGGACAGACAGACAGACAGACAAACAGATAGTCGGGAACGGGAGAGCTTATATGACTACTTATATGAATTAAATAAGATGCTCCCCACCAGGGACTGGGTGAAGCCGGGCCGGGACAGACAGACAGACAGACAAACAGATAGTCGGGAACGGGAGAGCTTATATGACTACTTATATGAATTAAATAAGATGCTCCCCACCAGGGACTGGGTGAAGCCGGGCCGGGTCAGCCAGACAGACAGACAAACAAGCAGACAGACTGATAGATAGATAGATCCCCTCCAGGGCCTGGGCGAAGCCGGGCCGGGTATATGTATATATATATATATATATATATATATATATATATATATATATATATATATATATATGTATATATATATATATATATATATATATATGTATATATAATATATATAAGGAATGGTCAAATTTCAAGGCGACCATGCTTTGCACACTGGAAAATAAATGTGGGACCAAGAAAATAGGGCAGGACAAAATATTAAGAACAGCTTGGTGGAACAACGAAGTTTAAGATAGCGTTCAAAAATGGATCACACCTACACATGAACAAGATTATGTTCCTTACATGTTTTGCATATACTTACAGAACGTAGCTGTCAAAAACATAATCTTTCAGCTGTTTGTTGATTTCTTCGCAAGATTACGCTCAGTAGTTTGCCATTGCTTTCTGAGCGACCGGATCAATACTCTCATAAGTCACTGGCACGGCTCTAACCGCTTCCAATTCTCATGCGCTCACGCCAACCACGAGAGTATTCGGGGTTACGGAGAAAGCTGCTAACCCCTCGGCGAGGGAGACGGCGCTTACATAATCGCACGACGAAATGCCAAATGAACAATCAGAGCATCTAAATATGAATCTTGGAGAATATACGGTGAACAGATGGCGACTCTTAGCAAAGACTACCCAAGAAAATTTTATAAACGTGTCAGTAATATGAGAAACAGAGATGCAAGTAGTTACAGGGGCGCAAATCAGTTAGATTTTTAGGGCGTTTGATAGGGCGCCCGCGCCATAAATCCCTATATAGTTGGTATCCCGCCCTTGTTCGATCTTGCAAAAACGGACCTAAAGTGACCTAGTTATTATTTCTGGTACTTCCGGGCTAACCGACCCGAACTGACGCGAACCGGGCGGGCGAACCGGCCGGGCACTTGGTGTGCGGTGTGACCAAACCCCATTTACCAGATATGGTTGATTCCGGAGGAGAGTGGTGCTACGGAGAAGCCATGTATGAAACAATGAAAGCTAATCACGTTAACGAAGGCCTGCCGGATATGGAACAGTAGACAGGTGATAGATAGTGGTAATAGATGACCTAATGTTCGAGACAGATGATAGGGTGACTAAGCTACTAAAGTTAGTCATCATCGCATCCTCAGCGTCATGTATATAGGGAGACAAGCAAGTGTTTTGGGTCGAAACAGTCTTACAAGACCCAAGAGAGGTGGTGGTAAACAGTATTTAATCAAATGGTTCGGCTACCCCAAGTCATTCAACAACTGGATCTCAGACCTAACCAGATACGAATGAAAGATACCAACGGGGAAACTAACCCACAAAATAGCCCAGAAGGGGAAATAAACTCGGTCTGGTGCATGTTTGGTCGGCGAGTGCCGCGACTAGAGATTGTTTTCTTCTGTCAAATGGTCGATATACACCGTCATTGGCGTATCACTATTCAATCTGTCTCAAGACAGCGTCAACGCAGCCGATGGCAAGCTGTGGATCGCTCTGCTAAGCAGCTGTCTGGGATACATGTTACCAAACCCTAAAATATGATTTTCTACGTGACGTTACCGAGCAATGCTTCGCCGAAAATGTTTCCCAAGAACACTCCAGGTGACTATTTCGTCAAGTTACCGCAGACTATTGGGATGAGTCAGCATTACGAAGTGGGTCTGGCCGAAATTCAATTTCCGAGCTCCTACTGCAATGTGCTAGAGCATGAAGTGTGGCTAAGATACAGCCCACCCAATGCTAGAGTGATAAGAAAGGCGTGTCCCCCGGGATGTACAGTTCACCAGAGGCGTTTATAGCTGCACTGAATAGACTAATGAAAGATCGGAAGGTTGACGACCAGCTCTGTGTTCTATTCCATTTCGACAACACCTCAAAGAAAGTCATCGTGAAAATACTCGAACCCGGGGCCACTATTACATTTAGTGAGAAGTTGCAAGAGATCTTAGATATAATTGAAGGCCAAGTGGTGATAGACCGGAATAACGACCTACAAAATATCTACGTATACTGCGATCTCATAGCGGCAAGACCAGTCAGTGACGCCATGGTCACACTACTAAAGATGGTTCCTATCATGAATCAGCGCACGACCTCGTTGTTTTGCGTCTACGACAAACCTCATTACGTACCACTGAGTCGGTACTCCTTTGACACGGCGGAAATACTTTTAACCACCGATACGGGTACAAAGATCTCATTCACTACCGGGACTTCAGTGCTGACATTACATTTTCAAGATCAGAAGAGATCAGACCTAGAATAATGGTGAAATACGTGGCGTTACATCGAAACCCCAGACTGTACGAAGACTTCTACTGTAATCAAGCTGGACATGGCATGTCTGTGTTTGTGGGTGTTCGGAGTCAGAGAGGTCGTGGTATCGGTAGATTCTTCATTGGACTCGGTCGCTCGATTCTACCCTGGCTAAAGACAGGTGGTAAGGCTTTACTCAGAGAAGGTGTTGGTACGGGTCTGCGAGTGGCCCAAGACGCTTTGGCTGGTAGTAATGTTGGGGAATCCTTCAAAGAACACAAGCAAGCTGGTCAGCGACTACTGCAAGGTACTGTCAACCACGTTCGCCAATCGGGTAGCGGTATTAGAAGAAAGAGACGTGCAATGCTAACTTATGAGCCCAGTATAAAACTGACCACCGTGCCACGTATCGTTTGAGGCAAGAGTCAATGATTTAGATTGAATAAGAAAATAGTGGCAGACAAATCAAGTGAGTCACTGTACAGCGCAAGAATAAAATTGTTACTAGATGACGCCACGGGGACTACTTTACGTCACCATAGTCAGAGAAGCGTTTGACAACAAGAATGGAGAAAGGCGAACAGACGGACAACATCACGATATCGAGAATATTCAACTGAAAGGCATTATAGGCACGACATTGGATGGTCACTCAAGATGAAGAAACAATGGCACAATCTAGATTATGAAGAACGGCCAAGCATGAATGAATGGCGCAGAGGAAATGAAGAGAATATTTGGCGTCACAACTGGCCGATCGAATTGTAGGCAAAAGGTCACAGCTGCAGTACGTCAGTCAAAGGAACTTAAATAGAAGCAGTTAGTCATGGACCACGCTCAAGTATTTATCTTTTAGTTATCAATATGATGAGATTGGACTCGGCAGGCAAACGGTATGTTTTCAATCATTATTTATTAATTATATTCTGACCGATCCTCCCAGCCGTATGGGAACGGTCATGTAACTATTCATTCATTATCTGTCCGACCGATCAACAACTTTAAAGTAAATATGACGTGGATTACCATCGTTTGCTGCTGTCATTGTGTTGACATTCAATTTACGGTTCCCGTTAATCTGTTATAATGTTCTGGGACAGACAACGAGTGTAATTTAAGGATACCAGCATCACAGCACACCACACCTCGTTTTCACAAGAAGAACCAACAGTACTTGGATATATTTGCATGATGTCTTTGATATACACCCGGACCCAGTACAACTCGTCGCCTACACCGAGCACAACAGGATAATTGAAGGCTCCAAGACTAGTCAAGTGCTAACAGATTACATATAATAACGATGCCTACAAGAATACTACTAACTGATATGGATCAGAGTACAACCCAGTCAGATGTGTGATCAACCCCAGATGTGTACCCGACAACCAGAAGTTTGATATGCCCGATAACCAGATGACACCACATAGGAGACGTTACCAAGACCTAGGCAATGATGTGAAGAAACAATGTGATTTTAAAATAAATATGAAGAAAAGAAAAATCTGTGTTATCTTGGTTATTTTGTCTGTGCTGCTTCTGGCAGGTCATTGTGTCTTTGTTCTTTATTCTTCTATAGTATGTTCCACAGCTACAGTCAACATGAAGAAACAACCTCTCGCAGCAGTCAACAAGAAAGACAAGGACGACAACAACAAGAAAGACGAAAACAAACCAAGCATACCACTAAAAACCAACAAACAAGAAAATTGCGTTTTCGTAACTTTTATTTTTCATCAAAACCATTCCATGAAATTTTCGCGTACAAAACACTCATACCACTAAATTCCACCTACCGGGCACTGGAACGCCAATTATTCCTCCCCACGACGCTTGACGGCAAAAGTGGAAGATGATGATGATGATGATGATGATGACTAAACTGAGAGTGTGTTTTAGTCCGACATTCAACATAAACATGCCGCCATATTGCCAACACCTGCCGAAGTTATAACAGAGATACTCTCAAATGGTCAATAGCATTACTGAAACAATAACATACAAGAAATAAAGTCACAGGCATTTATTGGCATTCACAGAAATACAGCACAGATTGGAACCTGCTTGTTTGTCGTAGTTTGTGAATTTACTTCTCATATTGTTTCAATTATCTCTACACATTAATATGTGTGTGTGTTACGTGAACACGCACACACACCTCATGCCATGACATTCCAAATGGCACATGTATGCATTTGAATAACGAAGACACACACAACAGATTGCACGATTTATTGCCTGTCATATTTCGCTGCATCTCGTCAGGTACATAATGGCATAATAATGCAGAAATCTTACAACATAAAGTAAAGTAATTAGATACATTCTTCAAGCTGAAATATACCGGTTATCAGTTATCAGTTATCAGTTGGGGTATCTTCATTGCACTCCGGACATGTCCATAGGTGCTCAGATCCTCCCCCCCCCCCCCCCCAGCATATGCATCAGCGTCCGGTGGCTAATAGTGCCAGTTCTGTGTTGGTTGACGAGGCGCCTTGTTTTCCCGATGTACCTCTCGCGTCTGGCCGTGCCGATTCTTACGCCCAAGTCTTTCATCCTGGACAGCGATGTGGAATCACTAACGTCAAAGTCCTCTGTTCTCGCCATATCTTTGAGGACGTTAATAACATCGGCACGATCCATGGGCTGGCCATCTACAGGGGGTGCAGAGCCAGCCAGTTTATCAGCTCGTTCATTTCCCACGACTCCCGCATGTCCCGGGACAAAGATGAAGGTGACTTTACGGACAACAGACTTCCGCAGCTACTCAGTCCACTGTCTACGTACAGATCCAGCTTCGACCTTCTGAATCATGATCATTGAATCACTTAGTACACACGTTGGTATAATGCTGTGATTCCAGCCATATGAAAGCCTGTGTAACTGCCATCACCTCCATCGTCATGCTGCTCATGGTCAAAGAGTGGGCACCACTGGATTCTAGAACGGTTCGGCCCGCTGAACGGGCTTTAAATGCCCACGTACTTCTCTGCTGCTTTACAACAGATCCATCTGTATAGATGAGCACTTCGGGGCTATCTGAGTGCTCATAGATGAGCGAGTTAACCTCAACATTGACAGCGGCAGGGTTCTGCTCTCTGCACCGTCTATCGAGTGTGATAATGCAGGAGAAAGTGCACTTAAAAGCTGGAGGCACCGGCACCCATTACTTGCCGGGTTGATACTGGTAAGACTGCAGACCTGTCTGACGACATCTTCCGCCCGACCCATCCATGATTTGCCCCTCTTTAGCCTGTCACCCTTTTCTCTGAACATAGCGTCATGCAGAGGGTGCTGCTCATCTGCACTTATTCTTAAGTATGCACGAGCTCTCCAGATCTTGATCCTGTGTTCCATTGTCGGGAAGTCAAGGAGGTATCTCATTGCTACACAGCTGGTGTCTCTCGTGCAGCCCAAAATGATGCGTATGGCTTCGTTTTGTACCTTTTCAAGTCTTCCAATCTGTGTAGGGCTGACAGTGAGGATGGCCAGGGCATACTCGATGCGTGAAAGCACAAGTCCTGGGAACAGAAGTATTAGCAGTCTTTGCTCGATATTGGCAGTCGCCATGACTCTCATTGCTGACAAACCTTTTCGAGCTTTCGTTATGACATACTCGACATGATCTCTGAAGAACAGGCTACGATCAAGCCTCACGCCAAGATATGTCATTGACTGGGTTCTACTCAAAATGCTCCCATCCATTCTTACTGCCGGCATGTCTGTTTTCACAATATGGTTGTTTAGGGAGAACCATGTAACGATGCCTTTGCAGGGTTGACAAGGGCACCGATATCAACACACCATGAGGAAATTCGATCTAGTTCGCCCTGCATATCATTGGCAACCGCCTGTCTATCTCGACCCTTTCGATACACGAGGATGTCGTCAACGAATGACAGAGTCCTACCCCTCCCGTCCAACTGTTGTTCAGTGATCGGCACCGTATACACGTTGAATAGTACTGGTGACAGTGGTGAACCCTGCGGCAATCCTGGACATATCGTTATCGGCTCGGAAGACCGCATCTTAGCACCACCTTCCTTTGGAGCAGAACTGCAGCTATCGATCGTATAAGGTGAGGATGCACTTTCAGTCTGAGGAGGGTTTGCATCAAGTGCTCGAAAGATACTCTGTTATATGCGTCCTCTAAGTCTATGGCGGCCGCACATGTCTCTTCTCTGACCTGAAATACTTCGTAAACATCTTGAGCAAAGACCGCCGCATTCAGCCATGACTTTGTTGCGTCTGTATCCTCCAAGTGTGGGCGGGAAGCAGCTGAGTTGTTCCAAGTCCAAGTCAAGTCATGAAATATACACATATGCAATATGCATAAGCAATACACGCATGCATTTAATTTGTTTACATGTCATATTACATCATTTTTTTTTCACGTGAGAATACTTCGTCTTCTTCATGCGCATTCCGATGTCAAACTTGAATTTATTTAAAGAAGACAGCAGTCATCTTGAGAGGTTTTGAAGTCTCACGGTGTGTCCTTAAATAGAACGTGTGTAGGCCAAAGTCATGTGTCAGATTCACAGAGCATGCGGGGCAGAGTGAAGACAGGTATGCTTTGTGCAGAATGGAATGCGACAAATAAAAAAATAAAAAATCTAAGATAGGACGTATAGATTGATCACCCCCTCCCCACATTTTTGCCTCCCCCAACCCCTCCTTTTCCACCCCGGGATGCTGGCGTGTTGGGAAATGAACAAGCGGACAAATCAGCTGAATATACATCTCATGTGTGTGGTATTGGTGCACGAAAGATCAGATGTGGTCAGAGCCCTTTGAGATCGTCTATATAGTGTGAAAAAAAACAAACACACAGATACACCACCATTGCCTGAAGACAATGGTGCGACAGGAAGTGATCAGAGGATATGGCCGATATTCTGTTCTCCAAGGAAAGACCCGACAGACACATAATTAGATTGGAAATGGTACCATTAATATTGGGAATCTTCTCTGGTTGTTGAAG
Organism: Cepaea hortensis; assembly: GCA_963921405.1. NCBI lineage: Eukaryota > Metazoa > Mollusca > Gastropoda > Stylommatophora > Helicidae > Cepaea > Cepaea hortensis. The sequence continues at coordinate 83,416,275 of OY992890.1, forward strand.
ATGAGGACGGGACGCATACAGGAAATATCCAGAGTGATGTGATGTTGGTTCTTGACTCAACTCAGCTAAACATCTTCTTCGTTCCAATTTCGAAGAAACAGCGTCACACATAATTATGCATTCCAAAGGTCAGTGTGTCCGACATTAGAATGCATTTGTGCAAGGTTTACTTCCTCTAGGCAGATTCCATCCAAGGTAACGGGCTCTTTCTACTCGTAGTTCTTTTATTTTTGTTTGGCACTCATTCGCTTTGAACTCAGGCGTAGTCCATAATACTACTTCTGGTAGCACTGCACTGAATTCTGCATGTGGAATTTTTTGTTTTTGCGTATCCCTAACGGGACGCTGCAGTCAACACCAGCATTTTTCAGCTGCTGTTGATGTACTAGGCAAGTTTTTATGTTCAGTAGTTTGTCATTGCTTTCTGAACGACCGGCTCACGTACCCCCGCAAGTCGCCAGCGCGACACGATCCGCTGCAGAGTCTCATGCAGCTGTTTTCCCCACGTGAATATACGGGAGACCAGATCAGTTGTGATAGTCATCATTATTTGTAAATGTACACCCTGAAATTATGGGCACACATACACAATTGTATATACATGACTGACTGGCAACTTGTCTTGACGATAGTTTTTTTCAAATGGAGTTATCTCTCCATAACATAAAGCCTGGGCTGAATTTAGAGACCACGTGTTGCCCATACAGCATGATCCCTCTCTCAGCCTGCCTAGTTTACTCCAGAAGAAAGGTAACACCATTACGTCTGGAACAAGACAAGCTGCCGGATAAGTAAAGCAATGCTCTAACTGTCCACCTGCCAGAGCTTCCATCCTAAACTAGTTGCCGACCAAGGCTTAGGGCTTGGTCTGCCATGCCATTTAGTCTTTAGGTTGCATTTCCTTGCACTAGGGTAAGGTTTGTACCCTCTCAATTGCACTCCTCCATCCGAAGCTGTTGGCACAATGTGTGGTGTCGGGTTTGGTGAGTGCCGCCCAACATTCAGTATTAACAGAAAACAGGTAGTACTGTCTACTGTCATACAGTATCTGACTAAGACCTGACATAAGGTTTATACATAGTATGTAATATATACACTATGCAAAAATGATTTACAATGGCTGTTAGGGCAGAGAAGACTGGCCAAGCAAACATAGTTGGCTACCATCACCTTCATCAAGTTATCTACCAGAGAAATTTTGGAACATGCTTTGTGGCTGTTCCTGTCAAGATCACTGTAATAGCTTGTTCACTGTGATACCCCATCATTAGAGACTAACGTGTGTTGAGTAAAGAGAAACAACCATAAACATCACATCTGTGAAAGTGAATGACCAACTCTCACACCATGAGGTGTACTGGTTATATGGTGCTAGCCCCATATTTTTAGACCAATTGACATTCGATTAGTGATATGTTGATTTGTTATAATTTTGGAGTATTCTAGAGCTTAAGTTTGAATTAAACAGAAATCAAAATTAATCTATTTCTAAAGTTTAAACATCTAAGCCACAAACAATATGTTGTCCAATTCATTGTAATATCGATTATAAAATAATATTGTAATAATATTATTGTAATATCCATTGATGCCACATGCTTTAGTTTAAGATCGATAGTATCCAGTAGTTTGACCAGTTCAAATGAATCTTAATATTAAGGGGTTTGATTGAATGTCGCACTGGTTTAGCAGTTTCTGCAAGCCATTTCACCATCCTGTGTTAGACAAGAGTTGGGTATAGATTAAATCAGTCTCAAAGGTTGCCCAGGCCTGTGCAGTTTAGGAAGGCCATAAAGCTGGGTGTTTGTGAGCTTGTGGAATCACTATCTGTGCAGTCACCTCACTGATGAATTTACTATCTAAAAGTGATTGAATCTCCTTCCTCACTTTCGCATCCAATTCCTCAGGGTTGCTGGCTTTAGGATCATTCATTACATTTGTTTGACATTCCTTCACTATGTGTTCTCTTATATCTGTCTACACAAACATTTGGACTAGAAATATCAAACAAGTCTCCTGTGTGAATTCTTTGAGAGCTATAACTGACATAATCAAACATGTCATCAAGAGAATTTTCAAAGCCCTGTGTATAGTTTTCTTGTGTTTATTTATTTTGCTGCTGACAATTCTCAATAGCCAAAGATAGTTAATTGTTCGTATCAATCACAGAAGACACATTTTCTGACACTTCTGTATGTGTTCTCTTATGTTTCTTCTCTTGTGGTATTTTAAACTCGCAGCTTGAGTAAAAGAAGCACTACAATCATCACATTTGTAAGGATTCTCACCTGTATGTGTTCTCTTGTGGCATGTCAAAAGGTCAGGGCGAGTAAAAGAAGCACCACAAAGATCACATTTGTAAAGTTTCTCTCCTGTATGTGTTCTCTTGTGGGTCTTCAGACTGCCAACTTGAGTAAAATAAGCACAAAAATCATCAGTTTCTTCTTCTTCTTTTGTTCGCTTGAAATATGTCTATATCTGCAATGTTGTCTCTTGTATGAATTTAACTTCTTTTTCAGTTCACACAGTGGTCCATAGAGTTTATCTTCAACTGTCGTCTCTCTAGGCCAGAAGGTTTGCCCAGATATGTTATATTTTGGGCAGTCTTGGAGTATGCGCTCTGCTGTCTGCGAGGCCAATCCACATGCGCACATGGCTGTTTCGCCAATCTTGAATGCAGAATAATGACTTGTTCTGGTCTGTCAATAATGTGGTAGTCATCTTGAGCAGGTTTTTGTGGCTTTCTGACTGATTTAATCATTCTTTTCTTTTGGTGGTATGTAACGGGCACATCAGGCTGTTCTTCTTTGGCTCCCTCCTTTAGCCAATTGATCAGCTCTGTCGTTTCCGGATACTCCACAGTGGGATGGTATCCATTGTATGGCGACCTTATGCTGACTGCTAAGTTCAGAAAATAGTGTCCTTAGTACTGGCAATTTCCCAGACATGAGCGCCTCGAGAACTGATTTTGCATCTGTCAGTATCACCACAGGTTGTGTACCATTGCTGGTATTTATTAATTTCTCTGTTGCTATTTTGATTGCCTCAATTTCAGCATCATAGTTATGGCAGTACTTTCCTGTTGGTACTCTGGTTGTGTCCCTAGTATTATTTGGGTATTCTATATACACTCCCGCTCATCCATTTCGAACACCATTTTGTGCCGACCCATCTGTGTAGGCTCGGATCCAGAAGTCCTGTGGGTATTCTTCATCTAGGAAGCTGAGAGTGGCTGTTCTGCGCTGCACACTGTTCTGTTCTTCCTTGCCAAATATTCCTCTCACTTTTGTCTGGATTTGTAATGATAGTCTATGTTCATCTTTCCAAGGAGTTCACTCTGGAATAGTTGTTAGGGGGATACTAACTGTGGGCAGATCGATGGTTTCTCTGCAGAGCCGTTTGGCCTGGCGGATAAAACTACTTCTTTTCAACCGCCTCATAGCAAGGTTTTCAAATCTATTCTTCATAGGGTGGCCTGGCAAGCTGAGGAACATTTCTGCTTGTATTTGTGTATTCGTATCTCTGCGCTCTCTCAGTGCTTGTGCCCTCCCTATCTTCTCCATTTCCACTATAGGGGTTGATCTCATCCCTCCTGTAGTGACTCTAAGTGCTTGATTTTGCACCTTGTCCAGCTCTTGTAGTGTGGTTTTTAATGCTGAACACCACGCAGTTTACCCATATTCCAGGTGTGGTTGTATGCTCTGTTGGTAAACTTTGCTAAGTATTTTCCCACTGGCTCCCCATATGGTTCCACTTAGCTTTCTCAGGATGGCTATTTTCCTTCTGGCTTTTGCTACTGCTTTGTTGATGTGCTTTCTCCATGTGAGCCTGCCATCAAATGTTACTCCAAGGTATGTTGGTTCTTTATCTTCTCTTAGGGGTGTTCCATTTATTTGGATGATCCCTGCCTTCTGTTTTGAAGAGACAGTACATAGAGTGGTGCTGCACTTGTCAGTGTTTATGCTGACACACCATCTATTCGCCCATGCAGCAAATGTATCTACAGCTCTTTGTAGCAATTTGGTGGCCACTGATGCATGTTCATTTGTGCTCCATAAAACCAGGTCATCGGCGTACACTGCCGCTTTAATTCCATGCGGTAGATTAGCAACAAGATCATTGATGAAGATTAGAAAAAGTGTGGGGGACAAGACTCCGCCCTGGGGAACACTGTGACGCAGTAGTACTTTCTTGCTCTTGAGTCCATCTATCTGTACTCGGGCTCTTCTGTTGTGCGAGTATGCTTTCACCCATTTGTACATTCTTCCTTTCACTTTGCAGTTTCTCAGTCTCTTCATCAGACCTTCTTTCCAAACTTTGTCAAAGGCTTTCTTCAGATCTATCCATGCCGCAAGCACCAGCTTCTTCTCCTGGAATGCATCCTCAATTTCTTGAGATAGGTAGGTTGTCTGATCTTCCGTAGAGAAGCACTGCCTAAAGCCAGCCTGCTGTGGCACAAGGATGTTTTTACTTTCAATGTACCACTGCAGTCTGTGGTTGATGATGCGCTCCAGTGTTTTGCAGAGACAGCTGGTGAGGCTGATTGGTCTGTAGCTAGAGGCAATGGAACCATCTTTCCCTGATTTTAGGAGGGGTATCATGATTGCTTCTCTCCAGGCTTGTGGAACACTGCCTAAGGTCCAGCTGTTATTGAAGATCTGCAACAATTTTGCTTTGGCCTCTGTTCCTAGGTTCCTGATAATTTCATTGGAGATACCATCAGCTCCTGGTGACTTTCTCATTTTCAGTTTTGATATGGCTAGCTCCAGTTCGCTGATTGTGATGGGTGCCTCCAGAACCTTATGTATTATTTCCTTCTGTTCTGTATGTTGTCGTTTCTCTCGAATCTCTTGTTGTTTATCTGGACTAACTTTGATATTGTTATCTTGTGTGAATGAGTCCGCAAAATGGTCAGCTGCTTGCTTTCTTGTTAAGATGTTTCCATCTTTATGTAGTGCAATTTTTGAGTTTCTCCCTGTGCCCTCGTCATTAAGCTGTTTTATTAGCTTCCACAATTTCCTTGTGTCTCTTTCAAAGTTCAGAGACTCCGTTTTCTCCTGCCAGCTTTTCCGTCTAGCCTGTAGCTTGGCCCTTTGAAATTTGGCTTTTGCGTGCTGGAATTTATTGTGGTGCTCTTGGCTGGGTGTGGCCTCTGCTGTCTTTCTACACACTTCCACATCGTTATGCAAGTGTTCCAGTTCACTACTCCAGTAGGGTTTATATTGTTTACGGGCTCCTCTTGGTACTGTTTCTCTCACTGCCTGTAGCATGCATTTCCCAAACTCTTCAACTACTTTATTTATGTCTTTCTCAGTGTTCAGGTTTCTAACCAGTGTGCTGGTGCAATGCTTGTACATTGCCCAGTCTGCTTTCTTGTAGTTCCACCTCAAGAGGGTGCTGCTTTCACTTACATGCTCATTTTCTACGGTTAGAATTGTTTCCCAACAATTTGTGTAATGTTCCACTCCAGGTCTGGTGAATGAAAAGCCAGGTCAGGTGTAGTTGTAGTGTGCCATGATCTCGAGTAGAAAGTATGTGGGTCGGATGGCTTGTTAACCAAGATGAATCTATTCTCATCCTGCCAGTCTTCCAGTCTCTCTCCTCTCTGGTCCATGTGATCATAGCCCCAGCTCTGCGAGTGGCTGTTGAAATTGCCACACACAATCATTTTTTCTTTTAAAGATAGTGTGTCCAGCGCCTGTGGGCGATCACTTGGACAGTAGTAATTGATCAGATGTAGGTCTGTATTACCTGTCTTAAGTTTAAGTGTCTGATACTCAGCCCCTTCCATGTAGACTTCGATTTGGGAAGCAATGATGTTATTTTTTACAAGGGTCAGTATCCCACTTTTTCGCCTGTCCTTTCGGTCAGATCGGTAACACTGGTAACCTCTGATTTTGAAGGCTATATTTTCGTTGAGGTGAGTTTCTTGCAAGCAACATATGCTTACTTTTTCTTGGTCTAAGATGTTTTCTAAGTCTATTTTTTTTTTTGCTGACTCCCTCCGCATTCCAGTGCATTATTTTAAGTCTTCGTTTAGTATGGCCAGCCGTCCTATTCTCATGTCCCCTGGCTCCACAGGACATCTGAGAAGGACCTCCAGTAGATGTGGTTGGACCCTTTCGAGACATAAGGCCTGGCACTGCACCTGCCTGGGGGTCCAAAGCAGGGCGAGCACCATAATATTTAGCAGTAGTCGACATATTCCATATTGCGTGATTGCGTGGCATCCTGATTTATGTGGTGCGCTTCTTGGCTGGTTGCCTCCGTCTTCAGCACCTTTCTTTGCTAGGATCATCACAGTTTTAAGGTTTCTCTCCTATATGTGTTCTCTTATGTTTCTTCAGATTGCCAGCTTGCGTAAAAGAAGCACCACAAACATCACACTTGTAAGGCTTCTCACCTGTATGTGTTCTCTTATGGTCCTTCAGATGGCCAGCTTGCGTAAAAGAAGCACCACAAAAATCACACTTGTAAGGCTTCTCTCCTGTATGTGTTCTCTTGTGGTATTTCAAACCTGCAGCTTGAGTATAAGAAGCACCACAATCATCACATTTGTAAGGTTTCTCTCCTGTATGTGTTCTCTTATGGTCCTTCAGATTACCAGCTTGAATAAAAGAAGCACCACAAACATCACACTTGTAAGGTTTCTCACCTGTATGTATTCTCTTGTGGTATTTTAAACTTGCAGCTTGAGTATAAGAAGCACCACAAACATCACATTTGTATGGTTTCTCTCCTGTATGTGTTCTCTTATGTTTCTTGAGATTACCAGCTAGAATAAAAGAAGCACCACAAACATCACACTTGTAAGATTTCTCACATGTATGTATTCTCTCGTGGTACTTTAAACTTGCAGATTGAGTAAAAGAAGCACCACAATCATCACATTTGTAAGGTTTTTCACCTGTATGTGTTCTCTTGTGGCATTTCAAAAGGTCAGAACTAGTAAAAGAAGCACCACAAACATCACATTTGTATGGTTTCTCTCCTGTATGCGTTCTCTTATGTTTCTTCAGATTACCAGCTTGAATAAAAGAAGCACCACAAACATCACACTTGTAAGGTTTCTCACCTGTATGTATTCTCTTGTGGTATTTTAAACTTGCAGATTGAGTAAAAGAAGCACTACAATCATCACATTTGTAAGGTTTTTCACCTGTATGTGTTCTCTTGTGGCATTTCAAAAGGTCAGGACTAGTAAAAGAAGCACCACAAACATCACATTTGTATGGCTTCTCTCCTGTATGCGTTCTCTTATGTTTCTTCAGATTACCAGCTTGAATAAAAGAAGCACCACAAACATCACACTTGTAAGGTTTCTCACCTATATGTGTTCTCTTGTGGTATTTCAAACCTGCAGCTCGAGTATAAGAAGCACCACAATCATCACATTTGTAAGGTTTCTCTCCTGTATGTGTTCTCATGTGGCATTTCAAACCTGCAGCTTGAGTATAAGAAGCACCACAATCATCACATTTGTAAGGTTTCTCTCCTGTATGTGTTCTTATGTGGTATTTCAAACTTCCAGCTTGAGTAAAAGAAGCACCACAATCATCACATTTGTAAGGTTTCTCACCTGTATGTGTTCTCTTGTGGTTCTTCAGATTGCCAGCTTGAGTACAAGAAGCACCACAATCATCACACTTGTAAATTTTATCTCCTGTATGTATTCTCTTGTGATACATGTTCTTTTGGCACTCTAGATGGTCACCTTGAATCAAAAGATCATCCGATTCATTACATTTGTTTGACATCCCTTCACTATGTGCTCTCTTATATATGTCTACAGAAATATTTGGACAAGAAACATCAGACAAGTCTCCTGTGTGAGTTCTTTGAGAGCTATAACTGACATAATCAAAAATGTCATCAAGAGAATTTTCAAAGCTCTGTGTATGTCTTTCTTGTGTTTCCTTATTTTGCTGCTGACAATTCTCAATAGCCAGTGATAGTCCATTGTTTGTATCAATCATAGAAGACACATTTTCTGACATCTGACAACAGTTTTCAAGTTTTACTGATGCCTTACAACTGTTCTCAACCATTATTGATTCTGAGTTGTTGTGTTCTGTCATTTCTTGAATGATGCTCTCCCCAGATATGTCTACCATTTTACTGAATCTGTGACTCCTGTCCTCACACAGAACATCTGATAGTTCTTGTTTCACAACCTTCATGTCTATGCTGTCATATGGCCACTTTTGTGAATGCTCTTGTATGGAATGGTAAGGACTCCTTAGAGACCAAGAGTGTATCTCTGAAATACACCAAAGTAAATAATTAATATCCTCATGAATATACCAGGTAGTGATTATGAACAGATGTATATGTGTAATCAAGCTGGTACACATTGCAGCTGTAGACAATAACTTTCAAGTGAACGAAAGATGGAGAAGAAGAACGAACGAATGAAAGTCTTTATTTTCAAAGGGTTAAGAATTGGGCACGCAGGCCCGTCTGACACTCTGCCCTTCTTCTCTATTTCCTCTCATACATTCTTTCATTCAACATCATATGTATAAGAATGATTAATGTGCTCATGTATGATCTAGTGATCTAGACCAGTGGTTCTCAAACTTTTTTGGCCTGTGCCCCCCTTCACCATATTTTCAGAACATCATTTCCCCCCCCCCCCCCCTTTTCGTATTTCCTACCTAACACCCCCCCCCCCCCCCCCACACACACACTGTATACATAATAATGGAAGCACATGCTACTAAAACAAGTCTAGACGTCCACATAAAATGTGATTTGTGGGTCTACTTACTTTATAAAATGAATTTTAGAAGGGTGAGACGTACAGAACAGTAAAGTATGAAGGGAAAAACAATATCAAGTAATCGGTTCTTGTATTAACGCGATCTTGAAATAATCTTCACCCCCCCCCCCCTGGAAACCCTAAAATTCCCCCCTAGGGGGGGGGGGGGAGAATTACTCCCCACCGGTTGAGAACCACTGATCTAAGCTCATGTGTGATCTAAGTTCATAATGATGTGACATATTTGTGAACCACAAAATACATACAGGAGAGAAACCTTACAAGTGTGATGATTGTGGTGCTTCTTTTACTCAGAAGACAGATGGATGATATGGGCTGATGCATAATCTAATCTGATGTATGCTCTAAGTTCATGATGATATAAGCTGATTTATGATGTAAGTTCAGGTGTGATCTAAGCTGATGTATGATCTAAGTTCATGATGATCTAAGCTGATGTATGATCTAGGCTGATTTATGATCTAAGTTCATGATCATATAAGCTGATGTATGAACTAGGCTGATGTATGATCTAAGATGATTGTCATGATCAAGGGTTGACTAAAGCTCTTACTTTCATCAAGGTTTTGACTGCATCCAGGAGAGAAAGACTTCTCCTAAACAGGACACTCGAGCTGAGACCGTGGTAGAAGTTAGACCAGTGTTTCCCAACGTGGGGCCCACGCCCCACAGGGGGGCAATTCTATTGTTAAGGGGGGCAATTCGAAAATGGAAGAAATCGGCTGGATATAACAAACCGGGCAGACTTGAGACTGAAGTTAGTTGGAACCTGACATAAAATCTCTTTGCAGCAAGCATCAAGCGCAAGGATCTCACTAAATTTAAATAATAAATAATTACTAATAATTAAAATAATATAGAAAAAATTTTCATTAAAATTATTTTGTACTTGAATTTCAGTTCTCCATTATATGTTTTGAAAATTTACTTACTGTGTTTGCTCAATAATTTCCTATTGATTTGTTCCTAAAACCTATCATTCAAGTTTCTTTAGTGAACATTTCAAGTTTTGAATAGTAAAACTAATTTATATGTAATGTAGGGGGGGGGGGGGGGGATAAGAATTTTAGAAAGGCTTAGGTGGGGCATAGCACAAAAAAGGTTGGGAAACACTGAGTTAGACGGTTCAGACTCATTGTGGGCAATGGCAACATTTATATTCCCGCCATCTGCATATATTTTAGTTACAGACGTTTTATAGTTATAAGAGTGATGGCGTGTGATGTGATTATGTTAAAGTTGTGTAAGTCGTGTAATGAATAACAAGAAGCTTATTCGGTGAGAATGTAATTGTTAATCCAATGACAGGGTAGACAACATGAAACTGCCCGGTGTGCTGTTAATTTTTTTGTAATTAATGTGTCACTCTATGATTCCGGAGTGATAGATGGAAGGTATGAGAGAGTTCAAAATATAATATTATAACCAGTCACTCAATGATAAACAGCCACTCAATAATAGTCAGCAATTCTGAGCCATGACACTGATGGATGATATAAGCTCAGGTATAATCTAGGCTGATGTGTGATCTAGGCTGATGTATGAACAAAACGAACGAACGAACAAACTTTATTTTCAAAGGGTTAAGAATTGGGCATGCAGGCCCGTCTAACATTCTGCCCTTCTATCACTCTCTTTCATACATTATTTCATTCACACATCATTCAAGGCTAACAAAGAACAGCAACAATAAAAAATGATCTAAGTATGATCTAAGCTGATGAATGACCTAAGTTCATGATGATCTAAGCTGATGTATTATCTAGGCTGATGTGTGATCTAAGCTGATGTGTGATCTAAGCTGATGTATGATCTAAGCTGATGTATGATCTAAGTTGATGTATGATATAGGCTTATGCATGATCTAAGTTGATGTATGATCTAAGTTGATGTATGGTATAGGCTTATGCATGATATAAGCTGATGCATGATCTAAGCTAATGTATGATCTAAGATGATGTATGATCTAGGCTTATGCATGATATAAGCTGATGTATGATCTAGGCTGATATATGATGTAAGCTTAGGTATGATATAAGAGAGGTAAAGTGACTGCGTTTGTGTAGATTAACAGATTAATAGGTCATCATCATCAAGTGCCATGCCAGCTTGCGTAGGGGTTCATGGCTCTCCACAGATCTCGGTCTTTGGTGTTCTGGATCAACTCTGCTGATGATATTCCTCCATGCCACCGTCTCAATCCATCCAGCATCATTTCTCTTGGTCTGCCTCTGCCTCTCTTCCCCTCGATCGATCCAGTTGTCATGATGTTCTCCAATGTCTCTCGTCTCATTACATGACCAAAGAAAGCTGTTTGTCGCTTTCGTGTTGTACGAGGGGAAGTCAATAAGAAAGCCACAAATGGCTGTAGAAAAATAACTAAATATGATAACAACTGGAAACCAGTTTATTTTTAAACAAACACTGTTCCTTTATTTCACAACATAATTTCCACCATCATTGTTGCACTTATCCCATCATTTTATCAGTCCTCCCAAACTGGCTGCATAGAACTGTGTGCCCTGTTTTCTAAACCACGTTTTCACTTCATATTCACCTTCGGCATCATTGGCAAAATGTCTCCCGCCAAGGTGAGATTTCAGTGTTTATGCCGACAAATGTTTGTCCCATAAAGCGGTGCATAGCCGGGTAGAAAAAGTTATGAAGGCGAGTCAATAAGGAAGTCACACAGTTCTGTGGGATGGCCAGTAAATGGGAACAGGGCACACTTTCTATGCAGTGGGTTTGGGAGGACTGATAAAATGATGGGATAAGTGCATAAATGTTGGTGGAAATCATGTTGAGAAATAAAGGGACAATGTATGTATAAAAATAAACTTGCTTCAAGTTGTTATCATATTTAGTTATTTTTCTACAGCCATTTATGACTTACTTATTAACTTACCCTCGTATGTAGTGTTCTTGTTTCATTAACCCCTTTCAGGCAATCGTTGTTAGTTACTCTGGCAGTCCAAGGAATTTGCAACATTCGTCTCAAAAACCACATCTCTGTTGTTTAATTTATTACTGACATTTTTCACTTATAAAGTCTATTTTAAGTACAGTTATCTCTAAACAATGTATAACCGCAAGCAATATTGATATTTCATTGCAGTCACAATCAAGAGTGTTAACCTCCTGCCTGAAACTAACATTAATGGTGCAACTTGAGGTGATATATTACAGAAAACATCTAAGGTGGCAAGTCAGAAGAAAAAAAAAACTTGAAATAGAATGTCAGGAAAAAAATCAATGTGGAGTTGCATGTCTAAGAAAACTAAAGTTTAAATGGAATTTCAAAAAAAAAAAAAAATAAAAAAAATAAAACTTCCTCATTGTAACTCAGTGTTACTGTTCCTCACTTAACTCAGAGTTCTTGGTCCACACATCTACTACAGTGCATTGAACCTCACGAGGTGTTCATCTTCCCATTAGATTAGCAGAAATACCAATTATTTAGATTAAACTTTTTGAGGACAAGGTTATGGAACCACTGGGCATTGGCTGATGCTCACTGACTAAACTTGTACATTCATCATTATCATGTGCCTTGTCAGCTGGCATAAACATTCATATCTCTGCACAGATCTTGATCCCTGGTGCTTTGAACCAAATCTACTGATGAAATCCCACCATGCCATTATCTCAGTCCACCCAGCATGCAATCATAACAGTGTTTTCCAATTTCCCTCTTGTAACTACATGACCAAAGAATGATGTTTGTCTCACTCTATTGGTTGTATATAATGTCCTAGTGGCATTAGCCTTTAGCAGGCAATCATTGTTACTCTGAAGATTCAATGTATTTGCAACATTCGTCGCATCATCCACATCTCTGTTGCTTCTAAGCAGTTCTGAACTTACTTATCCATGTTCTATGATTCACTGCCATATAGTAAGACAGGTCTTATATAACATTTCAGGACTCTCTTTTGGATATTCAATGATGGTGACTTATTGCCTCAGATACTTTTATTTTTTTTTAAATGGAGCTTAAATTTTTCAGCATGTTTGAGTATTTCCCTTGTATTATCATTTCTTGGGTTGGTGTTATCTTTTTCTTTGATATAATCATTGTTTCTTGATATTAAAGAAAAGTTCCTTTGTGTAGTCTCTATTACTACAGATATGTTGCATATTCAGCTATCAACACCGTGTCATTTTACATATCATAGATTGTTTACATTATTTTTTTATTTTTTTTTGCATATCCTCTACAGGACATCGCTGTCAACAGCAGCATCTTTCAGCTGTCTGTTGATTTCTTGGCAAGATTACGCTCAGTAGTTTGCCATTGTTTTCTGAGCGGCCGGCTCAGTATCCCGCAAGTCACCAGCGGGGGTCGAACCGCTCCCAGTTCTCTCCCGCTACGAGACTGCGTGATAAACGGGATTACGGAGAAAGTGTTGTAACCCCTCGACCACAGAGACCGGTTTACATTATAACCTCCAAATCATAATCCTGGCCCATCTTTGATCTCTCTCATTATATTTTTTTATATAGATAAAGAGATTAGATCTGGTGACAAAACACCTCCTTGTCTAATTGCTGCAGCTTGTTTCCAGTAAATATGTTTTATTATTCCAAGATCTTTCCCATCATTACTAATATCTTCTAACATTTTGATAATTTCATCACTTTATCAAATGCCTTGGTGTCATGGTTCGTCTTTCATTGCCATGAGTGTTGAGTTGAGTTGAGCTAAGAACCGACATCACTACACTCAGGACATTCCCATGCTCACTCCGTCCCTTGCTTCAACAGCCAGCAATGAGTTATACTACTAATCGTTTCCACCACTATCTGATTGAAAGTTCTCCAGGTCTTCCCTCTCAGTTTTGAGATTCCTCCAGAACCCCTGCCAATCCCCAGAAATCTCATTCTTTCTACAAATGGGTTCTCAATCTGTTCCCACGTCTTCTCCACCAGGTCCTACAAGTGAATGACTATCTCCCCCTTGTCCATAGGTAACCCACCACCAAGAGGTGCATTCCCCGCCAGCCTATCAGCCTGTTCATTCCCCCCGCATGGCCAGGGCAAAATATCCATACAATTCTCACAATCTGTGACCTCTGAAGCGACAATAGCCATTCTACATGAAGCATTCCTTTCTCCACCTTACTAAGCATACTCCTTGAATCCGTAATGAATACAATGTGTGTTGCAGTAGTCTCCTCTAACGAATGGAATGCCACTGTTACTGCTTCCACTTCCATTCTCATGCTGGAGGTCGTAGTCTCATATGCCAGACTCTCCTTTTTCAAGACTCGTCCATTAGACTTTGCAATGAAACCCCAACCACTACGTCTGTTTCTCACCACTGACCCATCAGTGTAGATGACTATGTCACCTTGATGTGTGTTACTCAGGATCAGTTGTTGCACTTCAAACTCAGTGCGGCCCGCTGCCCATTCTCTGTACTTACGACCCAGTATCACTATTACATTGTGCCAGTCCTTCATGTCTTCTGGAACTTCAACCCACTCTTTCCCTTGATTGATGGTCTCTAGATCACACACCCAATGTATAGATAGTTCTGCCTGTGCCATCCAGGACATGCCTCATCTTAGTCTATGACCCTTGACTATATCCATGGCTACATGCAGCGGGTGATCCCTATCTGCAGCAACTCTCAGGTACCATTTGGCCTGAAGGGCCCTAGGCCTGTCGGTCATTGTTAGTAGCGCCAGGTTATGCCTCATGCATATAATTGGTGTGTCCTTTGTGCACTCCAGGATTACCCACATTGCAGCATTCTGTATGCGCTCCAACCTTTCAAGATGGCTCTTTGATACTGTCATCAGCCCCAAACCATACTCAATGACAGAAATTATCAACTGCTGAAAGAGCCTGTAAAGCATCCTCTGCTCTACCCAGGTTGCTGCCATCGCCCTCAATGCATTAAGTCCCCTACCAGCCTTCACCACCAAAGTCTCCACACGATCCTTAAAAGACAAACACCTGTCAAAGGTGATACCCAAGTACTTCAATTTACTCTCTCTACTAAGAGGATATCCATTTAATATAATACCTGGGATATCTGCCATGACGATCCGGTTATCCAGGGAGTACCACACAACCAATGCCCTGTCTAGGTTTATAACAGCCCCTGCGTCCCTGCACCAATCAGCCAGCCATCCTGTTTACTCCCACTTGTAAGTCTTTCGCCAAACTGGCCCTGTCTGTATACCAGCACGTCATCTGCAAATGTCAAGATTCTACCCACACCTGGTATCTAAATAGCTGCAATTTTGCTGGTTTAGACATTAAAGAGCACTGGGGACATGGCAGATCCCTGTGGCAACCCAGGTGTAATAGTGCAGGGGTCAGAAGTCCAGGAACCCATGCGCAGTGCAACCGTATGCTCATAGAGGACTGTCGCAACCCATCTAACAAGGCAGACTTCGATGTCCAACAGTGTGTATATCAATCGATCATACCTGACCCTGTTATACGCATCCTCTAGGTCAAGAGCTACCACCACTGTCTCTTGTTTATCCTGGAAGCCCTCGTAGACATCAAATGCAAAAGTTGCAGCATTGGCCCAGGTGTCCTTCCCACGCCAGTAACTCCCGAGCCCTCTGGGAAGCAGATTACGACTTTCCAAATATCGCTGGAGCCTGCGTGCTACTATCTTTTTGAGGAGTTTGCCATACATGTTTTGCAGGGTTATGATTCGGTATCCATTAAGTCTGGAGTGATCCTTACCTGGCTTTGGGAGAGGGACCAGGTAGCTGTGCAGCCAATCGTGGAGTATTTCCGTCGTAGTGATGCTTAGGTTGAACCAAAGAGCCCTCTCCTCCAAGTCCCCATCATTAATGTTACTCATATGGGTGTACCTCACCCCATCTGGGCCTGGCGCTGTGTCTTTAGCTCTCATTAGTACCTGTCAAATATCCTCCGCCGTAACCTCACAGTCCTCTTTCCTAGTGACCGGTGACAAGGCTTCTCTGACTATATCTCTAAGAGCCCTATCTTGCTGATCTATCTGTTTTAAAAATCGTGCAAGAAAAGCTCCCCTTTGTCCTGGTCAGTTGTCATATATCGGTTGTTATCATCATAAATGGGGCCATGTGTACCAGGCATCGCCTGTCTGTTCATCTGCTGGTGCAGCCTTCAGAATTTACTCAATGTCACATCCCAACTGACTTCATTTATAAACTGTTCCCACTTCATCTTGTTTGTGTCTGCTGCCCAGAGTTAAAAATCCTGCACCTTGACTTTTTTTTTCTATACCTTTCACCTCCTCCAATTCTGTGTGGTTGGTTGTCATGAGTGTATTGATAGTATCATGAATAGCTATTTATAATGATTAACTCCAATATGTACACCAGGATAACGGTTCTTTCAAATACAATAATTCCCTTCTCATAATTCGCATTACACGTTTACGTTTCACATGATCACAAAGTCGTACTATCAATCACTATTACACTACACTGATATAAAACTATAAAACTTCGGCGGCACTCTAAACATTGTCCATTGCCTACTAAGAGTCTGAGACGAGTTTTCCCTACGACGGTCTCAGCTAGAGTGTCATGTTTTTGAGAGACCTTTCTCTCTCTGACTCAGTCCAAAGTGTGCTTCCTACTCAAGGTTATACACACACCCAACCGTAACAAGAGTGTTGCACTCCCAGTCATGACACTTAGTATAATAATCTATAAAGCATAAGTATTTATATCTTTCTGTGTATCAACTGATCACTATATTAGTGTTTGTAATTTGTATATTGCATTATTTGTAACTTTTCCTTCAACATATCTACACTTTCTGACACCCGTTTCCATCTTTACTTTCATTCTTGTTCTCATAATTTTGAGTAGATGCTTGCTGACATGGGTTATGAGGTTGACTGTACAAAATATCATATGCAATAGCTACTGGTCTTTTTGTTAGAGCTAGGACAAGAGAGTGCCCTGCTCTGCTCAACTGCAGGGTTGTGCACTGATCCTGGTGGATACTTGGTCACACCTATGATCCTATATATCTCAGTGTCTGAGTAGATTTACATTGTGCTATTGTGTTGATTTTGATGGTATAATTCTTTGACGATTCAGAAAGCAATGGCAAACTTCTAAATGTAGAATTATCTAGTAAATCACAAACAGCCAATAAATGCTGGGGTTGACTGCAACATCCTGTAAATAATATCTACTAACTGTTAAGTTATATTGAACTTAATCTTACCTTGACCTACGCAGACTTCAGGTGGTTCTATCTTGACACTTGATACAAGTTTATGCTCCATCTTATGTCTACAGTCAGTCTGAAAGTATTTGTAACTTACATTTGTATGCAAACATAAACTATATAAATGAATTTGATATTTTGTTTTTCAGACACATTAAAGTTTAAGCAATACTTATAACTGCAGCCATTCTTTGTTGTACCTTCCCCCTCCCTCATTACATCCAATAATGAGTCTTCAATTGAAGAGAAAAACAAGAAAATCTTGTCATCAATGTTCCCTTTAAACTGTTGCTTAGGAGCAAGAGTTTTACTGTGTTAGCTTCTAGCATAAAATTTGTGAGCATGCCTAAATTTGACAATTAGGTACATTTGGTCCCAATATTGTCTGCTTGTGCATTGAAGCTCGATGATCTGGACTTTATTGATGACATTGCCTTTTTGTCCCTCACACTGAAATGAGATGCAAGATTTAGCTAAACACATTGGATAGGAGGTCACAACAATTAAGTCTAAAAATTCACAGGGAATGACACAGATAATGAAAATAAATCAAGCAAATGATAACCTGATCTTCCTTGGTGAAACCTCACTTCAAGGGACAAAATTATACACCTATTTAGGTATCAATGTAGACACAGATGGGTCAACATATAAAGATATTACAATAAGAATGCAAAAGGCAAGAGAACTTTCATAGCAACTGGACATTTGTGGAAGTCCAAATAAATTAAACAACAGACTGTTCAAGTAAAACATTAAAACAGTACTACTGTGTGGATCAGAAACACAGAGAATGACATACAATGATTATTACTAAACTACAAACATTCATTAATTGTTGACTGTGGGCAAAATGGTGGACTAAAATGGTATGAAAGAATCACCAGTGTGGAACTCCTGGCGAGAACTAAACAAATACAAATACATCAAGAAGGAATAAAAAGACACTGTACTGCATATGACATACTCTGAGAACACCTGAGAATTGTACCAAGTAAAAAGCCTTTGTCCAGAATTGACAGCGCAAATGAAATAAAGGAAGTCCTAAAACCACATGGAGAAGTGAGTTAGAGACAGAAGTGAATAATATCAGGAGGACATGGGTAGCTGTATAAATTAGCAAAAGATGGAATGGTTTGGACTGAATTGATTGACGGCCAATATAAAATGGGGGATAAAGTGAAAAAGTAAAAGATTTTGATAAAGTCCAATGTGGCAAGTCCCTAAGTATCATACAATATATCAGGCCAGAGGTATTTAATATTTGGCCCCTGCCAAAAAAGGCTTCCTATCTAGGTCCTATGTCCACAGATTCCCACATTCTTTCGACAAAAGTCGACCAACTGGCAGAAGCATTTATTTGTAAATTGTGCAGCTGAAGAACACAATTCATTCACAATCAAATAATAATATATCCATTATAACTGACATAGAGTCTTGAATGAAGTACCATTGGATTTAATTATATGTCAGTTCTATCCAACTTATTTTTATTGGTTGTTTTGTCTCCCTCCATATTTTTTTTTTCTCAAACAATTAGGGAAGTGTCATGAAACTTCTAAAGACATTTGATGGGAGGTCACAACAACTAGGTCTAAAATACATAGGTAAAAGTTGAAGATAATAAGAATAAACATAGCAAATTATAACTTGATCACTCTTAGTGAATAATAACAGATAAGAGAAGTAAAAAGATTTGTCTAATTTCACTTTAAGAAGTAGAATTATACGTATATTTATGTACCAATGTAGACAAAGAAGGGCGAACATATTTTATTTTTATTTTTTATGTTGCATATCCCTTACAGGACGTCGCAGTCAACACCAGCACTTTTCAGCTGCTGTTGATGTACTAGGCAAGTTTTACGTTCATAGAACGGCCGGTGAAAATATTTTCAGAAATGTAGAGAATATAAATGGAATCAGCATTGGAGGACGAAACATCAATAACATTAGATATGCAGATGATACAGTATTAATTGCAGACAATGCGCAGGACCTGCAACAATTAGTAGATGCGGTTCTTGTACACAGTGAGCAACTGGGGTTAGAATTAAATTGTAAAAAGACTCAGGTTATGGTCGTCACTAGGAAGAAAGAAGTGCCACAATGTAATATACAAGTAAATGGAAATATTCTTCAACAAGTGAATCGGTACAATTATCTTGGAATAGTCATAACATCTGATGGGAGATGCCTTGAAGAGATTAGAACAAGAATCGCCATGGCGAAAGTAGCCTTTAGCAAGATGAAAAACATTCTGACCAATAAAAAGATGTCAATTGAAACGAGAAAAAGAGTGTTGAGGGCATACATAGAGCCTGTTCTTTTGTATGGATGTGAAACTTGGACAATGAGCAGTCAAGCTGAAAAACATCTGATGGCTGCAGAAATGTGGTTTCTGAGGAAAATGCAAAGAATACCATGGACAGACAGAAAAACCAATGACCAAGTACTACAGGAGACAAATGAACATCGTAAACTGATTAGAGAAATTAGACGTAGACAGTCAAAATTTTGTGGACATGTTTAACATGATGTTATGAGAAGAAATGGATTGGAGAACTTGGTGACAACTGGCAAGATCGAAGGGAACAGACCACGAGGAAGACCGAGAGGAAAATACCTGGATGGCTTGGCCACATGGCATGGACGAGACAGGAACACTGAGCTGATCCACGACACTGGTGATCGAGTGAAATGGCGAGTCATGACCGCCCACACTTTCCGGCATGGCACATGATTGATTGATTGATTGTATAATTTGTCACCCTTTGACATGGCTGAAAATAATTTTGAAATCCAGTTTTCAGACCCATCTGTTGTAAACCTTAAGGAGTACTTTTTTTTCTTAGCAGCGCACCAGTACATAATTTAGATGTAAATAAAATACTGTGAAATAAGTTATTGTTTTTTAAAATGTTAGTATTTAATTATTAATTGCCCACTTTTAGATACAGAATAGTGTAATTATTGAGCAGAAGTAGAAATCAATTAGCAAATATTTAATTAATTAATATTTTTTATTATTTAATATTTTAATAATTAATTAACTGCTGCTTAATTTATGCAGCAGTTAAAAACTTATTTACTTACATTAATGCATGATATTTAATTAACAAAAGAAAGCTGTTGCGATGCAGTGGGTACTTTAAGACAATGTGAGTTCATTTTCATGAACTGTTCTTTCACTAACGACAAACATTTCACATGACATTTAATTAATATAAATGGGCAGCTATTTTTAACTATTAATTAGGTCTCAGCACATCCTATCGAAAAGCTTTAAAAGTCAAATGCATTTTTCTCTGAGACACAGAGACTCTCGTGCTTTGTGCGATGCTTTCGGCAGGCCGCCCTGCGGAAAGAGACTGAGCCATACTGAGGAAAGCCCAGTGTAATGAAGTCGATCCTCTCAATCCTCTCGACATTCTATAGAAAGAGAAATGTGACCTTTACTTTCCTGTTACCAAAACGCATAATAAGATATACATGTTACAAGGTTTGTTAGCAATGCGACAGACTTTTAATGAATAATAAACCATTGGTAGCCATTTTTAATTGTTAATTAGGTCTCGGCACATCTTATTGAAAAACAGATAATATGTGACTATGTCAAGTTAGGCCTTGCCACCATGGATGCAATGATATATGGTACTACGTTATCCGTTTTAAAAATGAACAAGCCACAGTAATAGAAGGCAGAATGTCTCAGCTTCTAATTTATTGAGCCGTGATAAAATCTCCCCCATTACACTTCCTGGTTTTAAATTACGACACAAGAATATTCATAACTCCGCTTAGAATTAACGAATACTCTACGTTGAGATACCTTTGGATTCGTCTTGTCAAACTGTATCCAACTGTTATGATGTCATAAATAGAAACCTCATTTTAAAATATTCTCTGTATATGTTACTACTACTACTGTGAAGCCGTGAACTGAAAGTGAACCGAGCTCGGAAGTCGGAATCAAAAATTTAAAACACAACTTTCCGGCTTTCGGAACGCGAGGCAGGCTGCTTGGCCACCGAACACCCCCCCCCCCCTCCCCCGTGAGATAGTATGACGATATTCAACACCATTAAACAGTAAATGAATGATGCAGTAGTAAAATATTCAACATTACCAAACAGAGAGTGTGTTTTAATTTAATATTCAACGTGCACATGCCGCCATGTTTCCAACATCTGCCGAAGTTAGAACCAGGGTTGCCACTTTTTTTTGACCAAAAGTATCTAGAAATGGCCCAAACAACATCCATAAATATCTAGATTCCGTTGGAAAGTATCTAGGGAAAATATCCAGATTGAGAAAGTAAGAAATTACATATGTATTGATGTGACTGCCGCTCTCCCGGTTCGAGCCGCGCTGGTAACTTACAGGGGTATGTGAGCCGGTCGCTCAGAGAGCAATGGCAAACTACTGAGCGTAATCTGATGTTGACTGCACCATCCTGTAAGGGATATGCAACATTAAAAAGAAAATTGATGTGACTTACCTATAGAATCATGTCCTCATCTTCACTGATGCCTGTCTCACAAGATGCACTTAGCTTGGATGATGAAGTTGAAGCTTCACATTCAAAATGACTCTGGTGTACTTTAGCTGTTCCAATTTCTTTTATTATATGATCAGGGAGCTGATAAGTTGAACAGCATTTTCCTGCTCTCATCAGGCCAAATCTTATTGTCAATATAGCATTTAAGAGATCAAGTTTCATCCTGTTTCTTAGTTTACATTTTGTATAATTCACAGTACTGAAAACTCTTTCCGCATCAGCATTTGAATGGGGTAGTATCATGGCAGACATCGCACATTCAAAGAGCTCACGGAATGGACTGTTACCTGAGAAATCTTTAAATTGCCTTACTTCACTCCAAAAAGCTTCAGTTTCTGTTTTGTTTGTCCAGTCAACCAAATTTATTTTCGTTAACTGATATTCTGCTTCCGCCACACTAGCCCCTAAAAATTTAATAACTTGACAATATTTAGATATGTCCTTTACTGGGTGAGGTATGTTGTTAATTGAAAACAGTGAAATATTTTTCAATACATCTAAATTTTCAGGAAGTCTCTGCTTCAGTTGATCGAATAATGAGACACGAAAATCTTGACAGCGCTTTCTTAAGTTGTTCTCTTCATTTTCTGTTAACAGTCCTTTTGTTTTTAAACCATCAATTTTTGATTCGATTTGGTATCCCAAGTACGGCTTGGGAGCCAAATAGCTCTCTATAGTGCAAGTGAACAAGTCCGCTTTACAAATTGGCAATATAAGTCTTTTACCAATTGAGTGAAATAGCAAAGTGAGGTCGTCAAGTAATTTAACTTTATCAACATTTTGAGACTCAAATAGTTTATTAACTTTTTGCACTTCAATTAAAATGGGTTGTGAAAAGAGAAGGAATGCCAAATGTCTTTCATCACTGTACATTCCATATAGTATTTCAGCTGTGTAGCACTTTTCATTTTGTCTTGTTATTCCTCATGTTCCAGGAGCTAAATACAGACATATACCATTGCCCTGGGTACGCCAGTTATATAAACCCCTGGGGAGCTACAGGCCAGGAAAAGATACCTGGTCAAATGCAGCCAGGTTCCAAATTGCTGTATGTAGCCGGGGCGCAGTGTTGGGGTGAGCGCCCAACATTGCTTAAATACCCCAATGGCTCGTGAATACATAACCTCTGCAGCAAAAGTCCAACTCCTGGCCTTCACGTGGCGGAACTGTTTTAACTAACAGGAGAAAGGGCGACGGCGAGTATCTGGCGCCGGAAAATAACCAGTGTGCTCTAGATGTGTATACAAATACATGCATGTGCAGACACGTGTGTGCGTGTGTACACATCTAAACTCGAGTGAGACCACAGTCTGCTCTAGCAAAGGAAAGGTGCTGAAGACGGGGGCAACCAGCCAGGATGCCACGCAATTACGCAAAATGGAATGTGTCGACTGCTGCTAAACGTTATGGTGCTCGCCCTGCTTTGGACCCCCAGGCAGGTGCAGTGCCGGGCCCTATGTCTCGAAAGGGTCCAACCCCAACTACTGGAGGTCCTTCTCAGATGTCCTGTGGAGCCAGGGGACATGAGAATAGAACAGCTGGCCATACTAAACTAAGACTTAAAATAATGCACTGGAATGCGGAGGGAGTCAGCAACAAAAAAGTAGAATTAGAAAACATCCTGGACAAAGAAAAAGTAAGCATATGTTGCTTGCAAGAAACTCACTCAACGAAAATATAGCCTTCAAAATCAGAGGCTACCAGTGTTACCGATCTGACCGAAAGGACAGGCGAAAAGGTGGGATACTTACCCTTGTAAAAAAAATAACATCACTGCTTCCCAAATCGAAGTCTATATGGAAGGGGCTGAGTATCAGACACTTAAATTTAAAACAGGCTATACAGACCTACATCTGATCAATTACTACTGTCCAAGTGACCGTCCACAGGCACTGGACACACTACCATTAACAGAAAAAATGATTGTGTGCGGCGATTTCAACAGCCACTCGCAGAGTTGGGGCTATGATCACATGGACCAGAGAGGAGAGAGACTGGAAGACTGGCAGGATGAGAATAGATTCATCTTGGTTAACAAGCCGTCCGACCCACATACTTTCTACTCGAGATCATGGCACTCTACAACTACACCTGACCCGGCTTTTCATTCACCAGACCTGGAGTGGAACATTACACGAATTGTTGGGAAACAACTAGGTGGCAGTGACCATCGACCAGTCTTTCTAACTGTAGAAAATGAGCTTGTAAGTGAAAGCAGCACCCTCTCGAGGTGGAACTACAAGAAAGCAGACTGGGCAGTGTACAAGCATGGCACCAGCATACTGGTTAGAAACCTGAACACTGAGAAAGACATAAATAAAGTAGTTGAAGAGTTTGGGAAATGCATACTACAGGCAGCGCGAGAAACAGTACCAAGAGGAGCCCGTAAACAATATTAACCCTACTGGAGTAGTGAACTGGAACAGTTGCATAATGATGTGGAAGTATGTAGAAAGCAAGCAGAGGCCATACCCAGCCAAGAGCACCACAATAAATTCCAGCATGCAAAAGCCAAATTTCAAAGGGCCAAGCTGCAGGCTAGACGGAAAAGCTGGCAGGAGAAAACAGAGTCTCTGAACTTTGAAAGAGACACAAGGAAATTGTGGAAGCTAATAAAACAACTTAACGATGAGGGCACAGGGAGAAACTCAAAAATTGCACTACATAAAGATGGAAACATCTTAACAAGAAAGCAAGCAGCTGACCATTTTGCGGACTCATTCGCACAAGATAACAATATCAAAATCAGTCCAGAGAATCAACAAGAGATTCGAGAGAAACGGCAACATACAGGACAGAAGGAAATAGTACATGAGGTTCTGGAGGCACCCATCACAATCAGCGAACTGGAGCTAGCCATATCAAAACTGAAAATGAGAAAGTCACCAGGAGCTGATGGTATCTCCAATGAAATGATCAGGAACCTGGGAACAGAGGCCAAAGCAAAGCTGTTGCAGATCTTCAATAACAGTTGGACCTTAGGCAGTGTTCCCCAAGCCTGGAGAGAAGCAATCATGATACCCCTCCTAAAATCAGGGAAAGATAGTTCCATTGCCTCTAGCTACAGACCAATTAGCCTCACCAGCTGTCTCTGCAAAACACTGGAGCGCATCATCAATCACAGACTGCAGTGGTACATTGAAAGTAAAAACATCCTTGTGCCACAGCAGGCTGGCTTTAGGCAGTGCTACTCTACTGAAGATCAGACAACCTACCTCTCTCAAGAAATTGAGGATGCATTCCAAGAGAAGAAGCTGGTGCTTGCGGCATGGATAGATTTGAAGAAAGCCTTTGACAAAGTCTGGAAAGAAGGTCTGATGAATAAACTGAGAAACTGCAAAGTCAATGGAAGAATGTACAAATGGATGAAAGCATACTTGCACAACAGAAGAGCCCGAGTACAGATAGACGGACTAAAGAGCAAGAAAGTACTACTGCGTCACGGAGTTCCCCAGGGCGGAGTATTGTCCCCCACACTCTTTCTAATCTTCATGAATGATCTCGTTGCTAATCTACCGCATGGAATTAAAGCCGCAATGTATGCCGATGACCTGGTTCTATGGAGCACAAATGAACATGCATCAGTGGCCACCAGATTACTACAAAGAGCTGTAGATACATTTGTTGCATGGGCAAATAGATGGTGTGTCAGCATAAACACTGACAAGTGCAGCACCACCCTATTTACCCTCTCTCCAAAACAAAAGGCAGGGACCATCCAGATAAATGGAACACCCCTACGAGAAGATAAAGAGCCAACATACCTTGGAGTAACATTTGATGGCAGGCTGACATGGAGAAAGCACATCAACAAAGCAGTAGCAAAAGCCAGAAAGAAAATAGCCATCCTGAGAAAGCTAAGTGGAACCACATGGGGAGCCAGTGGGAAAATACTTAGCAAAGTTTATCAACAGAGCATACGACCACACCTGGAATACGGGTCAACTGCATGGTGTTCGGCAGCAAAAACCACACTACAAGAGCTTGACAAAGTGCAAAATCAAGCACTTAGAGTCACCACAGGAGGGATGAGATCAACCCCTATAGTGGAAATGGAGAAGATGGGGAGGACACAAGCACTGAGTGAGCGCAGAGATACGAAAACGCTAATACAAGCAGAAAAGTTCCTCAGCTTGCCAGGCCACCCTATGAAGAACATATTTGAAAACCTAGCTATGGGGCGATTGAAAAGAAGTAGTTTTATCCACCAGGCCAAACGACTCTGCAGAGAAACCACCGATCTGCCCACAGTTGGTATCCCCCTAACAACTATTCCAGAGCGAACTCCATGGAAAGATTAACATTGACTATCATTACAAATCCAGACAAAAGTGAGAGGAATATTTGACAAGGGAGATCAGAACAGTGTGCAGCGCAGAACAGCCACTCTCAGCTTCCTTGATGAAGAATACCCACAGAACCTCTGGATCCGAGTCTACACAGATGGGTCAGCACAAAATGCTGTTCGAAATGGAGGAGCGGGAGTGTACATAGAATACCCAAATAATACCAGGAACACAGCTAGAGTACCGACAGGAAAGTACTGCCATAACTACGATGCTGAAATTGAGGCAATCAAGATAGCAACAGAGAAATTACTAAATACCAGCAATGGTACACAACCTGTGGTGCTATTGACAGATGCAAAATCAGTACTCGAGGCGCTCCTGTCCGGGAAATTGCCAGTACTAAGGACACTACTCTCTGAACTTAGCAGTCAGCATAAGGTCACATACAGTGGATACCATCCCACTGTGGAGTACCCGGGAACGACAGAGCTGATCAATTGGCTAAGGAAGGAGCCAAAGAAGAACAGCCTGATGTGCCTGTAACATACCACCAAAAGAAAAGAATGATCAAATCAGTCAGAAAGCCACCACAACCTGCTCAAGATGACTACCACGTTATGGATAGACCAGAACAAGTCATTATTCTGCGCCTCAGAACAGGGCACAATAGATTACGCAACCACATGTATACAAAATTCAAGATTGGTGAAACAGCCATGTGTACATGTGGATTGGCGTCGCAGACAGCAGAGCACATACTCCAAGACTGCCCAAAATATAACATATCTAGGCAAACCTTCTGGCCTAGAGAGACGACAGTGGAAGATAAACTCTATGGACCGCTGTGTGAACTGAAAAAGACAGTTCAATTCATACAAGAGACAGCACTGCAGTTATAGACATATTTCAAGCGAACGAAAGAAGAAGAAGAAGAAGAAAATGCAGCCACTTTTGCCTTTGATGTTTATGAGGGGTTCCAGAGTAGACAGGAAACGATGGCGGTAGCGCTTGATCTCGAGGATGCGTACAATAGAGTTCGATATGATATTTTGATGACCGCACTGATGGAGAAGGGGGTCAATCCCTGGTTGGTGAACTGGATAGCAGCCGTCCTGCACTCTCGTCGGGTTGCTCTCCGTCTGGGAGCATGGACCTCAGAGCCACATATGTTAACCCCGGGACTGCCACAGGGATCTGCAGTCTCACCGGTGCTCTTTAATGTGTATACGAGCAAGATTGCAAACCTAGAAGCACCAGGGGTTGGAAGAATACTCACATTTGCAGATGATATTCTTGCATATAGGCAGGGGAGAGATAGGGAGCAAACAGCCCAGGAGTTACAGGCGACAGTAGATAAAGTGATTGACTGGTGCACAGAAATGAGTGCTGTCATCCACCCGGAAAAGGCGGCTGTTTTGTGGTGCTCTCTGGACAACAGGATTGTAAGAGCTGATGTCCCAAGCCTCGCTATAGATGGTAGAAATGTCAGCAGAGAGAACAAACTGAAGTATCTGGGGATCACATTTGACAGGAGCCTATCCTTCAAGGACCATGTGGAGACGGTCGTGACAAGATCTGAAAAGGGACTCAATGCACTTAAAACTATGGCTGCAATGGACATAGAGCAGAGAATGCTTTTCACACTATACCAGCACTTGATCCTGTCAGTAATTGATTATGGATTAGGTCTGCTCACTGTCTCAGTCAGCTGGTGAAGTTAGAGCGCATACAGAACGAAGCTATGCGGGTCATTCTGGGATGCACTAGAGACACCCCAGTAGTGTGTATGCGTTACATCCTTGGTCTGCCGACTGTTGCTGGTAGGCTCAAGATGATGCAGGCGAAAGCATACCTCAGAGTAGCTGCAGACACAGACCACCCACTGCATGAGGCGCTGGACGCAGTTAAGGATCAGCGACTGATAAGAGGGAAATCATGGATGGCTCAGGCGGAGGATAAGATCAGACAGGTGTGCCCCTTGGAGAACATTAGGCGTGGAGAGGAGTGGGTCAGAGTGCCAGCGGAGCAGTCAGACTTGTGCAGAGTTATAATCACTTTAAGCCGGGAGTTCAGGGAGTGGCCAGCAGGGGCCACGGAAGTGGAAATCCAGCAACTAATTCAGGACAATGCTCACTCGAGTGATGTGATTATCTACACATATGGTTGGAGTATTGATACATGACAAGGCAGACATGGTTGCGGCCTTGTGGGAGCACGTGCACACCTCGGAGGAGCAAATGGATTACCATGGTCTGGCAAGAATGAGACAACGAGGAGTGACGAAGGGATCTGGCCGACGCTCAACGGAAAGGCGGACTTATAATCAGATTGCTACTGGTACTATTAGTGTTGGAACTCTTCGCTGGCTGCTGAGGATGGGGACGGAGCACTTATGGGAATGCCCCGAATGCTGTGATGTCGATTCCTAAATCAATCAATCAATCAATCAATTTCGAAGTGTGTCTTCAACTCCAACCATCGGTTCACAATTACTTCAACAGCTGGTTGAATTGATAACCATCTAGTTTTGCAATATGACAGAATTTTCAGTGATGAGGAACTATCATTTAATGCTTTATATAAATTATTATATTGCTGTTGTCTGACAGATGATTTGGAGAACCAGTTATGTGTTTCAGCAATAAGGAATTCCAAATTCCTTGGTAAACATTCTGACTGATGAGGCATGTGATAATGCTAGCTGCAAGGAATGACATACACATTTCATGAGGATTAAAGATGGGATATCTTCCTTCAATTTTGCATACACTCCATGGTTGATACCGACCATTACCGATGCATTATCGGTTCCAATTGCAGCCAAATTCTTTAAGTTTAAATGTTTACTGACCAAAAGTTTCTTCAGTGCCCTAATGCGCCATTTTACTCATTACCGGGGTGGGGGGGAGGGGGTGGGGGAGGGGTTGCCAGATTGTTGAGCGTTGACCAAAGTCAGTTCAAAGTTTAAATAATGGCAGTTACCATAATTTACGCGCGTCCAGACCGAACATAAAATGGGTAAATGACACCGAAATAAAAGTAAAATCTAGAAAGTATTCAAAATATGCGACTCCAAATGAAAAGTATCTAGAATTGCATCCAGCATCCAAACGTCAGAAAACGGTATCCAGATGCCGGCAAAAACCTCTAGATCTGGATATAAAATATCTAGAATGGCAACTATGGTTAGAACTTAGAACCAGGGTTGCCACTTTTTTTTTTTTTTTTTACCAAAAATATCTAGAAACGGTCCAAACAACATCCATAAATATCTCGATGTCGTTGGGAAGTATCTAGGAAAAATATCCAGATTGAGAAAGTAAGAAATTACATATGTATTGATGTGACTGTCGTCTCCCTATCGAAGAGGTTTACGACAACCACTACCGGTGCATTATCGGTTCCAATTGCAGCCTAATTCTTCAAGTTTAAATGTTTACTGACCAAAAGTTTCTTCAGTGCCTGGACTATACTTTCTGCATCACACTCTACTTAGTGAACTAGTTCAAGAAATGTAGAAACTTCTTTGTCTGTGCTGTTGCTATAATATAACACATGTACCAAGCACTTTCTTCAGAACCGAAATGTCATTCGATTCGTCTAATAATAAAATATATTATTTTATTTGTAGAAATATAACTGATCAAATTTTCTTCAAAGTGAAAAAATAAAGTACTTCTGATCAAATTTGTACATTTGCTGCGATGCATTTTCACGTCCTTTAGCATTTTACTGTCAGAAATAGTGTTTTTAAACAAATTAATCAAATGGTCACAGTTCACGATTGCACAGTGACAACTTTAAAAACATTGCAGACAGATCCTTCAGCTTTTGATGATTCATTACTCTGTGTAGTTCTGAAAACAAATGTCAACGGTGGCATATCCCTAAATGGCACTGCATTTTTATGTTTTTTAGTCTTTGCATGTTTCTTCAAGTCTTGTATTTTCACTTTCATTTCGCACTCGCAGTACTTACAACGAGCCTTCCCTTAGTCGCATCTCCATGAACTGACATCACCCAATCTTCAATTATGTCATCCTGCAGCCACTCTTTCCGAAATTGTTGTTCATATTGCTTTACTTTTGGCATGTTGAAAGATTTGGTCAAAGTGGAAGACACATGAAGGCGAGCAATTACCCAAAAAAATCACATGAAAAAGAATCGCAAAGTCGGCATCACAGCAATAATTAATTCGCAACACGATGAGTTTACAGTTCAAATAATGTTAATATAATTTATGTGCCCTTTTACTCATTACCGGGGGGGGGGGGGGGGGGGGTTGCAAGATTGTTGAGCGTTGACCCACGTCAGTTCAAAGTTTAAATAATGGCAGTCACCATAATTTACGCGCGTCCAGACCAAAAAATTGGTAAATGACACCGAAAGAAAAGTAAAATCTAGAAAGTATCAAAAATATCCAACTCCAAATGAAAAGTATCTAGAATTGCATCCAGCATCCAAACGTCAGAACACGGTATCCAGATACCGGCAAAAACATCTAGATCTGGATATAAAATATCTAGAATGGCAACCCTGGTTAGAACAAAAAGTTACAAGTACTCTCAAATGGTCAATCGGCCAATAGCATTGCCGAAACAATAATATTAATAATAACAATCAACAATAATAATAGGCGACGTTTGAGAAATTCAAAACAATGTTTTCCCGTAGTGAATTTGAATAACGAAGACACAAACAATAGATTGCACGATTTAATGCCTGGCATATTTCGCTGCATCTCGTCAGGTACATACTGCAGAAATCACACAATCAATCAATCAATCATGTGCCATGCCGGAAAGCGTGGGCGGTCATGACTCGCCTTTTCACTCGATCACCAGTGTCGTGGATCAGCTCAGTGTTCCTGTCTCGTCCATGCCATGTGGCCAAGCCATCCAGGTATTTTCCTCTCGGTCTTCCTCTTGGTCTGTTCCCCTCGATATTGCCAGTTGTCACTAAGTTCTCCAATCCATTTCTTCTCATAACATGTCCAAAAAATTTTGACTGTCTACGTCTAATTTCTCTAATCAGTTTACGATGTTCATTTGTCTCCTGTAGTACTTGGTCATTGGTTTTTCTGTCTGTCCATGGTATTCTTTGCATTTTCCTCAGAAACCACATTTCTACAGCCATCAGATGCTTTTCAGCTTGACTGCTCATTGTCCAAGTTTCACATCCATATAAAAGAACAGGCTCTATGTATCCCCTCAACACTCTTTTTCTCGTTTCAATTGACATCTTCTTATTGGTCAGAATGTTTTTCATCTTGCTGAAGGCTACTTTCGCCATGGCGATTCTTGTTCTAATCTCTTCAAGGCATCTCCCATCAGATGTTATAACTGTTCCAAGATAATTGTACCGATTCACTTGTTGAAGAATATTTCCATTTACTTGTATATTACATTGTGGCACTTCTTCCTTCCTACTGACGACCATAACCTGAGTCTTTTTACAATTTAATTCTAACCCCAGTTGCTCACTGTGTACAACAACCGCATCTACTAATTGTTGCAGGTCCTGCTCATTTTCTGCAATTAATACTGTATCATCTGCATATCTAATGTTATTGATGTTTCGTCCTCCAATGCTGATTCCATTTATATCCTCTACATTTCTGAAAATATTTTCACTGTACAGGGAAAAAAGATCTGGAGACATAACACATCCCTGCCTAACACCTTTCTTAATTGGCTGATACTGTCCCACTTCATTATCAATCCTTATTGCAGCTTGTTGTTTCCAATATATGTTTTTTATAAGTCTAATGTCTTTCCCATCAATTTGTAGATCTGCAAGCATATCCACTATGCTGACATGTCTAACGCTATCAAAAGCCTTTGTATAGTCAATAAAGCAAAGATGTATATCCTTGTTTACTTCTATAGCACGTTCAATAACTGTTTGCAGCATATACACAGCATTTACTGTACCCTTTCCTTCTACAAACCCGCATTGTTCTTCCCCTATTTCCGGTTGTATCTTCTTCCTCATTCTTTGCATGATAATTCTTAGCAAAATCTTTGTGATGTGACTCATTATACTAATTGTTCTATGTTGATCACATTCCAAGGTTCCTGATTTCTTTGGGATTGCAATAAATATAGTTACATAATTCAGGAGGTATATCTCCAGTATCATATAATGTGTTTAGCAGTCTGGTGACTTGATCTAGTCCAAATTCTTCTAAAGCTTTAATCATTTCTGTTGTGATGTTATCTGCACCGGGGGCCTTGCCAGCTTTCATATGCTTAAGAACATTTCGAACCTCCATCTCCAAAATTGGCCGTCCTTCATTATTAAATCTAATATCATACTGTTCGTCTCTGTTATCATCATAAAGGTGTTTCACATAATCTGTCCATACCTGTAGAATCTGGTCTTTTTCTATTATGATTTTGCCATCTTCAGTTTTTAGACACCCGGTTGATGTACTTGTTCTTTTATTACTATGTTCCTGAATTTTGTGCACTAATTTGGTATTTTGACTGTTGTGTTGGCTTTCAATTTCTAAGCACTTTTCCTCAAGCCATGCTTCTTTTGCCTCCTTACATAATGTTCTGACTTGTCTGTGAATTTCTTCATATTTGACAGAATTATTTTTGCTGAGTCTTCTTGTTTCCATGAGGTGTAAAGTTTCTTCAGTCATCCATTTCTTACGACCCACTTTCTTTAATTTTGGAATAGTTGTTTCTGCAGCCACATTGATTGAATTCTTCAACGTTTCCCATTGATCATCCACATCCTGGAATAGGATCTCTAGATCAGACAAAATTTCAAATCTGTTCTGTACTTCTATGTTGAATTTGTTTTGTATTTCCTTGTCATTACTCAATGTACACAAATCATATTTAGTGTTTCCTGTTATATAATTGACTTTCTTCAACTTTATCCTCAATGTTCCTGTGAGTAATCTGTGGTCACTATAACAATCAGCACTGGGAACTGTTTTTGCTATTGTTAATGCGTTTCTAAATCTTCTGCTAATCAGAATGTAGTCAATCTGGTTTCTAATCCTGCTATCAGGACTCCTCCATGTCCATAATCTTCTAGGGTGTTGTTTGAACCAGGTGTTTCCTACAATCATTTCCTGTTCTTTTGCCCACTCTACGAGTCTGTATCCTCTTTCATTTCTCTCTCCTAAACCATAGTTTCCTACTGTGTATCTATCTCCTTGATTTCCTACTTTTGCATTGAAGTCCCCTATTATGATGTTTATTTCTGAATTTTTACATTTCTTTAAGGCAGACTCTATGTCATTATAAAATTCTTCAACACTGTCTTCACTGGATTCTCCTGTTGGGGCATATACTTGAAAAATATTTATGCTAAATCACACAACTTACGTGAAATTAACTAGATAAATCCTTCAAGTTGAAATATACACATATTCGCACAGTAATGTCACTTATCTACCACGGTAATTTTAAGCTGACTAACATGTCTTTCTGTTTACACAATTCTGGCTTGCGTTGATAGATCATAATTGCTTCTGCAAATTTTAACAAGCGAGTATTTTGTGTGTTAAACAACACGCGAAATGCAGTGTCTCTGTCCACAAAATGGCCACTGTCGACAATGTGCCTGCCGATATAAGACGCCGGGAGCTTCCGGTGTGTCGGCCCCACGCGGCTAGCATCTCCTGTGTGTTGTATCTTGTTGACCCATTGAGGTATGTGTTCTGACACCCGTTTGTTAAGCTGTCTCTCCGTTCGACCAATGTAAACGGCCTGGCATCTACATGTGAATTGGTAAATACAATTGTTTGTGGCGTACAGAGGAACAGGCTCTTTGACTGCTGGTGTAGGAATGGGTACGGTTTTATATCTAATGACTGGAGTTGCCGCACAGAATGTTCGACCTACTGCTGTAGTAAGCCGGTCTTGTAGACGTTGCATTACGTCATCCCCTCGAAAGGTTAGCTGGATGAATACCTTGAGTTTAGGGACTGTAGTTACGTCTGCTTTGGGTTTGGGCTGTTGGCAATAGCGCTTTATAAATCCTGTGGAGTACCCATTCAGGTTTAAGACATTCTTCAGAGTTTCAAATTCCTCTGTCAGTGTGTCCTGGGTGCATATCTTTCTAGCACGGTCAAACAAGGTCCGTACTAAGCCCCGTTTGTACTGGACAGGTGTGAAGCTCTGAAAATTTAGGTATTGACCAGTCCATGTTTCTTTGCGATACACCGATCTTTGAATTGTGCCGTCTGCTCTACGTCTCATTGGAATATCTTGGAACGGTAACACTTCATTGTGTTCGTATTCCATAGATAGAGAGATGTTTTTATGCGTCTTGTTCATTGTGGCCTGGAACGATGTTGCTTGTAGCTCGTCTGTGGTGATAATTAGTATATCGTCCACATAACGCCGGTAAAAGGCCAAGTTGTTTGTCACGTAATCTACAGCCGTATAAGAAAACCCTACGGGTAAGGATGTAGATAGAAAAGCTGACCCTTGGTTAGGTCAGTCCACTGTAGGAGAAGAAGACAAAAAGGCTCGTATTGGGTCTAGATAGTATGAATCCTGGTCCCAGATGAGTCTACCTTCCTATCAGTGGCACAGGGAAATGCAAGTAAAGTTGGACACTATACACCGATAGATGATAGCTGACTTAGTTAGCAGTGACACGCTACCCTGTGATGAAGAAAAGCCCCCAGTGCCCTCAAGTATAACATACAGGAGAGACACAACTAGTTCACTCAACTTCTATCCTTACACACTACACTACTATTAATTATTATAAGGTGAAAAAGGCAGTAGGTAAAGTTTTGTGTGATGGTCTACAAATCAGACCGCACAGTTTAATTATAAATGAAAGAAAAGAAAAAGGTTTGCCCCATCTGCTATGGTTTGTGGGTGGGTTTTGTGCTGATTGTTGAAACCCATGATGTTGATGAGGACCCACATTTTTCCCAAATTGTCCTCTGCTGTCCTTACCGGAGTTATTTGAATTCTTAGAGAGTTGTGGTTTTTCAACATGAGAACTACTCCCAGCTTTTGTGGTATTCGCTTCGCCATGGGCCATTAGGTATCTTTCCGCCAGAGAGGTTATCTCCGCTAACCGAGTCCCCCCATTTTCTGCCACAAAAGTCTGCATCGGCTTTGGCATTGTCTCCCTCATCTGCTCTGCCAAAATCATCTCCTCTAGCCCTGCGTAGGTTGCCTCGTATTCACTCAGTCCCACCCACTTGGTGACATAAGTATGTAACCGTGAGGCAAACTGGGAATACGATTCTCCCTGCAACCGCTTGGCGTTTCGGAACTTCATTCGGTAGGCAGATGAAGTCAACTCATACCTCTTGAGAAGAGCACTTTTCAGAGAGTCGAAATCCCGTTCCTGGCCAGGAGGTAGTTTAGAGAACATATCATACGCTGCGCCGCGGAGTCCTTGTGAAATTTTTAAATTCCATTTGTCCTTGGGCAGGCTATATGCTTCGGCCATCAAAACAAATTTGTCAATCCAGTTGTCCATCTGCTCAGTCTTTTCATCAAATGGCAGCAGAGGAAAACTCATGGATCCCAGAGAACCATTCTGTGCTGGAGGAGTATCTATACTATAGACTGGAGAACTCGCACTACTGAATCTTGAAGCATCTGGGTGTTGTAATTCCAGTCTTCTTTATTCTATCTCCTGCTGTCTCGCCTGTTCGGCTAGTTTTAACTCCTTGTCCTTCTCCAGTTCAGCCTGTTTCATCTGTTTTTCGGATTCTATTTCCGCCATCCGGATTCTTTCTTCCCTTTGTTCTTGCCTCCATTCTCTTTCAGCCTCTCTGATATACTTCCTCAACTCATCACCCTCATATCCCATCAATGTCCCTTTCTCCGTCAACTCCTGGGTAGTGGGTTGCTTGTCAAATGACATGATAATTGAGCACCTAGATGAGATACCTGAAAAAACTTTTAAGCAATGCTCACCCCCTATCTATCAATCAACTTAATTAAATGCCCTAATATAGTATGTATAGCAATTAATTAGGACAAACAAACACACTTACCAATCTGTCACCAACCCACTTTGCTTTTGCTGTATATTTTCTTATTCGCGTATAAAAATTGAAATATTTACTTGCAGTCAACTAATACTAGAACCGTCTAGTCTTAGTGTGAGAATTACGTGGAAAGGAAATCCTACCAACCTACACAATCATCTAGTAGACCTATAGTGTTACAGGCAATTTATACAGTTGACAGTGAACTTATTGAAAAAAAATTATCTCGCAGAGGAGCAGCTCAATCTGTAGGATTGGGTTAAAATTAAATCCCGGAGACGAGACACCAATCTGTCGCGTAATCTACAGCCGTATAAGAAAACCCTACGGGTAAGGATGTAGATAGAAAAGCTGACCCTTGGTTAGGTCAGTCTACTGTAGGAGAAGAAGACAAAAAGGCTCGTATTGGGTCTAGATAGTATAAATCCTGGTCCCAGATGAGTCTACCTTCCTATCAGTGGCACAGGGAAATGCAAGTAAAGTTGGACACTATACACCGATAGATGATAGCTGACTTAGTTAGCAGTGACACGCTACCCTGTGATGAAGAAAAGCCCCCAGTGCCCTCAAGTATAACATACAGGAGAGACACAACTAGTTCACTCAACTTCTATCCTTACACACTACACTACTATTAATTATTATAAGGTGAAAAAGGCAGTAGGTAAAGTTTTGTGTGATGGTCTACAAATCAGACCGCACAGTTTAATTATAATGAAAGAAAAGAAAAAAAAATGTCTCCACTCGGGAGATAAAAGTAAAATGGATTAATGTTAGTTTCTGGCTAATACAGCAAACAAAGCTGTTTCATGTGCTCTTAAATCATAGAAGCACAGCAAAGCATTCGGTGGTGGGTTGAATTCAGATTGATGGTTTGTAACTCAGCTCATATCCAAAGCTCCCACGATAGTTGTCTGCAGCTTTCCTCTCCGGTCCATCAGTTCTCACTTGATGATGACAGCAAAGGGAACTGTACTACTTTGACTCAGGCAACAAATGGTTCTGGGTGAACTCGCTGAGGCTGGTTGATGATGAGGGTGCCGCTTGAGGGTGCACCACAACAACTCTGCAAATAAAGTCAAACAGGACATCTGGTAAGCTATGGTCTGGAATCACTCTTCCATCTTTATTCAACCATTCTGCTATAGCTATAGTCTTCTCATAAGGCAAAGGCAGCTGTAATTATTAGGACATATTCCTAACTGTTATTCTGACTGGACATACCGACAAGGTTGAAAGGAAAGGATGGATTTAACCTCGTACGTGACAGTGCCTATCTCTATTCATGAGGAGAGTACAGTCTGATCCTGAATTATATATATATATATATATATATATATGAGTGAATGGATCCAATTCCCTTCAGCGAAAAGAAATATTCAAGACAAGTACTGATGATGTGATAGGAAAAGACATGGATCACAAACCTAACAATCACAACTGATGCTCCTAAGTGTGCAAGAGACACAATGGTGTGTTGTAAAGTAAGGAAATTGTTCCAGATACTACGGTGTCTGAATATGCTCTCCACTGATATTCATTCCGAGAGGCCTGAGAATAGTCTCCAATGAATACTGCCTAGGTTGGTGATAGTCATCCACGTATTCATCTATATATAAAGAAGAGTCTTCCTCTTGAGAAGGTATTAACTAGAGAAGAGATCTTATCCGTACTTAAGAACTGAGCTAATCTAGAAAAGAACAGTATGGGCGCCCAAGCGGCGTGGGCATGATAACTAGGTCATGCCATGGCGTGGGGCTGGTTTTAGATATAGCGAGGCCATTTTGATGAAATACCTACTATTTGATTTAAACCCTTCCATTCAGTACTGTATATTCTAGTCTTAGCAGTAACAGTAATATTAACCTTATTTTAATATATTAACAAAGTATCTCAACCCGAGTATACTTTAAAACTAGCGTGGTTTTGTACTACATTGCAGTGTCTCCTTTGTCTGCCAGCGATAATATTCTCTGAATTTATCCAAGATTTAGACGCCGGATTTATACGAATATTGTAGAACGTGACGTGTTTCGTTCTATTAAGAACGAGTTTGTACAACTGAACTCAGTTGTAAATTGAATTTTCTATTAATTAATATATATTCTATGGGCAACCATGCCGTTAGTGGAATTGGCTGGCCATCATGTCGTAAACTCACATTCATTGCAAAACTGTTATGAACATAAAAATTATATATATAGGAATAATAATCGTTTGATCTTACCTAGTTCCAGAATCAGATTCTCACTACGGATCGGGGCCCTTTGTTCAATATAAAATTTTCTCTTTCTTATTACTTATTTAAGTAATTTACTATTTAACAAAACGTTGCTTTTTGAACACCACAAATGGGCCCCGACCGCTGTCTGCAAATGCTAGCAGAAGAGTGAGACCGGATATGGAACTAGGATACGCAAGTGGTCGTTTCCGGACCAGTTGTCAGTTGGTTTGAAGTTGGCCAGGATAAGTCAGCCAAACTAAATTACTCTATAAACCGTAAATATAATGTGATCGTAACATTTATATAACATTTCTAATAATTCTTTAACATACACTGAATAATAAGCAAGAGGAGAGGGTGCAGCCAGGCTTTCGCCACAGATGTCCCCCATTGGAAAAAAAGTACGTGAGACGGACTTTTACACTCTGGCTAAGCCCTCTCGTTTGCTAGCTTTCACGCTAGTGTATGGGAACACTGAGTAGCCACAACCTCGTCTTCTGTAGAGCAGTGTCTACTTAGGAAATCTGCTCCAACATTATATTTGCCGGGAATATATTCCACGGTGAAGGTATAAGGTTGCAGTAATAGTGACCACCTCATCAATCTTGTGTTTAATTGTTTGGATGAGGCTAAGAACATCAAAGGCTGGTGGTCACTTTGTACAATAAACTTGGTTCCATATAGGTACGGTTGGAACTTCTGTATAGCCCATACCAGAGCCAAACATTCTTTCTCGATCGTGGAGTAGTTCTTTTCCGCTGTATTTAACTTGCTGCTAGCGTAAGCTACTGGAAACAGCATCTCTCCATCATCTCGACCCTTTTGTAAAAGAGTTGCTCCAATTCCCACATTGCTCGCGTCCGTCCTTAAGGTGAATGGGCACGACAAGTTGGGTAATTGTAAAATAGGCTTCGCTGTTAGTCTGTCCTTCAGCGTAGTATAAGCCTCTTCACACGCTGGCGTCCACTTAACTTGCTCAGGTGCTCCTTTCCTGGTGGCATCTGTTAATGGCGCAGCTAGAACGTTGAAGTTTTTGATAAACTTCTGATAAAATCCACAAAGAGATACGAAGGATCTGACGTCTTTCTTGGTCCTGGCCTGGTGGCCTTGAGTAGTTTATCTACGTTCTTTTGTTCTGGGCGCATGTGTCCTTGAACCACTGTATGCCCCAAAAATTCCAGCTGCCAGAAAGCGAGCTGGCATTTTGCTGGTCTGGCGGTGAGCCCTGTCTCTGCCAGCCTCCTTAACAGTCTGTCGATGGACGGCAGGTGTTCCTCGTAAGTGTCCGAGGCGATGAGGATGTCATCCATAAAGTTACTGATACTCGGGTCCTTTAATGGATCTAATAACAATCTCATCATTCGGGTGAACACACCAGGAGCGTTGCTCAGCCCGAATGGGAGCACATTGAATTCGTAATGGCCGTCAGCTGTGCTAAAAGCCAAATACGGTCGGACTTCTTTCTTTACTGGAATCTGGTAGTACCCCTTACTGAGGTCTATCTTGGAAAAATACTTCGCTTTACTCAGTTTTGCGAACAGTAATCCTTGATCCGGTAAAGGTTCCGCTTGATATTCTGTGACTCCGTTTAGCTGACGATAGTCGATGCACAATCGATGCTCGCCGCTGGGTTTTCTCAAAAGCACCACACTTGCACTATAGGGTGACTCCGAGGGCGAAATTATTCCTTCTTTTAATAGGTAATTTATTTCGGCTTGTAAAGCCTCCTGTTTTGCATAGGGAACAGGGTAATACTTTTGGCGGACTGGATCTGCGTTTGTTAATTTCATGTTAAACTCTACAAGCTTAGTCCGACCTGGCCTATCTGTTAGCACCGGGGCGTGAGACATTAGAATTCGCTTTATCTTCTCCAACTCAGACGTCTCCAAGTCAGGGTTGATGACGACATCCTTCATGGTCTCCTGGGGTTTTAGCGGATACTCTACACCTGAGTCCTCTCCACCTTCTACCTCAGTTGCCACCGATAATGCCATCAGATGCACCGGTGGATCTGCTACCCTCTCAGCATACTTTCTAAGTAAGTTGATGTGGAATACTTTCTGTTTTCCTCGAATAGCAATCTTGTAGTTTGTATGGGATACTTTTTCTATGATGGGAAAAGGTCCCTGCCATCCAATTTCCAGCTTATTACTCCCTTGGGGTAAAAGTAATAAGACCTTGTCTCCTACCTCCAGAGAACGGTCCTTGGCTTTCTTATTATAGGATGAGGCATGTTTCTTTCTGGCACGACGCAGGTTGGAATTTGCCAATTTCCAGCCTGTCTCCAGTTTTTGCTTCAACTCCTCAACATACTGGGAAGCAGTGATGACAGTTTCATCAGCTCCCTCCTCAGTCCAAGTCCTCATTAAGGCCTCCAGCGGTCCTTTTATAGGTCGACCAAATAATAGTGTAGCAGGTGGAAGTCCTGTCGAGGCATGTGGTACTTCCCTGTATGCAAATAATGCAGTGGGCAGGTACTCATCCCAACATTCTGGCTTCTCCTGTGCTAGCTTACGTAGGATCGACATGAGGGTTCCATTGAAGCGTTCCACCATCCCATTAGCTTGAGGGTGGTAGGGACTTGTATGGATATGGCGAGTCCGAAAGGTATTGAAGACTTCCTTCATTAACTTCCCCCGGAACTGCGAACCATTGTCTGTCAAAATCTGATTAGGAAAACCTAATCTGGTGAAGATAGGCACTAGGGCATCCGCTACTCGTTTGGAATCTATTCCAGGTAGAGCTATGGCTTCTGACCACATAGTGCATGTATCAACTAGAGTTAGAATAAATGCATTCTTCCTCTTGGAGCGTGGCAGAGGACCAACAATGTCCACGGCAACACGCTCAAACAGAATACTCAAAATTGGCATTTCGCCCAAAGTTACTGGGGCGGTCCAATGTTTAGGTGAGACCCGTTGGCATTCTGGACAGGACTTGACATACCTTTGAATATCGGCGGACATTCCTGGCCAAAAATAGTGGCATGTAATACGCTGAGTAGTGGCACCCACTCCCATATGTCCACTGAAAGATATGGTGTGACCCATATGTAATATCTGATTCCGGAATTTATATGGAACAACAAGTTGCCCGTGGTCGTGATCCTTGGTTCCCGCCCGCCGGTACAAAAGCTTCTCTTTCATATAAAAATCGCCCCCTTTAGGTGGATTCCGTGCTTTAGGTAGTTTACCAAAGCAGGGTTTCAGTGTTGGGTCTTCTGCCTGGGCAGCCCGAATTTCTCGAGGTAGTGGATTATTAAGACGAAGATCAGGCTCACTCGACACTGCTGTCTGACTTCTGGTCTGCACTGCTGCAACAATTATAGGTGATTTTGGTTCGCCCAAGTAGACATACCGACATCCTAACATGAATGGGTACACTGGATCCTCCATCACTGCTGCAGAAATCGTCCCAGTGACATATTTAGATTCCACATCTACCTTTGCAATCTGCACCTCTATTGTCTAAGAGCTCATGGTGGCCCCCTTTATTGTAACGGTCTGTTCTGTTAGCTGGCCGGGTTTGACTAGGTATTTTGCGATAACTGAATCATACTGGAGTCTCGTATCATATAGACATCGCACCTGACTCCCATTTACCATAATAGTCTCAACCACAGGAGGTCTAGCATTGCTCCCAGATTTCTTGTTGGGGTGGTCTCCGGTTCCCGTAGCTAGGCACGCCGCATAGTGGGTTTGGGGTTTATTCTTGCAGAACCGTGTGTGATGGTCATGATTTTTGCAGTTCTTGCAATAAGGTTTGCCCCATCTGCTATGGTTTGTGGGTGGGTTTTGTGCTGATTGTTGAAACCCATGATGTTGATGAGGACCCACATTTTTCCCAAATTGTCCTCTGCTGTCCTTACCGGAGTTATTTGAATTCTTAGAGAGTTGTGGTTTTTCAACATGAGAACTACTCCCAGCTTTTGTGGTATTCGCTTCGCCATGGGCCATTAGGTATCTTTCCGCCAGAGAGGTTATCTCCGCTAACCGAGTCCCCCCATTTTCTGCCACAAAAGTCTGCATCGGCTTTGGCATTGTCTCCCTCATCTGCTCTGCCAAAATCATCTCCTCTAGCCCTGCGTAGGTTGCCTCGTATTCACTCAGTCCCACCCACTTGGTGACATAAGTATGTAACCGTGAGGCAAACTGGGAATACGATTCTCCCTGCAACCGCTTGGCGTTTCGGAACTTCATTCGGTAGGCAGATGAAGTCAACTCATACCTCTTGAGAAGAGCACTTTTCAGAGAGTCGAAATCCCGTTCCTGGCCAGGAGGTAGTTTAGAGAACATATCATACGCTGCGCCGCGGAGTCCTTGTGAAATTTTTAAATTCCATTTGTCCTTGGGCAGGCTATATGCTTCGGCCATCAAAACAAATTTGTCAATCCAGTTGTCCATCTGCTCAGTCTTTTCATCAAATGGCAGCAGAGGAAAACTCATGGATCCCAGAGAACCATTCTGTGCTGGAGGAGTATCTATACTATAGACTGGAGAACTCGCACTACTGAATCTTGAAGCATCTGGGTGTTGTAATTCCAGTCTTCTTAATTCTATCTCCTGCTGTCTCGCCTGTTCGGCTAGTTTTAACTCCTTGTCCTTCTCCAGTTCAGCCTGTTTCATCTGTTTTTCGGATTCTATTTCCGCCATCCGGATTCTTTCTTCCCTTTGTTCTTGCCTCCATTCTCTTTCAGCCTCTCTGATATACTTCCTCAACTCATCACCCTCATATCCCATCAATGTCCCTTTCTCCGTCAACTCCTGGGTAGTGGGTTGCTTGTCAAATGACATGATAATTGAGCACCTAGATGAGATACCTGAAAAAACTTTTAAGCAATGCTCACCCCCTATCTATCAATCAACTTAATTAAATGCCCTAATATAGTATGTATAGCAATTAATTAGGACAAACAAACACACTTACCAATCTGTCACCAACCCACTTTGCTTTTGCTGTATATTTTCTTATTCGCGTATAAAAATTGAAATATTTACTTGCAGTCAACTAATACTAGAACCGTCTAGTCTTAGTGTGAGAATTACGTGGAAAGGAAATCCTACCAACCTACACAATCATCTAGTAGACCTATAGTGTTACAGGCAATTTATACAGTTGACAGTGAACTTATTGAAAAAAAATTATCTCGCAGAGGAGCAGCTCAATCTGTAGGATTGGGTTAAAATTAAATCCCGGAGACGAGACACCAATCTGTCGCGTAATCTACAGCCGTATAAGAAAACCCTACGGGTAAGGATGTAGATAGAAAAGCTGACCCTTGGTTAGGTCAGTCTAATGTAGGAGAAGAAGACAAAAAGGCTCGTATTGGGTCTAGATAGTATAAATCCTGGTCCCAGATGAGTCTACCTTCCTATCAGTGGCACAGGGAAATGCAAGTAAAGTTGGACACTATACACCGATAGATGATAGCTGACTTAGTTAGCAGTGACACGCTACCCTGTGATGAAGAAAATCCCCCAGTGCCCTCAAGTATAACATACAGGAGAGACACAACTAGTTCACTCAACTTCTATCCTTACACACTACACTACTATTAATTATTATAAGGTGAAAAAGGCAGTAGGTAAAGTTTTGTGTGATGGTCTACAAATCAGACCGCACAGTTTAATTATAATGAAAGAAAAGAAAAAAAAATGTCTCCACTCGGGAGATAAAAGTAAAATGGATTAATGTTAGTTTCTGGCTAATACAGCAAACAAAGCTGTTTCATGTGCTC
Organism: Cepaea hortensis; assembly: GCA_963921405.1. Taxonomy (NCBI): domain Eukaryota; kingdom Metazoa; phylum Mollusca; class Gastropoda; order Stylommatophora; family Helicidae; genus Cepaea; species Cepaea hortensis. Next base: position 83,460,052 of record OY992890.1, read on the forward strand.
TTAAATCATAGAAGCACAGCAAAGCATTCGGTGGTGGGTTGAATTCAGATTGATGGTTTGTAACTCAGCTCATATCCAAAGCTCCCACGATAGTTGTCTGCAGCTTTCCTCTCCGGTCCATCAGTTCTCACTTGATGATGACAGCAAAGGGAACTGTACTACTTTGACTCAGGCAACAAATGGTTCTGGGTGAACTCGCTGAGGCTGGTTGATGATGAGGGTGCCGCTTGAGGGTGCACCACAACAACTCTGCAAATAAAGTCAAACAGGACATCTGGTAAGCTATGGTCTGGAATCACTCTTCCATCTTTATTCAACCATTCTGCTATAGCTATAGTCTTCTCATAAGGCAAAGGCAGCTGTAATTATTAGGACATATTCCTAACTGTTATTCTGACTGGACATACCGACAAGGTTGAAAGGAAAGGATGGATTTAACCTCGTACGTGACAGTGCCTATCTCTATTCATGAGGAGAGTACAGTCTGATCCTGAATTATATATATATATATATATATATATATATATATATATATATATATATATATATATATATATATATATGAGTGAATGGATCCAATTCCCTTCAGCGAAAAGAAATATTCAAGACAAGTACTGATGATGTGATAGGAAAAGACATGGATCACAAACCTAACAATCACAACTGATGCTCCTAAGTGTGCAAGAGACACAATGGTGTGTTGTAAAGTAAGGAAATTGTTCCAGATACTACGGTGTCTGAATATGCTCTCCACTGATATTCATTCCGAGAGGCCTGAGAATAGTCTCCAATGAATACTGCCTAGGTTGGTGATAGTCATCCACGTATTCATCTATATATAAAGAAGAGTCTTCCTCTTGAGAAGGTATTAACTAGAGAAGAGATCTTATCCGTACTTAAGAACTGAGCTAATCTAGAAAAGAACAGTATGGGCGCCCAAGCGGCGTGGGCATGATAACTAGGTCATGCCATGGCGTGGGGCTGGTTTTAGATATAGCGAGGCCATTTTGATGAAATACCTACTATTTGATTTAAACCCTTCCATTCAGTACTGTATATTCTAGTCTTAGCAGTAACAGTAATATTAACCTTATTTTAATATATTAACAAAGTATCTCAACCCGAGTATACTTTAAAACTAGCGTGGTTTTGTACTACATTGCAGTGTCTCCTTTGTCTGCCAGCGATAATATTCTCTGAATTTATCCAAGATTTAGACGCCGGATTTATACGAATATTGTAGAACGTGACGTGTTTCGTTCTATTAAGAACGAGTTTGTACAACTGAACTCAGTTGTAAATTGAATTTTCTATTAATTAATATATATTCTATGGGCAACCATGCCGTTAGTGGAATTGGCTGGCCATCATGTCGTAAACTCACATTCATTGCAAAACTGTTATGAACATAAAAATTATATATATAGGGATAATAATCGTTTGATCTTACCTAGTTCCAGAATCAGATTCTCACTACGGATCGGGGCCCTTTGTTCAATATAAAATTTTCTCTTTCTTATTACTTATTTAAGTAATTTACCATTTAACAAAACGTTGCTTTTTGAACACCACAAATGGGCCCCGACCGCTGTCTGCAAATGCTAGCAGAAGAGTGAGACCGGATATGGAACTAGGATACGCAAGTGGTCGTTTCCGGGCCAGTTGTCAGTTGGTTTGAAGTTGGCCAGGATAAGTCAGCCAAACTAAATTACTCTATAAACCGTAAATATAATGTGATCGTAACATTTATATAACATTTCTAATAATTCTTTAACATACACTGAATAATAAGCAAGAGGAGAGGGTGCAGCCAGGCTTTCGCCACATTGTTGATGTCTGAGGATCTCTTTTCTTCTAAATGTGCCATGAAGATGTTCGCTAGAATAGGACCAAGAGGACTCCCCATGGCCACTCCGTCAATTTGGCGGTATGACTTAGTTAGAAAATTGAATTGTATGTTGGCGGTACATAGTAGTAGTAGTATAGGTGTTGGTATGCCTAATTTTAGTTGTTTGTCTTCAATGCGTTCCCTTATTATTTTCACTGTCTCCTCTAATGGAACGTTAGTGAATAGGGAAGCTATATCCATGGATGCCATGTGTTTTTTATTTATGTCCATAGTATCCAATAATTCCACCAGTTGGAATGTATCTCTGAGTATTTTTGGATCGAAGGACTGTCGTACTGGCTTTAACATTTCGGCTAACCATCTCGTCATTCGGTGTTGTGCAGAGTTCACCATGGACAGGATAGGTCTTAGCGGGATGCCGGGCTTGTGAAGTTTGGGTAGACCGTACATCTGAGGAGTGTGCGAGCCACGTGGTGTGAGCGTTTTTTCAGTGGCCTCACTGATGAGTCCCGCATTCACAAGTGACTGGATCTCTTTCCTCATTATAGCATCCAAGTCCTCCGACTTGTTTACTTTTTGATCTATCCTGAATTTGGATTCATCTGACAATATTACATCCATTTTTCTCTGGTAGTCTGACATGTCCATCAATACTGTACCGCTCCCTTTGTCAGGTTTCAGTATGACGAGGGTTTCGTTAGCCTTTAACGCTTTTAAGGCAGTGAGGTGTTCGTTGGTCAGCGGACACGTCTGTTTAGAGGGTGTTGTGCGATACTGGCTGACAAAAAACCAGATAGAAGAAACCCAGTCCAAGCTGGCCAACTTGAAGCGCACACACAGTTCAGTCTACCACGTCACCCAAGAATTGAGCTTGTATGGCTACTTGAAGTTCACTAAATTCTGCACAGAAACAGTGTACAAGGTGAAAATCGCAGAGAATGCTCGCCTCAACAAATCACTGAGCACTGAAAAGGTAACAACGTCAGTACTAGACAACCCAGAGAAGTATGTGAGGAACTTATCGTCATACGTACTCAACAACATTGAAACGGAGGCCCTTGCATACGGATTAAAATTATGCATTAAGCCTAAACACATCAACCGTGTTGAGTCGCAAGCACAGTTTGAAATGTTGTTTGATCAAGTCTCCAAGTTATCACCTACCTCTGCTGAGTCGGTCGGGTGGCTGAAGGCCAAACTGGTAGATTTAGAACACCAGTATCGCACAACACCCTCTAAACAGACGTGTCCGCTGACCAACGAACACCTCACTGCCTTAAAAGCGTTAAAGGCTAACGAAACCCTCGTCATACTGAAACCTGACAAAGGGAGTGGTACAGTATTGATGGACATGTCAGACTACCAGAGAAAAATGGATGTAATATTGTCAGATGAATCCAAATTCAGGATAGATCAAAAAGTAAACAAGTCGGAGGACCTGGATGCTATAATGAGGAAAGAGATCCAGTCACTTGTGAATGCGGGACTCATCAGTGAGGCCACTGCAAAAACGCTCACACCACGTGGCTCGCACACTCCTCAGATGTACGGTCTACCCAAACTTCACAAGCCCGGCATCCCGCTAAGACCTATCCTGTCCATGGTGAACTCTGCACAACACCGAATGGCGAGATGGCTAGCCGAAATGTTAAAGCCAGTACGACAGTCCTTCGATCCAAAAATACTCAGAGATACATTCCAACTGGTGGAATTATTGGATACTATGGACATAAATAACAAACACATGGCATCCATGGATATAGCTTCCCTATTCACTAACGTTCCATTAGAGGAGACAGTGAAAATAATAAGGGAACGCATTGAAGACAAACAACTAAAATTAGGCATACCAACACCTATTCTGGAGAGGCTACTACTACTACTATGTACCGCCAACATACAATTAAATTTTCTAACTAAGCCATACCGCCAAATTGACGGAGTGGCCATGGGGAGTCCTCTTGGTCCTATTCTAGCGAACATCTTCATGGCACATTTAGAAGAAAAGAGATCCTCAGACATCAACAACTTGGCCTTTTACCGGCGTTATGTGGACGATATACTAATTATCACCACAGACGAGCTACAAGCAACATCGTTCCAGGCCACAATGAACAAGACGCATAAAAACATCTCTCTATCTATGGAACACGAACACAATGAAGCGTTACCGTTCCAAGATATTCCAATGAGACGTAGAGCAGACGGCACAATTCAAAGATCGGTGTATCGCAAAGAAACATGGACTGGTCAATACCTAAATTTTCAGAGCTTCACACCTGTCCAGTACAAACGGGGCTTAGTACGGACCTTGTTTGACCGTGCTAGAAAGATATACACCCAGGACACACTGACAGAGGAATTTGAAACTCTGAAGAATGTCTTAAACCTGAATGGGTACTCCACAGGATTTATAAAGCGCCATTGCCAACAGCCCAAACCCAAAGCAGACGTAACTACAGTCCCTAAACTCAAGGTATTCATCCAGCTAACCTTTCGAGGCGATGACGTAATGCAACGTCTACAAGACCGGCTTACTACAGCAGTAGGTCGAACATTCTGTGCGGCAACTCCAGTCATTAGATATAAAACCGTACCCATTCCTACACCAGCAGTCAAAGAGCCTGTTCCTCTGTACGCCACAAACAATTGTATTTACCAATTCACATGTAGATGCCAGGCCGTTTACATTGGTCGAACGGAGAGACAGCTTAACAAACGGGTGTCAGAACACATACCTCAATGGGTCAACAAGATACAACACACAGGAGATGCTAGCCGCGTGGGGCCGACACACCGGAAGCTCCCGGCGTCTTCAATCGGCAGGCACATTGTCGACAGTGGCCATTTTGTGGACAGAGACACTGCATTTCGCGTGTTGTTTAACACACAAAATACTCGCTTGTTAAAATTTGCAGAAGCAATTATGATCTATCAACGCAAGCCAGAATTGTGTAAACAGAAAGACATGTTAGTCAGCTTAAAATTACCATGGTAGATAAGTGACATTACTGTGCGAATATGTGTATATTTCAACTTGAAGGATTTATCTAGTTAATTTCACGTAAGTTGTGTGATTTCTGCAGTATGTACCTGACGAGATGCAGCGAAATATGCCAGGCAATAAATCGTGCAATCTATTGTTTGTGTCTTCGTTATTCAAATAATAATAATAATAATAATAATAATAATAATAATAATAATAATAATAATAATAAATTTGCAGGCATTTATTGGCACTCACAAAAATACAGCACAGATTCGAATTAGCTTGTTTGTCGTAGTTTCTTCTTCTTCTGCGTTCATCCAGTTTTTTTTTTTTTTTTTTTTTTGCGGATGTGATTGCGTTTGATTGATTGATTGATTGATTTAGGAATCGACATCACAGCATTCGGGGCATTCCCATAAGTGCTCGGTCCCCATCCTCAGCAGCCAGCGAAGAGTTCCAACACCAATAGTACCAGTAGCAATCTGATTATATGTCCGTCTCGCCTTTCCTCTGAGCGTTGAGTGTCGGCCAGATCCCCTCGTCACTCCTCGCTGTCTCATTCTTGCCAGACCATGGTAATCCATTTGCTCCTCCGAGGTAAACACGTGCTCCCACAAGGCCGTAATCACGTCTGCCTTGTCATGTATCAATACTCCACCAAGTTTTTCAGAGACAGCCAATCTGTCCGCCTGTTCATTTCCCAGCACACCGGCATGCCCCGGAGAAAAGATCGAAAAGAAGGAGGCTATGGTTCCGTCGCCCTGCTACTGAGTGAGTGCGTGGCGCGACACTGTGAGCTGTGAATTTCGCGTGGAGTGCTTTTACATCTGTTCTCAGTTTGTAGCGTGAACTGCAAGTTCGGAACGATGGCGGCCGGCTGTTGCTGGATTGACTGGTTTCAGTTCACGAGTGCATTTTTCAGGAGACTCCTGGGAGTCATCGCTGGAGCTACGGAGTTCGTGCTTTGTGCGGCGCTTTCGGCGGGTTGCCCTGCGAAAAGAGACCGAGCCATATGGGATAAAACCTGGGTCAGTGAAGTCTTTCTGGTGACTGCCGTTTCCATCGACAATGAACTGTATTTCTCGTAGAGGACTTTTGTGTTGGTATTCTGGCGGCGGCGTTATGCACAGTGTACCTGTGCGGGCTGTTGGCTTGCCGATACTCCTGTCTATTCCATTGTTCACATAGGGCAGTGAGGAGCATTTTGTGTGATATTCACTGGCACAGGAGCGGAGCATAATGGGGACGACCCGTTGCCGTAAAGTTGGAACCGCGACTAACTAACTAACTAACTAACTAACGCATGCATTTGCTGTTTAAAATGTCAGATTACATCTTTTTTTTTTTTCGCGCGAGAAATCTTCGTCTTCTTCATGTGCATTCGAATGTCAAACTTTAATTTATTAAAAACCCTTTCCCGACTATTACCCCCAAAATCCACGTTTTTACACATGTCTTGCCCCAATCGTTCCTGAATAATAATTATGCGAATGAATGAATCTACGATTGTATCAAGGCCTAGGAAACAGGAAGTGCTGTTTCCCTTCTTCTTCCTGTTTTGAAATCCATTCAACTGGTCACAAATTATATCAATTTTTCGTGACTTCTCAATCTTGTATCATCTATTCGCAAAAAAAATGGAATCCAGCCACGATTTTCTTGAAGATTGTGCAGGTATGTCTGTCGATTATGACACACAACTGTAGGTCTGGGTACCAGCAATCTTTTGGACCACAGACTAATTCGTATGGATGGCAAAAGGAAAACTTGCTACTGGTGTGCCAAGATGAACACCAAGTCTGGTAAGAAGAGCAGAGCCAGTGAGGTTGTTTTTGGATGCAGTCTCTGTCAGATATGGCTGTGTTAAACTGTGTCCATTTTTCTAGTTTATTAGTCATCTAGGACATTTATATGTCAAACCAATTCGTGTATAATGAATTTACAAAATATCAAGTAATTAATTTTGCGGAGTTATTTCCCTTTTGTTAGCTATTAAAGGGACAACAGCAGTCATCTTGAGAGGTTTTGAAGTCTCACAGTGTGTCCTTAAATGGAACTTGGCCAAAGCCATTTGTCGGACTCACAGAGCATGCTGAGCAGGGTGAGGACAGGTGTGAGGTATGCTTTGTGCAGAGTGTAATGCGTCAATTAAAAAATATAAGATAGGACGTATAGTTGTATCACCCCTCCCCCTCCTTTTCCACCCAGACATGCTGTTGGGTTGGGAAATGTACAAGCGGACAAATTTGTTGAATCTGCACCTCGGGGGGGGGGGGGGGAGCGAGCATTGGTGCACGAAAAAGCAGATGTGGTCAGGGCCCTTTGGGATTGGTTACTTATATAGTGTGAAAGAACAGATACATGACCATTGCCTGAAGAGAATGGTGCGACAGGACGTGGTCAAAGGATATGGCCGATATTCAGTTCTCCAAGGAAAGACCTGACGGACACTTGGTTCTTGACCCAACTCAGCTAAACATCGTCTTCGTTCCTGTTTCGAAGAAACTACGCCACACATAATTAAATAAATTATGCATTTCCGTCCGACATTGGAATGCATCTGTGTAAGGTTTACTTGCTCTAGACAGATTCCATCCAAGGTAACAGGGCTCTGTCTACTCGTTGTTGTTGTTTTTCGCTCGCTTTGAACTTAGGCGTAGTCCATACATACTACTTCTTGTAGCACTGGACTGAATTTTGCATGTGGATTAGCTTTCATTACTACCAGTGTCCATCGCTATCAGACGAATCCACTCTGACTTCAGAGGTACTTGTAATTTACGTCCCCAAGTGAAGGAAGAGAATTCCACGTTTTAGTCCAATTGTCCGGTGTAGGGGTTGAATCCCTATCTCGGCATCAGCAAACTGAATGTTTAAGAACGCGTGTTCTTATCCATTCGGCCATGGTGACCTCTATTTGTAGTTCTATAACTGCTGCTAACAAATCTGATGGCATCAGCATAAGTTATGTCTAAATCAGGCTGAGGTGGTCGTCCACCTTCCTTTACCAGTTGTCAGCTGTCATAATCTCCCCTGTAGTTGTGCCGCGGCGTCGTTACGGGCGCCAGGCGAATACCATTTACCTATCCACAGGTTCGCCGGTGAGCTGGACTAACCCGACAGCGGTCACGCCAGTACAGGCGTGACGCACGTAGTTCCCACAGGGACTCAACCCCACATGGCAAGTGTTCAGGGTGAGGAACGGCAGACAGGCTTGGGTTGACGGACAGTACGGACGGGCTTGAAAGGAGAGTGTATCACTGCTGTGCCTGAATGCCGATTGATAGTAACTCTTGTGAGAGGATGGAAGACTGTGCCGCTGTGGTATAGGTCTGTGAGTGTATCCAGTGTATTGATTCATTGACTAATTGTATTGTTGTATTGACAGTGTAATGGCGAGATGCCGGATCTGATTGTGTTGCGTGAGAAGTGTAAATAAAGTGTTAAACTTAGTGTTACCGTGTGTCACGTCAAATCATTCCGTCACGTCAAATCATTCCGTCACGTCAAATCATTCCGTGTCTCACATGTGTTAGGTCATTCGAGCCAGATTCATTCTTAAATGTGAGAACCTGACATGTGTGAACGTGGGGGGGGGGGGCTTTCGTCCTCATTGGATGTGAACCAAATGTGTGTGCGTGAAGGCTTTGTCAGACGTTGAACGGTGCATAAAATAATTGTGTACGTGAGTGATTCATCCTCATAGTATTTGAACGTAAATAGCTAGTCTTTAGTGATTAAACCATAGATAACATGGCTAGCTTGTCCTCGTGAAAGTAATTGTTTAGCATAGAATAGCGTGTGTAAGCGGACAGTTCTGGAAAGAAAGTTCTGGAAAGTTGTTGAAATTGTTGAACGGACGACATTACGACCAACAATAACACTCGACAGCATACAAACCTACAAAACTTAGTTGACACGCATACACCTCATAAAAACACAGATCCTAAGATTTTCTCCTCCAAAAGTAACAGTTTTTGTGTGTCACCCGAAACTGTTACCAGTAGAGGTCATTTTTCCGAGCAGTAACGACCCTACAGTGTCTAGTCCAGTTTTCCACCATTCTCCAGAGCACTTAGGTATTATCTTTTTCATATACTTTTGTATGCAATTTTAGGCACGCGCTGTAATTTCAAAAGTACTGTATAAATTGTTCAAGTTACTAACATCTTATAAGTAAATTTGTTGTGTGAACATTCATTGTCATTGAAACATTCCAGCATGTCTAGTTTAAATGATTTCATCGAAATGGGTTTAAAGTTAAAGTTATCTGGTGATGAGTTAATAAAATGGAGTGAGGCAAAATACGCAGAATACCTCCTAAAACAGGAAAAAGATAGGGAACGCGAGGAAAAAGATAAGGAACGCGATGAAAGAGCAGCAGAAAGAGAGTGGAAAAAGGCAGAAGCAGAGTTGACTGCAAAAACCAAACAGGCAGAATTAGATGCTGAGGCTAGAAAAGCAGAAGCAGCTATGAAACAGTCAGAATTGGAATTGACTGCAAAGACCGAACAGTCAGAATTAGAATTGACTGCAAAAACTAAGCAGGCAGAGACAAATGCTGAGTTGAAAAAAGCCGAGATCTTAGCTCAGAGTAAACGAGATGAACTCGAACCGCAGCTGAAAATTAAGCAGCTAGAGGCTGAGACAGCTGTAGACAAAGAGTCTAGAAAGTCAGAAAGACTTGAAAAAGAAAATCAGTACAAAAAGTACCAAGGGATCGTGAGAAATTACACCACGTGTGACTGCATAGCAGCCTTCACCCAGAACTTTGAAACTATAATGGAACATTATCAGATCCCAGAGACTGAATGGAACATTATATACATGAAAAGTCTTTCAGGGGAACCTCTTAAAGTGATAGAGACTATCCCTAAAGATCTGAGGAAAGACTATCAGTACATTAAATCCAAAATTATGTCACATTTCCTGTTAGATGAAGCAGGCTACAGAGAACAATTCAGTAAATAGCTCCAAAACATACACAAACGTTCTCTGACTACATTTCTGTAGTACAGGATATTTTCAGTAAATGGCTGTCTGCAGCTAAGATTAACGACGACTTTAATAAACTTAAAGATCTCATCCTTAGAGATAAAATCATCTCATCTCTTCCACCACCATTTTCTAAGTTTTTGCAAGAGTGTCAGTGCAAGAGTGTCGAACAGATAGAAGAACGAGGTTCGGGTTATTTTACAGCCAACAAACAATGTTTTTCTAGTGGGTTGACTGACATAAATTTTGTAGCAGCTGCTACCTATGACAGATCAAGATCAGATCCCTACAATAGGCAAAGATCATTTAAGCCTACTACTGAGAAATACCACCAATGTAAATTTTGCCAGCTGCCACACAATCAAAATGAGATGTGTGATAAAAATCCAGCATACCACTCACAGTTGCAAAACTACATAGACAAGCAAGATAAGGAGCGAAGAAGCTATAAACGGCTAACCAAATGCTTCCTTTGCAAAGCGTATGGCCACTGGCGCCAGTCGTGTAGAGGTAGACAGATGGCCAGGAAGGCTAATGCAGCCTTGTTTGATAGCTCTTCCTCAGATGAGGAACAAATTGAAAATTACCCTGTGAACTCAGCACAGACTATTGATGTATTTAATCTCGAAAAATGTACCATCTGTGATCAGTTCCATGAAGATGGCCTATTAACATGCGGCCACTCAATACCTATTGCCAATGAAGAAGCTAATTTGGTGATAGACTCCAAAGGCAAGATTAACATCCACCAAGGATATGTGAATGTCAAGTCTGCTACAGTCTTACGAGACAGCGGAAGCACTGTCTGTAGATTATACAGGCACACATGTAACATGCAGAACTTTCTCAGATAACATCGAGAAATATCCACTTGCATGGGCATATATTGACACCCCATTCCTCACAGGAAAGGTCAAATGTGCAGCATTATCCAATCCATGTTGCGATATTATTGTAGGTAACCTTCCTGAGGTGAATGATATGCCTCATAACACCATAACATCTATTGCCAACTATACTGATGATAATGTAACATCATCTCCAACGAATTGCATTGTTGAGAATGTAGTATCATCGAGTGATTGCATGTTTGATAATTCAGTAATATCATCACATGAATGCATTGATTTAATTGTTTCACCACCATGTCATGTTACTGAAAATGTTAACGCAGTAACTAGATCTGCTGCGAGAGTGCAAGAGCAAATTGATCAAACTGAGGCACTAGAAATGCTAAGCCCAGTGTTACTACCTCCTAAAACCATGAAGGAGAACTTTATAACAGCCCAAAAGGCTGATCCATCATTGCATAAATATTTTAATCTTATAGGCCAAAAGCCAAGGTTGACTAAAAATGCAAGATGGCATTTTGCTCTAAAAGATTGCATCCTCACAAGGTACTATACCAGAGGTAACAGCACCATAGAGCAAATGGTGTTGCCAATAGAATACCGTAAACAAGCCTTACATCTTGCACATGATATACCTTTCGCAGGGCATATGGCTTATTCGAATACTAGATCTAGATCGTTGACAGTTTTATTGGCCAAAATTCTGTAATGATACTAAACAATATTGCAGAACTTGTGACATCTGCCAAAAACTGGTCAAAAAGGGTAAACACCACAAGCTGAATTACAGGTTACAGATTTAGCTAGTAGACCCTTTGAGAAGATCTCTGTCGACATTGTAGGTCCTCTAAATGATGTAACATCTAGAGGGAATAAATTTATAATTACAATAATTGATCTCTGTAGCTGCTGTACTGAAGCTATTCCACTTAAGAACATAACTGCCAAAGATGTGATGGAAGTTTTCTTCCACATATTTTCGAGAGTAGGGTTTCCTGACACTATCCTCTCAGACCGAGCAAGTCAGTTTATAGCATCAGCAACTCAAGCTTTCACCAAAATGTTAGGGGTTAAGCAATGTTTCAACAGCCCGTATCACCCTCACTCAACGGGAATTATTAAATCATAAAAGCTCTATTTCTGGTCTCAACAATTGAGTCAGTACAGCTAAATTAATTAAACGGGCAGGATCACATTGGGAAAAATTATTTTTCATCATTTATCTCTGTGGGGTTGAGCCATCAATCACATACGTATCCGACAACTGCCAAGGTTGTAGGTGTCTTGGAGTAGGTGAGGAGCCGCTCCGCCTTCAAGAATCAGATGTGAAGATTCTCTTCACGTAGCTGCTTCAGGATTTCTTCATCTGTCAGCACATGAATCCGCTTGACAACCCATCGGACTGTTTTTGAGTCGCTGTTTCTGACTCTGGTGTCTTTCTCCTTCTTCTCTGCTGTCTTGTTTCTTGACTGAGTTGGGCTGTCAATCTTCCCCCTCGTGGTAGCTTCAGTAATAGGTGTAGTATCAGGCTCTTTGATGCAGCTAGCAGGTGGGCTCTCGACGTTCTTCTTCTTCTTGTCAGCTCCCACGCTGCACATCTTGGCAACAGCGTGTTTCTTGTTGTTGGACTTTCAACGTGACATTTTCCCGCGTATCAGGCTTCTTGACAGAATAATGCGACTTGACTTGTTAGCGCTCGCAGTGTGAATCTCCTATTGTGTTTATGCTATAGTGTATTATTGTCGTGGAGAATTTATCTCCCTTTAAGGGTAAGATGAGTTGCCGAATATCTTGTGTAGGGACATCTCTGAAAATCTGGCTATGCAATGTCAAGTGTTGCCAAACCCCGTGAAGGTGTGGATGCCAGAGAAGATCTGGCTATGCAATGTCCAGTGTTGCCAAACTCTGTGAAGGCCTGGATGCCAGAGAAGACAGAAGGTAGCAGAATAATTGGAGGTGAGATTGGCCAAATGGATAAGAGTGCTCGAGAAAATTTAAAAAAAAATATTTCTCAACACATTTAAATGTCACTTTTATACTTATCAAAGCGGTTTTTATCACCGGTCTCTGTGGCTGAAGGGCTTGCGAACGCGGTTTGTGAGCCCGTATACCCGGGTTCGAAACACGGCGGTGCTGGTTTTTTCGAAAAAGGTATAGAGGCCGGTCGTTCAGAAAGCAATGGCAAACTACTGAACGTAACACTTGCCTAGTACATCAACAGCAACTGAAAATGCTGGTGTTGACTGCAACGTCCCGTAAGGGATACGCAACACAAAATTTATACTTATCCTTCAATCAGATCAGAGGCCAAGACTACAGCTGTCATTTTCCAAGATATATAACAGCTTGAAACAGTTTGTGGGTTTCCTGAAAGTAGAGTTTATCAAAATCCTTACAAGGCACAAAGAGAAAAGCCATTCATTACACAAGTAGGTCACTAAAGTAAAGGACCTTTTAAGATGCCAGGAAGTGTAATATGTATATGGTGCTAGCCCCACAATTTATAGACCAAGACACGGTACCAGGGCCCGATGGGGCCAGGTATGGTCACATGAAGGGTTTGAGCGATGCAGACCTGGAGGAGATGACCGACTGCGTTAAACAGAGCATTAGGACAGCGTCAGTACCGCAGGATTGGGTGCACAGCTATCTCATCCCTCTCCCAAAACCATTCAAGGATCAGTCAAAGCTTAGCGGCTTTAGGATCATCACCCTTCAAAATACATTTGGGAAGGTTTTAGAGAAGATAGTCGCTGTTAAGCTGCAGGATTTTTTGGAAAGGGGGAAGCTTCTTCCAAGAGGCCTGGGGAGCTACAGGCCAGGAAAAGACACCTGGTCAAATGCAGCCACTTTTGCCTTTGATGTTTATGAGGGGTTCCAGAGTAGACAGGAAACGATCTCGAGGATGCGTACAATAGAGTTCGATATGATATTTTGATGACCGCACTGATGGAGAAGGGGGTCAATCCCTGGTTGGTGAACTGGATAGCAGCAGTCCTGCATTCTCATCGGGTTGCTCTCCGTCTGAGTGCATGGACCTCAGAGCCACATATGTTAACCCCGGGACTGCCACAGAGATCTGCAGTCTCACCGGTGCTCTTTAATGTGTATATGGGCAAGATTGCAAACCTAGAAGCACCAGGGTAGGAAGAATACTAACATTTGCAGATGATATTCTTGCATATAGGCAGGGGAGAGATAGGGAGCAAACAGCCCATGAGTTACAGGCGACAGTAGATAAAGTGATTGACTGGTGCACAGAAATTAGTGCTGTCATCCACCCGGAAAAGGCGGCTGTTTTGTGGTGCTCTCTGGACAACAGGATTGTAAGAGCTGATGTCCCAAGCCTCGCGATAGATGGTAGAAATGCTGGGAGAACAAACTGAAGTATCTGGGGATAACATTTGACAGGAGCCTATCCTTCAAGGACCATGTGGAGATGGTTGTGACAAGATCTCAAAAGGGACTCAGTGCACTTAAAGCTATGGCTGCAATGGACACAGAGCAGAGAATGCTTTTCACACTATACCAGCACTTGATCCTCTCAGTAATTGATTATGGATTAGGTCTGCTCACTGTCTCAGAGAGTCAGCTGGTAAAGTTAGAGCGCATACAGAACGAAGCTATGCGGGTCATTCTGGGATGCACTAGAGACACCCCAATAGTGTGTATGCATTACATCCTTGGTCTGCCAACTGTTGCTGGTAGGCTCAAGGTGATGCAGGCGAAGGCATACCTCAGAGTAGCTGCAGACACAGACCACCCACTGCATGAGGTGCTGGACGCATTTAAGGGTCAGCGACTGATAAGAGGGAAATCATGGATGGCTCAGGCGGAGGACACGATCAGACAGGTGTGCCCCTTGGAGAACATTAGGCGTGGAGAGGAGTGGGTCAGAGTGCCAGCGGAGCAGTCAGACTTGTGCAGAGTTATAATCACATTAAGCCGGGAGTGCAGGGAGTGGCCAGCAGGGGCCACGGAAGTGGAAATCCAGCAAATAATTCAGGACTGCATGTTCGGAGCGATGGCAGCTGGCTATGTCCCAGAGTTGACCGGTTTTTGCCTCATGCAGAAATGCGTGGCTGCTGGGCTTCTGGTTGACTGCCACTGCCATCGACGATGAACTGTATTTTTTTTTTTGGTACTGTGTGGGTGAACATCTAGGAAACATCCAGACTGCCGATTCCATCAGAGATGAACTGGATGTTTCGTGGGGGACTATTGTGTTGACATTCTGGCGGCGACATTATGCACAGTGTATCTGTGCGGGCTGTTGTTTGTCGAGACTCTTGTCTTTTCCACTTTTCACACTGGGCAGTGGGAGGCGTTTTGTGTGATATTAACTGGCACAGGAACGGAGCAAAATGGGGACGACCTGTTGCTGTGAAGTTGGAACCGCGACTAACTAACTAACTAACTAATGCTCACTCAGGTGATGTGATTATCTACACAGATGGTTCGGTGTCAAGAGGTGAGAGAAGTGGCTGGGGGTTTATAGCCAAAGCTAATGGTCGACGTTTGGGGCAGGAGAGCCTGGCATATGATACCACAACATCCAGCTTAAGAATGGAGGTGGAGGCAGTAACTGCGGCTCTCCGCTGGATGAAGAATACTACACACACACACACATCATGATTGTAACTGACTCAGAAAGCATGCTGACGAGGGTGAGGACGGGCAGGCTTCGTGCGGAGTGGCTCGCTTCGCTTCGGACGTCACGGGTGACAAGCATCGTCTGGATCTTTTCTCCGGGGCATGCTGATGTGCTGGGAAATGAACAGGCGGACAGATTGGCTGGCTCTGCAGAACTTGGTGGAGTATTGATACATGACAAGGCAGACGTGGTTGCGGCCTTGTGGGAGCACGTGCACACCTCAGAGGAGCAAATGGATCACCATGGTCTGGCAAGAATGAGACAGCGAGGAGTGACGAGGGGATCTGGCCGACGCTCAATGCTCAGAGGAAAGGCGAGACGGACTTATAATCAGATTGCTACTGGTACTATTAGTGTTGGAACTCTTTGCTGGCTGCTGAGGATGGGGACGGAGCACTTATGGGAATGCCCCGAATGTTGTGATGTCGATTCCTAAATCAATCAATCAATCAATCATTTATAGACCAATCAGCACTCGAGGGGTGATGTGGTCAATATCAAGTGGGCTGCTTTTACTTCCCAAGACATTTCCTGCTGCCTGTTTTAGGATGGTTGACTTTGGAGCGCAGGTCATTTAAAATAATGCACTTATGTGTATTCAAATACATGATCACCATGGCAGCAGGCAAGTATGCTAGTCACTTCACTTCCACGGCTACCAACCACCAGTACAAACACCTTATTTTATTGTAAGACAACAGCTGTAATAGAAAGCTGATCAAATACAAGTTTGCTAAGAGACATCTGTTACAACAACTTTGCCAATCACACTCCAAGAGAACAGTGTTTTAAAAATCCGAACAGGTGAAACATAAATATTCAAAGAATATTATCCTGCAACAAATCAGTAACACTGCAAGTTATGTTGTCTGTCATTACCACTTCAAAGAAAGTCCCTTACTATTATCTCCACCCCTGTAAGTGAAGATATTTTTAGTCAGTCTTTGGTCACAAAACCACTCACCTTTAGCATGATCAACAGCGAACAAAAGAAGAAGAAAAAGCATAATCAACAATCTGTATTTGTTTACTTTGTAAATATCAATAATTGTACTATTATTCACAATGGTGTATTACATTCATGTCTGTTAAAAAGAATATCAATTTCTAATTTTTACACAAGATCACATAATTTGGGATATTACATCACCAGTTAAACAAAGTTAGCTAAACAATTCACCCAGTGAATTGTGAAATATGATAAACTAATCTATAATTTTACACCAGAAAAGAACACAAAGCAAACAAATGTTACACTTATTCATGAAATCCCAGGACAGCTCAGTCTGCATCACTGTTTCCCTGTCAGACTGTGGCTGTAACAGTTGCCAAAGTGCATGTGATAGACTGGTGTGGCAATATTATTTTGTGTGGGCTTTTAATCATTTGTGATAGTCATCATTATTTGTAAATGTACAGGCTGAAATGATGGGCACACCTACACAACTGTATGACCAACTGGCACTTTGCCTTCATGACAGACGATAGTTTGTAAAATGGAGTTCTCTCTCCATAACACAAAGCTTGGGCTGAATTCAGAGATCATGTGTTGCCCATACTGCATGATCCCTCTCTCAGCCTGCCTAGTTTACTCCAGAGCAAGGGTAATATCAATATGTTTGGAACAAGACAAGCTGCAGAAGCTGCCAGATCAGTAAAGCAATGCTCTAAGTGTCATCCTCTCAGAGCTTCCATCCTAGACCAGTTGCAGACCAAGGCATAGGGCCTGGCCTGGAATGACAAATAATCTTTAGGTTGCATTTCCTTGCACTAGGGTAAGGCTTGTACCCTCCCAATTGCACTCTTCCGCCCAAAGCCTTTGGCACAATGTGGGATGGTGGGTTTGGTGAGCACTGACTAACATGCAGTGATAACAGAAAGCAGGTAGTACCGTCTACTATCATATGGTAGCTCAGTCATATCTAAGACCTGACATAAGGTATATACATAGTGTGTAGTATATACACTATACAGAAATGGTTTACACTGCCAAGAATGATACCCCATCATTAGAGACTAACGTGTGTTGTATAAAGAGGAACACAACAACTATAAACATCACATCTGTGAAAGTAAAGTCAATGACCACCTCTCACACCAGGAGGTGTACTGGTTATATGGTGCTAGCCCCATATTTTTAGAACAATTGACATTCGATGGGTGAAATGTTGATTTGTTAAGGCACAGTTATAATTTTTGAGTATTCTAGAGCTTAAGTTTGAATTAAACAGAAATCAAAATTAATCTATTTCTAAAGTTTAAACACAGACGCCACAAACAATATGTTGTCTAATTTATTGAAATATCCATTATGAAATAATATTGTAATAAATAATATTATTGCAATATCCATTGATGCCACATGCTTTAATTTAAGATCGATAGTATCCAGCAGTTTGACCCGTTCAAATGAATCTTTTAATATTAAGGGGTTTGATTGATTGACGCACTGGTTTAGCAGTTTCCGCAAGGCATTTCACCATCCTGTGTTAGACAGAAATGAGCATAGATTAAATCGGTCTCAATGGTCGCCCAGGCCAAGGTAATTTAGGAAGACCATAAAGTTGGGGGGTTTATGAGCCTGTGGAATCACTAACTGTGCAGTCGCCTCACTGATGAATTTACTATCTAAAAGTGACGGAGTCTCCTTCCTCACTTTTGCATCCAATTCCTCAGGGTTGCTGGCTTTAGGATCTAAGTAAAATTTGTTTGGATGCAATAAAATGTCTTCTATTTTGTTGGAAGCAGCAAAGATGTGATTCATGAGATGGTTGTTGCAAATGGCCAGAGTAACTTAACAATGATTGCCTGGAAGAGGCTAGTGAAAGTAAAACATTATATACAACTATCAGAAAGAGACAATGGCATTTTTAGTATTGTGATGAGAAGAGAAGCATGGGAAAGCATTGTGACAACTGGAAAGAACAGTGGGAAAAGAGACATGGGCTGACAGAGAGAGATGATGCTGGATGGACTGTACGGTGACATTGAGAAATATATCAGCAGAGTAGATCCTGAATAGGGAGCAAGTTTTGAGGAGATACATGAACACCTATGCTAGTTGGCAGGGAAAATGATGATGATGCGATCTCTTAAGGTTTTTCAGATTGCCAATATGAGTAAAAGAAGCACAACAATCATCACACTTGTAAGGTTTCTCTCCTCTATGCACTCTCTTGTGATTCATGTTCTTTTGGCACTCTAGATGGTCATTGTGAATCAAAAGACCATCCCATTCATTACACTTGTTTGACATCCCTTCACTATGTGTTCTCTTATATCTGTCTACACAAACATTTGGACTAGAAATATCAAACAAGTCTCCTGTGTGAATTCTTTGAGAGCTATAACTGACATAATCAAACATGTCATCACGAGAATTTTCAAAGCTCTGTGTATATTTTTCTTGTGTTTCCTTATTTTGCTGCTGACAATCCTCAATAGCCAGAGATAGTTCATTGTTCGTATCAATCACAGAAGATACATTTTCTGACACTTCTGTATGTGTTCTCTTATGTTTCATCTCTTGTGGTATTTTAAACTTGCAGCTTGAGTAAAAGAAGCACCACAATCATCACATTTGTAAGGTTTCTCACCTGTATGTGTTCTCTTCTGGGTCTTCAGACTGCCAACTTGAGTAAAAGAAGCACCACAATCATCACAGTTTCTTCTTCTTTTGTTCGCTTGAAATATGTCTATATCTACAATGTTGTCTCTTGTATGAATTTAACTGTCTTTTTCAGTTCACACAGTGGTCCATAGAGTTTACCTTCCAGTCGTCTCTCTAGGCCAGAAGGTTTGCCCAGATATGTTATATTTTGGGCAGTCTTGGAGTATGTGCTCTGCTGTCTGCGAGGCCAATCCACATGCGCACATGGCTGTTTCGCCAATCTTGAATGCAGAATAATGACTTGTTCTGGTCTGTCCATAACGTGGTAGTCATCTTGAGCAGGTTTTTGTGGCTTTCTGACTGATTTGATCATTCTTTTCTTTTGGTGGTATGTAACGCGCACATCAGGCTGTTCTTCTTTGGCTCCTTCCTTAGCCAATTGATCAGCCCTGTCGTTTCCGGGTACTCCACAGTGGGATGGTATCCATTGTATGGTGACCTTATGCTGACTGCTAAGTTCAGAAAGTAGTGTCCTTATTACTGGCAATTTCCCAAACAGGAGCGTCTCGAGAACTGATTTTGCATCTGTCAGTAGCACCACAGGTTGTGTACCATTGCTGGTATTTATTAATTTCTCTGTTGCTATTTTGATTGCCTCAATTTCAGCATCATAGTTATGGCAGTACTTTCCTGTTGGTACTCTGGCTGTGTCCCTAGTATTATTTGGGTATTCTATATACACTCCCGCTCCTCCATTTCGAACAGCATTTTGTGCTGACCCATCTGTGTAGACTCGGATCAAGAGGTCCTGTGGGTATTCTTCATCAAGGAAGCTGAGAGTGGCTGTTCTGCGCTGCACACTGTTCTGTTCTTCCTTGCCAAATATTCCTCTCACTTTTGTCTGGATTTGTAATGATAGTCTATGTTCATCTTTCCATGGAGTTCGCTCTGGAATAGTTGTTAGGGGGATACCAACTGTGGGCAGATCGGTGGTTTCTCTGCAGAGCCGTTTAGCCTGGTGGATAAAACTACTTCTTTTCAACCGCCCCATAGCTAGGTTTTCAAATATATTCTTTATAGGGTGGCCTGACAGGCTGAGGAACTTTTCTGCTTGTATTAGCGTTTTCGTATCTCTAAGCTCTCTCAGTGCTTGTGTCCTCCCCATCTTCTCCATTTCCACTATAGGGGTTGATCTCATCCCTCCTGTGGTGACTCTAAGTGCTTGATTTTGCACCTTGTCCAGCTCTTGTAGTGTGGTTTTTGATGCTGAACACCACGCAGTTGACCCATATTCCAGGTGTGGTCGTATGCTCTGTTGGTAAACTTTGCTAAGTATTTTCCCACTGGCTCCTCATGTGGTTCCACTTAGCTTTCTCAGGATGGCTATTTTCCTTCTGGCTTTTGCTACTGCTTTGTTGATGTGCTTTCTCCATGTCAGCCTGCCATCAAGTGTTACTTCAAGGTATGTTGGTTCTTTATCTTCTCTTAGGGGTGTTCCATTTATTTGGATGATCCCTGCCTTTTGTTTTGAAGAGAGGGTAAATAGAGTGGTGCTGCACTTGCCAGTGTTTATGCTGACACACCATCTATTTGCCCATGCAGCAAATGTATCTACAGCTCTTTGTAGCAATTTGGTGGCCACTGATGCATGTTCATTTGAGCTCCATAAAACCAGGTCATCGGCGTACACTGCTGCTTTAATTCCATGCTGTAGATTAGCAACAAGATCATTGATGAAGATTAGAAAAAGTGTGGGGGACAAGACTCCGCCCTGGGGAACACCGTGACGCAGTAGTACTTTCTTGCTCTTTAGTCCGTCTGTCTGTGCTCGGGCTCTTCTGTTGTGCAAGTATGCTTTCACCCATTTGTACATTCTTCCATTGACTTTGCAGTTTCTCAGTTTCTTCATCAGACCTTCTTTCCAGACTTTGTCAAAGGCTTTCTTCAGATCTATTCATGCCGCAAGCACCAGCTTCTTCTCTTGGAATGCATCCTCAATTTCTTGAGAGAGGTAGGTTGTCTGATCTTCCGTAGAGTAGCACTGCCTAAAGCCAGCCTGCTGTTGCACAAGGATGTTTTTACTTTCAATGTACCAATGCAGTCTGTGGTTGATGATGCGCTCCAGTGTTTTGCAGAGACAGCTGGTGAGGCTAATTGGTCTGTAGCTAGAGGCAATGGAACCATCTTTCCCTGATCTTAGGAGGGGCATCATGATTGCTTCTCTCCAGGCTTGTGGAACACTGCCTAAGGTCCAGCTGTTATTGAAGATCTGCAACAGCTTTGCTTTGGCCTCTGTTCCTAGGTTCCTGATCATTTCATTGGAGATACCATCAGCTCCTGGTGACTTTCTCATTTTCAGTTTTGATATGGCTAGCTCCAGTTCGCTGATTGTGATGGGTGCCTCCAGAACCTCATGTACTATTTCCTTCTGTCCTGTATGTTGTTGTTTCTCTCGAATCTCTTGTTGTTTCTGTGGACTAATTTTGATATTGTTATCTTGTGCGAATGAGTCTGCAAAATGGTCAGCTGCTTGCTTTCTTGTTAAGATGTTTCCATCTTTATGAAGTGCAATTTTTGGGTTTCTCCCTGTGCCCTCATCGTTAAGTTGTTTTATTAGCTTCCATAATTTCCTTGTGTCTCTTTCAAAGTTCAGAGACTCCGTTTTCTCCTGCCAGCTTTTCCGTCTAGCCTGCAGCTTGGCCCTTTGAAATTTGGCTTTTGCGTGCTGGAATTTATTGTGGTGCTCTTTGCTGGGTGTGGCCTTTGCTTGCTTTCTACACACTTCCATATCGTTATGCAAGTGTTCCAGTTCACTACTCCAGTAGGGTTTATATTGTTTACGGGCTCCTCTTGGTACTATTTCTCGCACTGCCTGTAGCATGCATTTCCCAAACTCTTCAACTACTTTATTTATGTCTTTCTCAGTGTTCAGGTTTCTAACCAGTATGCTGGTGCGATGCTTGTACATTGCCTAGTCTGCTTTCTTGTAGTTCCACCTCGAGAGGGTGCTGCTTTCACTTACAAGCTCATTTTCTACGGTTAGAAAGACTGGCCGATGGTCACTGCCACCAAGTTGTTTCCCAACAATTCGTGTAATGTTCCACTCCAGGTCTGGTGAATGAAAAGCCAGGTCAGGTGTAGTTGTAGTGTGACATGATCTCGAGTAGAAAGTATATGGGTCGGACGGCTTGTTAATCAAGATGAATCTATTCTCATCCTGCCAGTCTTCCAGTCTCTCTCCTCTCTGGTCCATGTGATCATAGCCCCAGCTCTGCGAGTGGCTGTTGAAATCGCCACACACAATCATTTTTTCTTTTAAAGGTAGTGTGTCCAGTGCCTGTGGGCGTTCACTTGGACAGTAGTAATTGATCAGATGTAGGTCTGTATTACCTGTCTTAAGTTTAAGTGTCTGATACTCAGCCCCTTCCATGTAGACTTCGATTTGGGAAGCAACGATGTTATTTTTTACAAGGGTCAGCATCCCACCTTTTCGCCTGTCCTTTCGGTCAGATCGGTAACACTGGTAGCCTCTGATTTTGAAGGCTATATTTTCGTTGAGGTGAGTTTCTTGCAAGTAACATATGCTTACTTTTTCTTGGTCTAAGATGTTTTCTAATTCTATTTTTTTTTTTTTTTGCTGACTCCCAACGCATTCCAGTGCATTATTTTAAGTCTTCGTTTAGTATGGCCAGCCGTCCTATTCTCATGTCTCCTGGCTCCACAGGACATCTGAGAAGGACCTCCAGTAGATGTGATTTGACCCTTTCGAGACATAGGGCCCGGCACTGCACCTGCCTGGGGGTCCAAAGCAGGGCGAGCACCATAACATTTAGCAGTAGTCGACATATTCCATTTTGCATGATTACGTGGCATCCTGATTTCTGTGGTGGGCCTCTTGGCTGTTGCCTCCGTCTTCAGCACCTTTCTTTGCTAGGATCATCACAGTTGTAAGGTTTCTCTCCTGCATGTGTTCTCTTATGTTTCTTCAGATTACCAGCTTGAATAAAAGAAGCACCATAAACATCACACTTGTAAGGATTCTCACCTGTATGTATTCTCTTGTGGTATTTTAAACTTGCAGCTTTAGTAAAAGAAGCACCACAATCATCACATTTGTAAGGTGTTTCACCTGTATGTGTTCTCTTGTGGCATTTCATATGGTCAGGACGAGTAAAAGAAGCACCACAAACATCACATTTGTATGGTTTCTCTCCTGTATGTGTTCTCTTATGGTCCTTCAGATGGCCAGCTTGCGTAAAAGCACCACAAACATCACAGTTGTAAGGTTTCTCTCCTGTATGTGTTCTCTTATGTATCTTCAGATTACCAGCTTGAATAAAAGAAGCACCACAAACATCACACTTGTATGGTTTCTCTCCTGTATGTGTTCTCTTATGTTTCTTCAGATTACCAGCTAGAATAAAAGAAGCACCACAAACATCACATTTGTAAGGTTTCTCTCCTGTATGTGTTCTCTTATGGTTCTTCAGATCACCAGCTTGAATAAAAGAAGCACGACAAACATCACATTTGTAAGGTTTCTCTCCTGTATGTGTTCTCTTATGTTTCTTCAGATTACCAGCTTGAATAAAAGAAGCACCACAAACATAACATTTGTAAGGTTTCTCTCCTGTATGTGTTCTCTTATGGTTCTTCAGATCACCAGCTTGTATAAAAGAAGCACCACAAACATCACATTTGTAAGGTTTTTCACCAGTATGTGTTTTCTTGTGGCGTTTCAAATGGTCAGGGCGAGTAAAAGAAGCACCACAAACATCACATTTGTATGGTTTCTCTCCTGTATGTGTTCTCTTATGTTTCTTCAGATTACCAGCTAGAATAAAAGAAGCACCACAAACATCACACTTGTAAGGTTTCTCACCTGTATGTATTCTCTTGTGGTATTTTAAACTTGCAGCTTGAGTAAAAGAAGCACAACAATCATCACATTTATAAGGTTTTTCACCTGTATGTGTTCTCTTGTGGCATTTCAAAATGTCAGGGCTAGTAAAAGAAGCACCACAAACATCACATTTGTAAGGTTTCTCTCCTGTATGTGTTCTCTTATGTTTCTTCAGATTACCAGTTTGAATAAAAGAAGCACCACAAACATCACACTTGTAAGGATTCTCACCTGTATGTGTTCTCTTGTGGTATTTCAAACATGCAGCTTGAGTATAAGAAGCACCACAATCATCACATTTGTAAGGTTTCTCTCCTGTATGTGTTCTCATGTGGTTCTTCAGATTGCCAGCTTGAGTATAAGAAGCATCACAATCATCACATTTGTAAGGTTTCTCTCCTGTATGTGTTCTCTTGTGGTTCTTCAGATTGCCAGCTTGAGTAAAAGAAGCACCACAATCATCACACTTGTAAATTTTATCTCCTGTATGTATTCTCTTGTGATACATGTTCTTTTGGCACTCTAGATGGTCACCTTGAATCAAAAGATCACCCGATTCATTACATTTGTTTGATATCCCTTCACTATGTGTTCTCTTATATCTGTCTACAGAAACATTTGGACAAGAAACATCAGACAAGTCTCCTGTGTGAGTTCTTTGAGAGCTATAACTGACATAATCAAACATATCTTCAAGAGAATTATCAAAGCTCTGTGTATGTTTTTCTTGTGTTTCCTTATTTTGCTGCTGACAATTCTCAATAGCCAGTGATAGTTCATTGTTTGTATCAATCATAGAAGACACATTTTCTGACATCTGACAACAGTTTTCAAGTTTTACTGATGCCTTACAACTGTTCTCAACCATTATTGATTCTGAGTTGTTGTGTTCTGTCATTTCTTGAATGATGCTCTCCCCAGATATGTCTACCATTTTACTGAATCTGTGACTCCTGTCCTCACACAGAACATCTGATAGTTCTTGTTTCACAACCTTCATGTCTATGCTGTCATATGGCCACTTTTGTGAATGCTCTTGTATGGAATGGTAAGGACTCCTTGGAGACCAAGAGTGTATTTCTGAAATACACCAAAGTAAATAATTAATATCCTCATGAATATACCAGGTAGTGATTATGAACAGATGTATATGTGTAATCAAGCTGGTACACATTGCAGCTGTAGACAATAAATTTCAAGTGAACGAAAGATGGAGAAGAAGAACGAACGAACGAACGAATGAAAGTCTTTATTTTCAAAGGGTTAAGAATTGGGCATGCAGGCCCGTCTGACATTCTGCTCTTCTTCTCTATTTCCTCTCATAATTCTTTCATTCAACATCATATGTATAAGAATGATTTATGTGCTCATGTATGATCTAGACCAGTGGTTCTCAACCTTTTTTGGCCTGTGCCCCCCTTTACCATATTTTCAGAACGTCACACCCCCCCCCCCTTTTCGTATTTCCTACCCAAAAATTTGGCCAGTGCCCCCCTTCAACATATTTTCAGAACATCATTCCCCCCCCCCCTTTCGTATTTCCTACCTTACAACCCCCCCCCCCCCCCACCCACACACACACTGTATACATAATAATGGAAGCACATGCTACTAAAACAAGTCTAGACGTCCACATAAAATGTGATTTGTGGGTATACTTTATAAAATTAATTTTAGAAGGGTGAGACGTACAGAACCGTAAAGTATGAAGGGAAAAACAATATCAATTAATCAGTTCTTGTATTAACGCGATCTTGAAATAATCTTCAACCCCCCCCCCCCCCCCCCTGGAAACCCTAAAATTATTCCCCACCGGTTGAGAACCACTGATCTAGGCTGATGTGTGATCTAAGTTCATGATGATGTGACATATTTGTGAACCACAAGACAATACATACAGGAGAGAAACCTTACAAGTGTGATGATTGTGGTGCTTCTTTTACTCAGAAGACAGATGGATGATATGGGCTGATGTATAATCTAATCTGATGTATGATCTAAGTTCATGATAATATAAGCTGATTTATGATGTAAGTTCAGGTTTGATCTAAGCTGATATATGATCTAAGTTCATGATGGTCTAAGCTGATGTATGATCTAGGCTGATTTATGATCTAAGTTCATGATCATATAAGCTGATGTATGAACTACGCTGATGTATGATCTAAGACGATTGTCATGATCAAGGGTTGACTAAAGCTCTTAACTTTCATCGCGGTTTTGACTGCATCCAGGAGAGAAAGACTTCTCCTAAACAGGACACTCAAGCTGAGACCGTGGTAGAAGTTAGACGGTTCAGACTCGTTGTGGGCAATGGCAACATTTATATTGCCGCCATCTGCATATATTTTAGTTACAGATGTTTTATAGTTATAAGAGCGATGGCGTGTGATGTGATTATGTTAAAGTTGTGTAAGTCATGTAATGAATAACAAGAAGCTTATTCGGTTTGAATGTAATTGTTAATCCAATGACAGGATAGACAACATGAAACTGCCCGGTGTGCTGTTAAGTTTTTTGTAATTAATGTGTCACTCTGTGATTCCGGAGTGATAGATGGAAGGTATGAGAGAGTTCAAAATATAATATTATAACCAGTCATTCAATGATAAACAGCTGTCAGGTTCTCATATTTAAGGATGAATCTGGCTCGCTTGACCTAACATACGAGACATACACAGTCACAGAATGATTTGACTTGACACACGGTAACACTAAGTTCAACGTTTTATTTACACTTCACATGCAACACAATCTAATTCGGCATGTTGCCAGCACAATGTGAATACAATAATACACACAGTCAATGAATCAATTCACTCACAGACTCAAACCACAGCCGCGCAGTTTTCCATCTTCTCACAAGAGATACTAGCAATCGACATTCAGGCACAGCAATAATACAAGCCTCTCTAAAACCACGTCTGTCCAGTCCGAATACCCAAGCCTCGTCTGCCGTTTCTCGCTCTGAGCACTTGCCCTGTGGGATCGAGTCCAGCGGGAACTGCGTGCGTCACGCTGGCACTTGCTTGATCGCTGACGGTTAGCCTTACTCACCAGCAAACCTGTAGATAGGTAACTGGTATTTGCCTGGCGCTCGTAACGACGCCGCGGCACAACTATTGGGGATTATGACACAGCTACTCAATAATAGTCAGCAATTCTGAGCCATGACACTGATGGATGATCTAAGTTCAGGTATGATCTAAGCTGATGAATGAACTAAGTTCATGATGATCTAAGCTGATGTATTATCTAGGCTGATGTGTGATCTAAGCTGATGTATGATCTAAGTTGATGTATGATATAGGCTTATGCATGATATAAGCTGATGTATGATCTAGGCTGATATATGATGTAAGCTCAGGTATGATGTAAGAGAGGTGAAGTGACTGTGTTTGTGTAGATTAACAGATTAATAGGTCATCATCAAGTGCCATGCCAGCTGGCGTAGGGGTTCATGGCTCTCCACAGATCTCGGTCTTTGGTGTTCTGGATCAACTCTGCTGATGATATTCCTCCATGCCAGTCTCAATCCATCCAGCATCATTTCTCTTGGTCTGCCTCTGCCTCTCTTCCCCTCGATCTATCCAGTTGTCATGATGTTCTCCAATGTCTCTCATCTCATTACATGACCAAAGAAAGCTGTTTGTCGTTTTCGTGTTGTACGAGGGGAAGTCAATAAGAAAGCCACAAATGTCTGTAGAAAAATAACTAAATATGATAACAACTGGAAACCAGTTTATTTTTATACAAATACTGTCCCTTTATTTCACAACATAATTTCCACCATAATTGTTGCACTTATCCCATCGTTTTATCAGGCCTCCCAAACCGGCTACATAGAACTGCGTGCCCTGTTTTCTAAAACACGTTTTCACTTCACATTCACCTTCGGCATCATTGGCGAAATGTCTCCCGCCAAGGTGAGATTTCAGTGTTTATGCTGACAAATGTTTGTCCCATAAAGTGGTGCATAGCAGGGTAGAGAAAGTTATGAAGGCGAGTCAATAAGGAAGTCACACAGTTCTGTGAGATGGCCAGTAAATGGGAACAGGGCACACTTTTCTATGCAGTGGGTTTGGGAGGACTGATAAAATGATGGGATAAGTGCATCAATGTTGGTGGAAATTATGTTGAGAAATAAAGAGACAATGTATGTATAAAAATAAACTAGCTTCAAGTTCTTATCATATTTAGTTATTTTTCTACAGCCATTTGTGACTTACTTATTAACTTACCCTCGTATGTAGTGTTCTTGTTTCATTAACCTCTTTCAGGCAATCGTTGTTAGTTACTATGGCAGTCCAAGGAATTTGCAACATTCGTCTCAAAAACCACGGAATTTGCAACATTCGTCTCAAAAACCACATCTCTGTTGTTTAATTTATTACTGACATTTTTCACTTATAAAGTCTATTTTAAGTACAGTTATCGCTAAACAATGAATAACAGTAAGCAATATTGATATTTCATTGCAGTCACAATCAAGAGTGTTAACCTCCTGCCTGAAACTAACATTAATGGTGCAACTTGAGGTGATATATTACAGAAAACATCTAAGGTGGCAAGTCAGAAGAAAAAAAAACTTGAAATAGAATGTCAGGAAAAAAATCAATGTGGAGTTGCATGTCTACGACAACTAAAGTTTAAATGGAATTTCAAAAAAAAAAATAAATAAATAAAATAAAACTTCCTCATTGTAACTCAGTGTTACTGTTCCTCACTTAGAGTTCTTGGTCCACACATCTACTACAGTGCACTGAACCTCATGAGGTGTTCACCTTCCCATTAGATTAGCAGAAATACCAATTATTTAGATTAAACTTTTTGAGGACAAGGTTATGGAACCACTGGGCCCGGGAAGGTTAACCCGGTCAACAAATGCCTGCAGAAGTCGGATGTGTCGGCCTAATGGCGCAAGAACGCAGCTCTGCTGTAAACAGGCATAACGCAGTCACGTCCGAAGAAAAAAATCCGGATGAGCGCAGAAGAAGAAGAAGAACCACTGGGCATTGGCTGATGCTCACTGATTAAACTTGTACATTCATCATTATCATGTGCCTTGTCAGCTGGCATAAACATTCATATCTCTGCACAGATCTCGATCCCTGGTGATTTGAACCAAATCTGCTGATGATATCCCACCATGCCACTGTCTCAGTCCATCCAGTATGCATCTTAACAGTGTTTTCCGATTCCTCTCTTGTAACTACATGACCAAAGAATGATGTTTGTCTCACTCTATTGGTTGTATATAATGCCCTAGTGGCATTAGACTTTACCAGGCAATCATTGTTAGTTACTCTGGAGATCCAACGTATTCACAATATTAGTCTCCTCATCCACATCCCATGATTCACTGCCATACAGTAAGACAGGTCTTATATAACATTTCAGGACTCTCTTTTGGATATTCAATGATGGTGACTTATTGCCTCAGATAAGAGACGACATTGCAGTTGTAGACATGTTTCAAGCGAACGAAAGAAGAAGAAGAAGAACTGCCTCAGATACTTTTATTTTTTTTTAAATGGAGCTTAAATTTTTCAGCTTGTTTGAGTATTTCCCTTGTATTATCATTTCTTGGGTTGGTGTTATCTTTTTCTTTGATATAATCATTTGAATATTGAGCACAACCCACTACTGGCAACGCCGATCACATTCTGGTATGAACCTAAGGCCTATCCACGTCAATATGGAAGCACTATACTCGAGTTTCGCCCTCGTTTGAGCTCATCAGTAGTGCATATCACTGACCGGATCCGGAAACAGTCCCGGATCACGCGTGTGAAGCGGGTGTGTAACCACGCGGCACACACTGGACACACCAAATTATCACAACAGAACATCACAACGCCACCCATCGTAGGCCATGCTCAAGATTGCCCAATCGCCGCGACCGACATCCGTCAATCGATGGGACCCGAACGATCAGGACTTCTCACCGGCAAGGAACACCAGGCCTCCTAAATCCAGTGAGCAATAATCAATTGATTATGTGGTTGTTTCGGGATTTGAAATTTAAATATTGAGCACAACCCACTACTGGCAACGCCGATCACATTCTGGTATGAACCTAAGGCCTATCCACGTCAATATGGAAGCACTATACTCGAGTTTCGCCCTCGTTCGAGCTCATCAGTAGTGCATATCACTGACCGGATCCGGAAACAGTCCCGGATCACGCGTGTGAAGCGGGTGTGTAACCACGCGGCACACACTGGACACACCAAATTATCACAACAGAACATCACAACGCCACCCATCGTAGGCCATGCTCAAGAACAACTAAAGCTTGGCATGGCCTACGATGGGTGGCGTTGTGATGTTCTGTTGTGATAATTTGGTGTGTCCAGTGTGTGCCGCGTGGTTACACACCCGCTTCACACGCGTGATCCTGGACTGTTTCCGGATCCGGTCAGTGATATGCACTACTGATGAGCTCAAACGAGGGTGTCAACAACCTATGTGTAAGGCATCATCAGATTACTTCTCCCACACAATACAAGAAACTTGCAAGTCATGTGAGAGGAAATAAATGATACATTTTATTGCCGTTGGCTCTTCACAAGTACATAACAGTCGCTATCAACACCACACACAAAGCCACAGAATTGCCTATCACTAGTTTTCTAAACCCTAATGCTAATTCTATCTATTTGGTTACACAAATCTCCTATCAACACTAAACGAGGTGCTCGCTAAAAAGTCAGTCCCCAGTCTGACTTTCTTACTCGCGTGGCTACACAGCACGCGGAAGGACCTTGAGGTGTCCTTCGGCTTTTTGCGTGCCGTGGTACCTGGCACGCTAACGTTAGCTGTCTTCTGTTCAGTGGCAATCGTGGCTATCACGTAGGCGTGATTCTGTCGTGACCAGAGTGCTAACCATCTGGTCAACGTCTCCATGTCTCATGAGAGAACTAGTTAATAGTCCCCCATTCTATCACCTACCCTGCCCTGATATCGGGGCACTGTATCACCTCTAATCTATTTGAGGTTGACCACTCTTCCTGGTGGTCTTCTATCTTGAGAAGACCTCCGGCCTTTATGTACCAGTCTTTGACACACACCCTCCCCTCCTGTGTTGCGTCATCAACTTTGACTCATTGGTTGTGACGCAAGGGGTTTCTAAAAAATTAGTGTCTCTAATTTTTGTCAAAGACTGTAGATAACCTGGCTTTGGGTAACTCCATAGACTTCTACTGACTAATGTCACAATGTAGTATCACTTTACTTGGCTACTGGCAATCGCCACAAACTTGTCTGGTTGGCGTGAGCCCTATTCTCAATCGCAATATTATATTCATTAGAGGTATGTCTGAACCGGACCGTTGTCTTATAAGACCTGCCCTCCAATAGTAAATTAACTTACTACCCATACAAAGTTGACTTTCTTAGGGTCAACACATGAATTGCTTCATGTCCCCCATATAATATTAAACAACCTTTACCCAAGCTGTGTGCGACAGGCTTTACCTATCTCGCTTCCGCGTGTAAAGTTATATTTCACTGTTAAGTTAGTGTTTCGTTGTCTATTATGTCCCCTGACCCGGAGTTATCTCCCTTTGATCTACAATATATGTATGCAATTTATATGTTTGTTTTTCTGGTTGTTTGCGTGTTTGGATGTAATTAATAATATAATCTAACTTCTAACATGTGTATCTAACTATCATGTGTATGTAAGTTAGTTTTCAAGTGCCATAATTCGGCTGAATGAGGCCACAAACAAGTGTATAACACTAATTAGTGACTACATCTCCGTCTTATGGGACTTAAAATACTTTTTCTAAGATCTACACTAAACTACACACAACACATTCATCACAGCACAAATTTCAACAAAGAAAGCACACATTTGACGCAGACAAAAATAAAAAGTCGCGTTGAGCGGCAAAAAATCCGCTGACCGATCTCACTCTCTCCTGTACAATTTACATTCGCTCTCAATTTCACACTTCTGTCACACCTATTTCACTTTTACACTTCTGTCACACATCTTTCACTTTCACACTTCTGTCACACATTTTTCACCCTCCCAATTATTTAAAAACCTTGGAGTGACACTGTACAAGTTTGGCTCAGTTTGCAAAAAGTTGAGCTGTGCGTAAATCGCTGCATGAGTCATGTATATACAACATATTTACATGTAAGAGCAAGGGTTGATGGTTTATACCCTGGTATTATGACTAACTATATTTTACTGTAATAATATTCTAAATACTGACATATTAATACTACTTCTATAAATGTGTATTTAATGTGTTAACTATTTTAATCTATATTGCCACATTAATCCTAAGATATGCTTACATTAATCTTAATATTTATCTAATTTAAGGGATGTAATCTAATTATTTAAAATGGCATTGATGTGAGATGAGTTATGTACCTTTCTGAAATAGGTAATCTAAAATGTAATAAAATTATAACTAATGTTTTTAGATGCAAAAAAATATATGAATGATATTCTTATCTAAATGGTGTAAATGATGTATGTTTAATTGTCTAATATTTTTATCCTATTATGGTGTAAACTAATCATATCATTAACTCCTCACGTTTGTTAAATGGAATGGTTCATTAAGATGGAATGAAATCAACTGAAATGAAACCAAGTGGAATGTATTAAACTAAATGGTATTATTCTTATCTAAACTACTATCTATTCTACTTTTAAGGTAAGTAAGTGGGTGAAATAATGATTTATGTAAACTACTAAAAAAAATGTAAACTCTTTTATTTCCTAACTGTAAATGAAAATTAAAGTTAACTAATCTACCTATAATTTATCACGATATTAAAACGTTATAATACATATCACAATAAGTATTTATATACATGGTATTTAAATACCCCAGGTTAGTTGTTGCCCCAATGTTCAGAAATTGCTTTCATTGGCATATTATATATTTACACTTGTCCTGGGTATTTCAAATACATTACACAGTCATACTTGTGTCCTATGGGTATTGCACCTGTAGAGTTCGCTTGTGTCGTAGACCAGTATTTTTCGTGTCTGTATTTATGCACTGTTCTGACACTGTTTTTCTCTGCTTAACACAAATGCTTCACCGGAAACACATATGGAGCTTAGTAAATAACGAGCTGTTCCAGTTCACACGGTGGTATATTTGATATTCGGAGCACAGTTCTTCTTTTGATGTCTACGGACACATGGTAGATCACTGTTCGTAGTACATAGTTCAGCTGTAATATCTATGTATTAGTATAAACATTTCAAATAGAATATTCTAATGTACTACTACTCTATTACTGTACACTCTTATGTGGAATCTCTGGTATTTCTACCTCAGATGGTCGACTAAGGGTATCAGCCAGAACGTTGTCCTTACCCTTAATATGCTCTATACTAAACGTATAGTTTTGGAGTATAAGCGACCACCTGTATATACGGTCATTCCGATGCACACCACTTTGTATGACCGTGATTGGGGAGTTGTCAGTCTGGACAATGAAGTGAACACCCGCTAGAAATCGATGGAGCTTCCTCACCGCATAGATGACGCTTAGGGCTTCCAACTCTGATATGGAATATCTGGACTCAGCAGGTGTGATCTTACGGCTCACGTAGCAAATCGGGTGGAAGATGCCATCATAAAATTGGCCTAATACTGCAGCGATGGAGATTCTGCTGGCATCTGTCCTAAGATAATAAACGAGCCTAGGATTAGGCAAGCGGAGGATTGGTACATTACTAAACAAGATTTTCAATTTTGACAATGCAGAAATTAATAATGCATCTTTGACATCTAATTTTACAGATGCTTTTAAAACATTGGAAAATACACTTGTAATTTCCGCTAAATTTGGTATGAATTTGCTATAGTAATTTACTAACCTCAAAAGGCTTCTGACCTGCTTCTTTGTGGTAGGCATGGTCAGGTTCATAATTTTTGTAATAATTCTATTGTCAGTCTTAAGTTGACCTTGTGAAATGACATGACCCAAAAAGTCAATTTCTTTTAGGCCCAATTCAACTTTGCTCGGTTTGACAGTGAGACCGAAGAGTCGCAACCTGTCAAAGACATGTCTTAGTTTCAGTAAGTGTGTTGTCCAGTCATCAGTATGGACACATGTATCATCTATATACGTCACTGTATTCGTCACTCCATGCAGTAGATCTCTAGTTAAGCGTACGAAAGTGGCAGGAGCATTTCAAAGTCCGAAAGGAAGAAAACGCCACTCGTAAAGTCCTAAAGGTGTTGAAAAAGCAGTAAGATGAATGGATTGAGTCTGCATAGGGACCTGCCAATATCCCTTAGTATGATCTAATTTAGAGAAGATTTTGGAGGTGGACATGTCAAGGATAAGATCTTCGCAGGAAGGAATTGGTTCTGCGTCGATCTTAGTGACGTTGTTGAGCTTTCGATAGTCCACACACAGACGAATTGTGGAGTCTTTTTTCTTAACTAGGACGATTGGAAAGGAGTACTCTGATGTAGATTTCTGTATGATCCCACTAGCTTCTAAATTAAGAATTTCCTTATTTAGATTTTCTCTATAGCTGAGTGGGATAGAGTACGGCCTGCATTTAATAGGTTTAGAGTCCGAAAGAAGAATGGAGTGCTCGATTCTGTCCGTCCTACCTGGAATGTCAGAAAATATGTCTTTATACTCAGTCACTAATTGTACTAATTGTCGTCGTTGACTGTCTGTTAGTCTCTGTTCTATCTGTATGCTATCCATTGTCGCAGTCTTGTCTACAATGGGAACAGGTAGTTCCATTCCGTCGTCGTCTACCTGATTCAGTACGGTGGTGGTGCTAAGTGCGTATTCTGTAAGCTCACTAGGTGTATGGATATCGTCGGATATGCCAGTCTCGCTAACTAGTGTAGTTGCGTTGTGTACGTCTGTCGTCTGATCACTAGATGTGGGTGCACTCTGTTCGTCTGTCTCTACTTCTGTCTGTTGTCGTGAAAAGTAAGGTTTCAGCATGTTGACATGGAATATCTTTAAGTGTCCGTTTATTGATATTTCATAGTCAACATCTGAAATTTTACGTACCACCTTGAATGGCCCTTGCCATGAGGTCAATAATAAATTTCGTTTGTCTGGAAGTAACAAAAGTATGTCTTGATCTGGTTCAAGATCAATTGTTCTTGCACTTTTGTTGGCGTATTGGCGGTAGATTTGACCCTTCCTCTCAAAAGCTGCCTTAGCTATAATACACGATTTCATGATTTTGTCTCGTGTGTCTGTCACCATTTCGTAAGGTGTTTTTGGGGTGGGAATTTCAATGGAATTAGTTATTACCTGATGGTAAATGGTTAGGGGTCCACGTGGGTTAGCCCCGTACACTAATTCAAACGGTGAGAAACCCGTGCTTGAATGGGGAATCTCCCGATAGGCGAACAGCACTGTTGGTAACAGTGTATCCCAATCAGCTGGGTTTTCTGCTGTCACCTTAGCCAGCATATGCTTAAGATCTCCGTTAATTTTTTCTACTATTCCATTGCTGGCTGGATGGTATGCTGTTGTAAAATGTTGTTTAATCCCTAACATTTTTGTAAGGGCTTGCGTTGCAGCCGATATGAATTGAGTTCCACGATCGGATATTATGGTCCGTGGAAATCCGAATCGTGAGAACAGGTGTAGAAATACATTGGCAACGTCTTTGGAGGTGATGTATTTCAAAGCTACTGCCTCAACCCACCTTGAACAAAGGTCGACCATCGTTAATATGAAGCGATTTCCTTTGCTGGACACCTGATTCAGGGGTCCAACAATATCTACCGCCACAATCTCAAATGGCCTAGAAGCCAGTGTAGAAGGTTGTACTTCAGCTGTAGGATGTTTACCCTTACGTACTAATTGTTGACAGACATTACAAGAACGACAAAATAATTTTATATCATTGCAAAAACCTGGCCAATAAAAATGAGCCTGAATTCTGGCCCTGGTTTTGTCATATGCAAGGTGACCAGCAAACGGTGACTCATGTGCAATCTTTAGCACAGTAAGGCGGTGTTGTACAGGTAACACCGTTTGCTGAATCTCATGGTTACCAGTTGTATAATATCTAGTAAGAATGCCATTGTTAAGCCTAAAGAACCATGATGCGTTTTTGGTCACTTTGGCTCTTTCTTTCAATAATTTTAAATATGGAGACACACTAGGATCAGCTTTCTGCTGTTCTATGAATTTTTGTCTGTTGGTGTCATCTGTGCCAGTTGGGGAAAGCAACAGTAGTCTCTCATCTTGTAGTGTGTCTTGATGTTTTACAGTGTCTGCTCTGATTGTTGCATTAGCTGCATTTAATTTTTCCCATGCAGCTATTTCATCGCTAGTACATTGTTTCAATTGGGGTAAGCAGCCCAAAATTAAATCAGTACAAGGGTTGTCAAGTATTGCACAAGTAAAGGTACCAGAAAGGAAAGGAGTGTTAATACGGGCTTTGGCCAAAGGGTAAATTTCAATGTTACCCGAAAAGGTTCGGCATTTGACAGAGTCACCTGTATAGTCATCTGGACTCACCAGTTCCTTTCTAAGACCAATAAGGGTGCTGCCGCTGTCCAGCAAACATTGGCATGGTCTATCGTTGACCATTGCATTGTGGAACACCAAATTGCCTCTGGAGGCTAATGCTGCATTTACATTCTCAGTTGAGAACGGTACTGTATGTCCACATTCTAATTTTCCGTCTGCATGAAATTGGTGACATCATTCACAACTGTCAAAACTTAATATATCGTTTACACAACACACATCTTCAGATTGGTTAACAGGTAAATCATTTTCAATCTCACACTCAGTCTCACTACCACTATCAGAAGATGTATCAATCAAAATAGCATTGTTGGCTTTCATACGTTGGCGGCCCAGACACTTATTTGAATAATGGCCGTAGCTGGAACAAAAGAAGCATTTGATTGCACGCCTGTATGCAGATCTTTTGTTTTGTTGCTTCTTGATAACATTTTCAAGATGCCCCGGATAATTTGGCGATTTGTCACACATAGAATAAGTGTCATGCAAAAGTTGACAATAAATACATTTTGATACTTTCCTATCTTTCTTGTCGATTTTCTGAAAGGGTTTTCTCTTACTTTGATAATTTTTCGGTTGGTCTTTCACAAAGGAAACTACTTCAGAGTCATTTGAGGTCTTAAAAATATCTCTGTTAGAAGAAAAATATGCAGACCCTTTCTTTTCGAACTGCTCTATGTTTTCAATGTCTGACTGCTGTAGAAATTTAGCAAAAGGAGATGGTATAGTGGATATGACTTTATCCATGGCTATTACATTTTTAAGTCTATCAAAGTCTTTTCCTATGTTAGCTGCTTTAAGCCACCTATTTAGTACACTCTGAACATTTGAGACATAATCAATGAAAGTCTCACTAGGTTTAGGTTTTAAATTTGAGAACTGAACCTGATATCCAGGGGCATCAAGTAAAAAATGTTGCATTATCCTATCATGGATGTATTGATAGTTAGATCTAAGATCTGTTGGTATTGATTCTATCACTTTAAGGGGCTCACCACTTAGGTTCTTCATATAAATCATAGCCCACATGTCTATTGGAACTTGGTGATATTTAAACTGATACTCGACATTTTCTGTCCAGGCTGATATGGAATCTTCTTTACAATATGGTTTGATAATATTTTTGTATTTGTTGAACTTATTTTCCTCTTGTTGACTTTTTAGTTTAGTGGCAGAGATTTCTGCGTGTGAGTCTACATCCATACCTTTCATCTTTAACTGTGTCTCTGATTCTACTTGTATTTGCTTTTTCTTAACTCTTGCCATTTCATCTATCTCTTTTTGCTTTAGATCTAATTCTTTTTGTTTTAATTCTTTCTCCTGATCTAATTGCTTCTGTTTCATTTCCTTATCCTGTTCTAACTGTTGTTGTTTAATCTCCTTATCATGTTCTAACTGTTGTTGTTTAATCTGCTTGTCATCTTCCAGCTGTTTTTGTTTTGTTATCTCAGCTAGTTCTGCAATCTCCTTTAGGTGTTGTCTTTCTCGTGCGCGTTCGTCTCTCTCAGCATTCTCTTTTCCTATACGTTCAGCTGTCTCAGCATCTTTTGCTTCTTTAAATTTCTGATCGGCATAATTTTCTAGCTCTTTACCTGTATATTGCATTTCTTTACCTGCTTTTACGAAATCAGCTAAAGTAGCCATGATGTTAGGTACTTAGCTAGTGTTGACCTACACTGAACTCTTTATTCACTTATTTTTCTTTGATATGTTATGTTTCTTAATATATGAGCACTGCAAATTGTACTCTTTGTGTATAACCTGAAAAATTTTGTCATGAAAAAACAGAGCACAAAAGTATGCTAATGCATCACAAGCTGAAAAAGAGATGCACTATTAATCACATTGCATGCCAAATATATTGAGTATACTCAACTTAATGTTCCCGAGAACAAGGAACACACTCCGGTAACACAGGTCACCTTGTTTGGCACTTCGGTATAGCCACGAGTGTTCTAAATAGGTCACCTGTTTGGCACTCCGGCATACACACCAATCTTCTAATCAGCTGTTGTTCACCCTGGTTTACAGAGCAGCAACAATTAACAAATAGCAAACGACATATTATTCGACAATTTGGTACAATGACAATGACATGCCCACGAACAAAACAGAATATAGTTTACTTAATATTAAATTGTCAATGTCCTGTCTTCGTTCTAACTTTTTATGCCTTTCGTCACTAACCTAGTTTAATCTATGCAAGTGTTGTGCAGACCAAGTCTAATTTGCATGGCCGAAAAGTAGTGCCATCGTGACGGTAAACACAAGAAAAAGTACGAAAAAAAAAATTCAATAACTGCTTTGAAATAAATGAAAATATATTAATATTGTTTAAATAAACAAATATATTCAATTACTAACTCAAATCAACCAATAATAGGTAATATAAAGCACTGATTCAGGCGGGCAGCAGCTTACCGATTTGTCAACATTCAGATGCTGAATGCCAATGGTGCAGAACAACTGCTTGTCAATCGTAACACGTCAGAGGCGCAGCGCTATTTTTAGCTTGCAAAAATCGATATTGTTGCTGGCTGTGTATCGCTCCGCCAAGAATCATTTTTGATAGTTATTCATAATTAAATAAATAATTACATGAATAAATAACAGAAAATAATAATATCAATACTTACAACTTTGAAGAAACACATGATTTAAGTATATAATATTTTACTAAACACAAATAAGCATTATTTCGTCACGATAGGCACAGTTTCGTTAGCAACTTGTCCTAGTTCTGCACACGTCAACCGTCACTGACACAAATTAAATTCACTACTTCACTATTTGTAAACTTAGTCTAGAGCCGTGGATGAGTGTATTAGCTTGGCTCTTTCGTCCAAGCCACACTTCTGACACCACATTAATCTTTGCCTGTCAACAACCTATGTGTAAGGCATCATCAGATTACTTCTCCCACACCATACAAGAAACTTGCAAGTCGTGTGAGAGGAAATAAATGATACATTTTATTGCCGTTGGCTCTTCACAAGTACATAACAGTCGCTATCAACACCACACACAAAGCCACAGAATTGCCTATCACTAGTTTTCTAAACCCTAATGCTAATTCTATCTATTTGGTTACACAAATCTCCTATCAACACTAAACGAGGTGCTCGCTACAAAGTCAGTCCCCAGTCTGACTTTCTTACTCGCGTGGCTACACAGCACGCGGAAGGACCTTGAGGTGTCCTTCGGCTTTTTGCGTGCCGTGGTACCTGGCACGCTTACGTTAGCTGTCTTCTGTTCAGTGGCAATCGTGGCTATCACGTAGGCGTGATTCTGTCGTGACCAGAGTGCTAACCATCTGGTCAACGTCTCCGTGTCTCATGAGAGAACTAGTTAATAGTCCCCCATTCTATCACCTACCCTACCCTGATATCGGGGCACTGTATCACCTCTAATCTATTTGAGGTTGACCACTCTTCCCGGTGGTCTTCTATCTTGAGAAGACCTCCGGCCTTTATGTACCAGTCTTTGACGATGGGTGGCGTTGTGATGTTCTGTTGTGATAATTTGGTGTGTCCAGTGTGTGCCGCGTGGTTACACACCCGCTTCACACGCGTGATCCTGGACTGTTTCCGGATCCGGTCAGTGATATGCACTACTGATGAGCTCAAACGAGGGCGAAACTCGAGTATAGTGCTTCCATATTGACGTGGATAGGCCTTAGGTTCATACCAGAATGTGATCGGCGTTGCCAGTAGTGGGTTGTGCTCAATATTTAAATTTCAAATCCTGAAACAACCACATAATCGATATAATCATTGTTTCTGTTTTCTTGATATTAAAGAAAAGTTCTTTTGTGCATATTCAGCTATCAACACCGTGTCATTTTACATATCATAGATTGTTTACATTATAACCTCCAAATCATAATCCTGGCCCCACTTTGATCTCTCTCATTATATTTTTTTATATAGATAAAGAGATTAGATCTGGTGACAAAACACCTCCTTGTCTAATTGCTGCAGCTTGTTTCCAGTAAATATGTTTTATTATTCCAAGATCTATCCTATCGTTATTAATATCTTCTAACATTTTGATAATTTCATCACTTTATCAAATGCCTTGGTGTCATGGTTCGTCTTTCATTGCCATGAGTGTTGAGTTGAGTTGAGCTAAGAACCGACATCACTACACTCAGGACATTCCCATGCGCGCTCCGTCCCTTGCTTCAACAGCCAGCAATGAGTCATACTACTAATCGTTTCCACCATTATCTGACTGAAAGTTCTCCAGGTCTTCCATCTCAGTTTTGAGATTCCTCCAGAACCCCTGCCAATCCCCAGCAATCTCATTCTTTCTACAAACGGGTTCTCAATCTGTTCCCACGTCTTCTCCACCTGGTCCTACAAGTGAATGACTTGTCCATAGATAACCCACCACCAAGAGGTGCATTCCCCGCCAGCCTATCAGCCTGTTCATTCCCCCGCATGGCCAGGGCAAAATACCCATACAATTCTCACAATCTGTGACCTCTGAAGCGACAATAGCCATTCTACATGAAGCATCCCTTTCTCCACCTTACCAAGCATTCTTTGAATCCGTAATGAATACAATGTGTGTTGCAGTAGTCTCCTCTAATGAATGGAATGACACTGTTACTGCTTCCACTTCCATTCTCATGCTGGAGGTCGTAGTCTCATATGCCAGACTCTCCTTTTTCAAGACTCGTCCATTAGACTTTGCAATGAAACCCCAACCACTACGTCTGTTTCTCACCACTGACCCATCAGTGTAGATGACTATGTCACCTTGATGTGTGTTGCTCTGGATCAGCTGTTGCACTTCAAACTCAGTGCGGCCCGCTGCCCATTCTCTGCACTTACGACCCAGTATTACTATTACATTGTGCCAGTACTTCATGTCTTCTGGAACTTCAACCCACTCTTTCCCTTGATTGATGGTCTCTAGATCACACACCCAATGTATAGATAGTTCTGCCTGTGCCATCCAGGACATGCCTCATCTTAGTCTATGACCCTTGACTATATCCATGGCTACATGCAGCGGGTGATCCCTATCTGCAGCAACTCTCAGGTACCATTTGGCCTGAAGGGCCCTAGGCCTATCGGTCATTGTTAGTAGCGCCAGTATATGCCTCATGCATATAATTGGTGTGTCCTTTGTGCACTCCAGAATTGCCCACATTGCAGCATTCTGTATGCGCTCCAACCTTTCAAGCTGGCTCTTTGATACCGTCAGCAGCCCCAAACCATACTCAATGACAGAAATTATCAACTGCTGAAAGAGCCTGTAAAGCATCTTCTGCTCTACCCCGGTTGCTGCCATCGCCCTCAATGCATTAAGTCCCCTACCAGCCTTCACCACCAAAGTCTCCACATGCTCCTTAAAAGACAAATACCTGTCAAAAGTGATACCCAAGTACTACAATTTACTCTCTCTACTAAGAGGATATCCATTTAATATAATACCTGGGATATCTGCCTTGACGTTCCGGTTATCCAGGGAGTACCACACAACCAATGCCCTGTCTAGGTTTATAATGGCCCCTGCGTCCCTGCACCAATCAGCCAGCCACCCTGTTTACTGCCACTTGTAAGTCTTTCACCAAACTGGCCCTGTCTCTGCCCTGTCTGTATACCAGCACGTCATCTGCAAATGTCAAGATTCTACCCACACCTGGTGTCTCAATAGCTGCAATTTTGATGGTTTAGACATTAAAGAGCACTGGGGACATGGCAGATCCCTGTGGCAACCCAGGTGTAATAGTACAGGGGTCAGAAGCCCAGGAACCCATGCGCAGTGCAAACTTACGCTCATAGAGGACTGTCGCAACCCATCTAACAAGGCAGACCT
Source organism: Cepaea hortensis (assembly GCA_963921405.1). NCBI lineage: Eukaryota > Metazoa > Mollusca > Gastropoda > Stylommatophora > Helicidae > Cepaea > Cepaea hortensis. The sequence continues at coordinate 83,502,245 of OY992890.1, forward strand.
CCATGTCCAACAGTGTGGTGTATATCAATCGATACCTGACCCTGTTATACGAATCCTCCAGGTCAAGAGCTACCGCCACTGTCTCTTGTTTATCCTGGAAGCCCTCGTAGACATCAAATGCAAAAGTTGCAGCATTGGTCCAGGTGTCCTTCCCACGCCAGTAACTCCCGAGCCCTCTAGGAAGCAGATTACGACTTTCCAAATATCGCTGGAGCCTGCGTGCTACTATCTTTTCGAGGAGTTTGCCATACATGTTTTGCAGGGTTATGATTCGGTATCCATTAAGTCTGGAGTGATCCTTACCTGGCTTTGGGAGAGGGACCAGGTAGCTGTGCAGCCAATCGTGGAGTATTTCCGTCGTAGTGATGCTTAGGTTTAACCAAAGAGCCCTCTCCTCCAAGTCCCCATCATTAATGTTACTCATATGGGTGTACCGCACCCCATCTGGGCCTGGCGCTGTCTTTAGCCCTCATTAGTACCCGTCAAATATCCTCCACCGTAACCTCACAGACCTCTTTCCTAGTGACCGGTGACAAGGCTTCTCTGACCATATCTATAATAGCCCTATCCTGCTGATCTATCTGTTTTAAAAAATCGTGCAAGAAAAGCTCCCCTTCATCCTGGTCAGTTGTCATAGATCGGCTGTTATCATCATAAATGGTGCCATGTGTACCAGGCATCGCCTGTCTGTTCATCTGCCAGTGCAGCCTTCAGAATTTACTCAATGTCACATCCCAACCGACTTCATTTATAAACTGTTCCCACTTCACCCTGTTTGTGTCTGCTGCCCGGAGTTTAAAATCCTGCACCTTGACTTATTTTTTTATACCTTTCACCTCCTCCAATTCTGTGTGGTTGGTTGTCATGAGTGTATTGATAGTATCATGAATTGCTGTTTATAATGATTAACTCCAATATGTACAACAGGATAACGGTTCTTTCAAATACAATAATTAACTTCTCATAATTCGCATTACACGTTTACGTTTCACATGATCACAAAGTCGTACTATCAATCACTATTACACTACATTGATATAAAACTATAAAACTTCGGCGGCACTCTAAACATTGTCCATTGCCTACTACGAGTCTGAGACGAGTTTTCACTATGACGGTCTCAGCTCGAGTGTCGTGTTTTTGAGAGACCTTTCTCTCTCTGACTCAGTCCAAAGTGTGCTTCCCACTCAAGGTTATACACACACCCAAGCGTAACAAGAGTGTTGCACTCCAAGTCATGACACTTAGTATAATAATCTATAAAGCATAAGTATTTATATCTTTCTGTGTATCAACTGGTCACTTTATTAGTGTTTGTAATGTGTATATTGCATTATTTGTAACTTTTCCATCAACATATCTACACTTTCTAACACCCGTTTCCATCTTTACTTTCATTCTTGTTCTCATAATTTTGAGTAGATGCTTGCTGACATGGGTTATGAGGTTGACTGTACAAAATATCATATTAAATAGCTCCTGATCTTTTTGTTAGAGCTAGAAGAAGAGAGTGCCCTGCTCTGCTCAACTGCAGGGTTGTGCACTGATCCTGTTGGATACTTGGTCACACCTATGACTTTATTTTTCTGAGTAGATTTACATTGTGCTATTGTGTTGATTTTGATGGTATAATTCTTTGACAATTCAGAAAGCAATGGCAAACTTCTAAATGTAGAATTATCTAGTAAATCACAAACAGCCAATAAATGCTGGGGTTGACTGCAACATCCTGTAAAGAATATCTACTAACTGTTAAGTTATATTGAACTTAATCTTACCTTGACCTACGCAGACTTCAGGTGGTTCTATCTTGACACTTGATACAAGTTTATGCTCCATCTTATGTCTACAGTCAGTCTGAAAGGATTTGTAACTTACATTTGTATGCAAACACAAACTATATAAATGAATTTGATATTTTGTTTTTCAGACACATTAAAGTTGAAGCAATACTTATAACTGCAGCCATTCTTTGTTGTGCCTTCCCCCTCCCTCATTACATCCAATAATGAGTCTTCAATTGAAGAGAAAAACAAGAAAATCTTGTCATCAATGTTCCCTTTAAACTGTTGCTAGGGAGTAAGAATTTTACTTTGTTAGCTTCTAGAATAAAACTTGTGAGCATGCCTACATTTGACAATGAGTTACATTTGGTCCTAATATTGTGTGCTTGTGCATTGAAGCTCAATGATCTGGACTGTTGATGACATTGCCTTCTTGTCCCACACATTGAAATGAGATGCAAGATTTAGCTAAACACATTGGATAGGAGGTCACAACAATTTAGTCTAAAAATTCACAGGGAATGACACAGATAATGAGAATAAATCAAGCAAATGATAACCTGATCTCTCTTGGTGAAAGTTCACTTCAAGGGGCAAAATTATACACCTATTTAGGTAGCAATGTAGACACAGATGGGTCAACATATAGAGATATTAAAATAAGAATGCAAAAGGCAAGAGGACTTTCATAGCAACTGGACATTTGTGGAAGTCCAAATAAATTAAACAACAGATTGTTCAACTAAAACATTAAAACAGTACTACTGTATGGATCAGAAACACAGAGAATGACATACAATGATTATTACTAAACTACAAACATTCATTAATTGATGACTGTGGGCAAAATGGTGGACTAAAATGGTATGAAAGAATCACCAGTGTGGAACTCCTGACGAGAACTAAACAAATACATCAAGAAGGAATAAAAAGACATTGTACTGCATATGACATACTCTGAGAACACCTGAGAATTGTACCAAGTAAAAAGCCTTTGTCCAGAATTGACAGCGCAAATGAAATAAAGGAAGACCTAAAACCACAAGGAGAAGTGAGTTAGAGACAGAAATGAATAATATCAGGAGGACATGGGTAGCTGTATAAATTAGCAAAAGATAGAATGGTTTGGACTGAATTGATTGACGGCCAATATAAAATGGGGGATAAAGTGAAAAAGTAAAAGATTTTGATAAAGTCCAATGTGGCAAGTCCCTAAGTATCATACAATATATCAGGCCAGAGGCATTTAATCTTTGGCCCCTGCCAAAAAAGGCTTAATATCTAGGTCTATGTCCACAGATCCCACATTCTTTCGACAAAAGTCGACCAACTGGCAGAAGCATTTATTTGTAAATTGTGCAATTCATTCACAATCAAATAATAATATATCCATTATAACTGACTTAGAGTCTTGAATGAAGTACCATTGGATTTAATTATGTCAGTTCTATCCAACTTATTTTTATTGGTTGTTTTGTCTCCCTCCAATTTTTTTCTCTCAAACAATTAGGGAAGTGTCATGAAACTTCTAAAGACATTTAATGAGAGGTCACAACAACTAGGTCTAAAATTCATAGGTGAAAGTTGAAGATAATAAGAATAAACATAGCAAATGATAACTTGATCACTCTTAGTGAATAATAACAGATAAGAGAAGTAAAAAGCTTTGTCTAATTTCACTTTAAGAAGTGGAATCATACGTATATTTATGTACCAATGTAGACAAAGAAGGGCGAACATATTTTATTTTTATTTTTTATGTTGCATATCCTTTACAGGACGTCGCAGTCAACACCAGCACTTTTCAGCTGCTGTTGATGTACTAGGCAAGTTTTACATTCATAGAACGACCGGATCACATACACCCGCAAGTTACCAGCGCGGCGCGATCCGCTGCCAAATCTCACGCAACCATTTTCCCCACGTGGATATACGGGATTACAAACAACGTTGTTAACTCCTTGGCCAGGGTGACCAGCGGGGAACATATAGAGATATTAAAATAAGTATATCAAAGGAGCTTCCATAGTGCTAAAATGTTTTAAAACTCTAACATTAAATCATAACTGGTGTATGTATCAGAAACATGAAGAATGTCTAAACCAATCATTAATGGACTACAGACATTCATTCACAGGTGCCTGTGTAGCATACAAGGACTACAGTGGTATGACATAATCACCATGTGGAGTTAGTTTTTAAAAAAAAAAGCTAAAATACAAGTGAATCAAGATGTGAGGAAAAGACATTAATGCTAGGTAGGACACAGATTGAGAAAACCTGAAAATATTATCAAGTATAATGAAACAATCTATTGTATTATCCATCATCATCTTCATGTGCCATGCCGGTAAGCGTAGACGGTCATGTTTTGCCATCTCACTCGATCACCAGAGTTCAGTGGATCAACTCAGTGTTCTTGTCTCAATCACACAATGTGGCCAAGCCATCCAGGTATTTACTTATCTGCCCTCCCCTTGTTCTCTTCCCCGTGATCTTGCCAGTTGTCACCAAGTTCTCCAATTTATTTCTTCTCATAACGTGATCAAAAAATTTTGACTGTCTACATCTAATTTTTCTAATCAGTTTACGGTTTTTATTTGTTTCTTGTAGGACTTGGTCATTGGTTTTTCTGACTGTCCATGGTATTCTTTGCATTTTCCTTAGAAACCACATTTCCAGAGCCATCAGATAATTTTCAGATTGTCTGCTCATTGTCCATACTTCACATCCATACAAAAGCACAGGTTCTATGTAGCACATCAACACTCTTTATCTCGTTGCAAATGACATCTTTTTATTGGTCAGTATGTTTTTCATCTTGCAAAAGGCTGCCTTCACCATGAGGATTCTTGTTCTAATCTCTTCAAGGCATCTCCCATCAGATGTTACTGTTCTGAGATAACTGTACCAATTAACTTGCTTAAGACTATTTCCATTTACTTGTATATTACATTGTTGTATTCCGTTCTTCCTAGTGACGACCATAATTTGTGTCTTTTTACAATTTAATTCAAACCCTAGTTGTTCACTGTGTGCAACAACCGCATCTACAAAATGTTACAGATAGCGCTCACTGTCTGCAATCAATACTGTATTTTCCTGCATATCTAATATTATTAATATTCCTTCCTCCAATGATGATTCCCTTCATGTCTTCTAAATTTGTGAAAATATTTTCACTGAACAGGAAAAAAAAAGATACAGAGACATTACACATCCATGTCTCACACCTCTTTTAATAGGTTGATATTGTCCGACTTTATTATCAATCCTTATGGCAGCTTGTTGTTCCTAATATATGTTTTTTTTATGAGTCTAAGCTCTTTCCCATCAATTTGAAGATCTCCAAGCATCTCCATCATGTTGACATGCTTTACTTTATCGAAAGCCTTTGTGTAGTCAATAAAGCAAAGATGTAAGTCTTTGTTTACTTCTATAGAATGTTCAATTAATGTTCTCAGCATATACACAGCATTTACTGTACCCTTGCCTTCTACAAACCCACATTGTTCTTCTAGTATTTCTGGTTGTATTTACTTTCTAACTCTTTGCATGATAATTCTTAGCAAAATCTTCATGATGTGACTCATTATACTAATCTTCCGATGTTGATCACACTCCAAGGCTCCTGATTTCTTCGGGATTGCAATAAATATAGAATTACATAATCAGGAGGCATATCTCCAGTATCATATATTGTGTTCAGCAGTCCTTGATCTATTACATATTCTTTTAGAACAGTAATCATTTCTGTTGAGATGTTGACTGGATCCAGGGTCTTGCCAGATTTTATATGGTTTTTATCTCCAGTATCATATATTGTGTTCAGCAGTCTGGTGACTTGGTCTATTACATATTCTTCTAAGGCAGTGATTGTCACCGCCTCACCGTTAGATATATTAGTTAGAGGGCTACAACTCCAGCCCAAGGGAGAGAACAGAGCCCGAGTAATCTAGAGCCTTCTAGAAGGACTGGCCAATAAGTCCAGGGTTCCGTGGACACTGATGTGGCCCGCCTATTGCGGGGTCCACGAGGAACTCGGACAGAGTTACCACCCGTGTCGGAATGGGACACGTGTGGACCGGCAGAGGACAGACGGACTTGAGAGAGGCAACAGGGCCTGCCTTTGAGGGACTCTATAGATATCAATAGATATATAGACATAGGCTAGATAGTTTGCTAGACTGTTAAATGATACTTATGTGTTTGATGTTCACTATTTGGGATATGTAATATAGCGCGGGTCTGTTTACCCACTGCGCCAACGCATACTGTATATGTAAATACAATAAATATTCGATCTCATAACGAACAGATTTATTGTTGCCTGTATGAACCCAAGGTTGGTTACCTAGATACGAGCAAGATTATGACAGGCTTTTTGGGGGCTAGTTTTCCGGTTTTGGCATAAAATGTTTTGTGAAAATTCTGTTAATTGCCATGTAAAAGTACTTAATTGATCATATCACATTGAGTTGTTTAAACCAAAAGAATTGTTAACTTACAAGTTTACAAAAAAATTAGTAACTATCTAGCAATAAAGTAGGATTAATCTGAGTCCCTCAGCAGTATCTCAGCAGTGCCTAAGCAGTGTGCCTCATTATTGTGATTTGTACACTATTTTTGACATGACTGTGACATTTTTTTGACTGTTACTAATGTTTTCTCACTCTACGAGCAGATTGTTCCGTGAATAGTGCCGCGTGCAACCTATGTAACCTTTACAACAGTGGCGAGATTACAAGACAAGCTTTCTGGGACAACATCGGCGAGTTCTCTAATTGAAAGCTAAGTTTCATGTCATACCCATTGTAGCTCTAAGCTGTACTTCTCATCTTTCATCAATATATTATGTTGTTTCATATTGATTTGGTTGCATATTCATAACCTTTTCACCAACATAACCTTGCATTTTGATTTACACATTAATAAGTAAGGGAGTTAACCAAATTTTCGACTACACAACATTTTTTCTAAGGGATTTAACTTTATAAACATTACAAACAAGTAAAACACAAAATGTCTTCCTTAGATAAATGCATTGAGCAAGGAATAAAGTTAGGTTATAAAGAAGAGAAATTGTCAGAATGGGCACAGAAAACGCACGCAGAAAACATTGCCCGTGAAGAAAGAGCGATAGAACGAGAAGAAAAGAAATTTCAGATGGAGGCAGAAGAAAAGAAAATTCAGATGCAGATGGAGGCAGCAGAAAAGAAATTTCAAATGGAGGCAGAAGAAAAGAAATTTCAGATGGAGGCAGAAGAAAAGAAAATTCAGATGCAGATGGAGGCAGCAGAAAAGAAATTACAAATGGAGCTCGACGCAGCGGCCAAGCAAGCCCAATTGAATGCTGATACACAAGTGAAACTAAAACAGATGGAGCTTGAGTCTAACGCAGAAATATCTATAAATAAGCTAAGAAGCAAAGAGGAAGAACAAAAATATAATAAGTATAAAGGCCTCGTGAAAGCGTTCTGCTCAGGAGATTCCATCAGCGCCTACTTGGAAAATTTCGAGTGTCTCATGGCCTACCATAAGATCATTAAATCAGATTGGGCATTTATTCTAATGAGGAACTTAGCTCTTGAACCACTAAAAGTAATAGAGACAGTACCACAGGAAATGCGAAAAGACTATGATTACTTAAAACAACGCATTCTCCAACATTTTTCTTTAGATACTGCAGGTTACCAACAACAATTTGCCAAATTATCACCACAACCAAACCAAACCTTTATAGATTATGTCAGTACAGTTCAAGACGTATGCACAAAATGGATCAACTCGGCTAAAACCAACAATAGCCATGACAAACTTAAAGAGCTTATTATTATAGACAAAATAATTAGCACCATCCCCACACCTTTTGCCAAGTTCTTAAAACAAATGGATTGCAAAAGTATTCAGGAAATAGAGGCCAAGGGGAATGCATTTTTCACAGCAAATAGGGATATTTTTCAACTGAACATAAGTCACAACGATACAGCAGCTGCAGTAGTGAACACCAAATACTCCAAACAAACAGAGGGTAAATTCAAACCTCGCTCCAATGTCAGTAAACTTGTTAAATGCCAATATTGCGGTTTTAATCACGACAGTTACGGGATGTGTGACAAAGCACCCACCTACCCTCACCACCTCAAAATGATGGTGGAGAAACAAAAAGCTAAACGCAGTGCTTACCACAGAGCGGTTAAATGTTATTTTTGCAATAGCTGGGGCCATTTTAGTCGCAATTGTGAAGGCCGTAAATTATTAAAACAGGCCAATGCTGCATTAGTAGAAACGTCGTCTGACGAAGATCTCGAATCACTGAATGAATGTGATAATCTACACGACAATGAAAGCGAGCTTGGGAATGCTGTACACATTATAAACACCATTACAGACAGTAAGTGCAACACCTGTACGAAGTTCCAACTAGACACAACACTACATTGTGGCCACACGATCCCTATTTCAAATGAAACAGCTAATGCTGCTTTGTCATCTACAGGCAAGCTAGTTTTTTTTACAGGGTTTGTTAACAACAAAAAGTGCACATTAATTCGTGATTCCGGCGCAACTCTCTGTGGGGTCAAGAAAACATTAATAGACACTAAAGACTACACGAACAAACATGTGACTTGTCGCACATTCTCAGGTACGATAGAGAGATACCCCCTTGCTCTGGTCGAAATTCGAACACCGTTCATATCTGGTCAAGTGTTGTGCGCTATCCTTGACAATCCAGTCGCAGATATTATTCTTGGCAATTTACCCAACATACATCCATGCTCTGAAAAGGAAATCAAAGAGTGGGAGCAAAAACACGGTATCCACCACAAAAACAGCGACACTAAAGAAAAACACCATTCTTGCTTGTCTCATTCTGCCAAAATACCAAGGGAGACAACCACTGAGGTAATTCAAAAAGAATTCACCGAGGTGTATAATGCAGGGGCGATCGAATCTATGAGCGATACGACCGAAGTAAAACCTCGAATTGAGGATGCTACCAAGCTACCAAGTATCAAACCTGTAAATTGCAGCAAAACACACAACACACAAACGCAATAACACGACAGACAACCCACAAAACCAACACTGACCAACTGCATGAATCCTTAGAAATAGTAGCGCCAAACTCAACTAACATCAATTTTGGAAATGAACAGAAAAATGACCCTACACTTGCACCATACTTTAAGTTAGTAGGCCTTAAACCAAAATTAACAAAGAACGCATCGTGGACATTTAGGCTACAGAACAACATCTTAACTAGATTTTACACAACAAAGCAAACCACGACACAGCAATTAGTGTTACCACAAGCACATCGAAACAAAGTTCTAAAAATAGCCCATGACTCCCCTTTTGGAGGTCATATGACATACGAAATGACCAGGGCTATTGTCCTGACCCAGTTTTATTGGCCAAAGTTCGACCAACACATTAAAACCTTTTGTACATCTTGTGTTATATGTCAGAAAATGGTCAACAAGGGGAATAACCCTACTGCATTCTCTTTAAATAGAAACTTGAAATTATCCCATATAAATATGTTGAAACCATATTATGTTAGACAGGACAATGAGACAAATGAACTGACTCAACGAACTGATGACGGAGACGAAACGACAAGTTCCCAACGAAATGACACCTCGACAAACGAAGCATCGTTAACAACACACTCTTACGACAACGAAAACGACGAAGACATATGTACATTACCGACAATCTGTGATATCGACAGCGACGACAAATTTGACGACATAGTGACAACGATTGATCTCAACGACGACGACAATGACATTGAAGACAATTTACAAACGGTAGCATCTGTGATAAATCAGACAGACGTGGACAACACTGAAATCCCTGTACCAATCATGACTGACGACGGAAGTATAAATGACATACATATCTCTGACACTTTGACACAACAACAGCGACAAGACATTTTGACTATCCTGGACGAGTATAAATCTATCTTTTCTAATAAACCTGGACGCACTGATAAAATAACACATTCAATTGTGCTGACAGATCTGAGACCGGTCAAATGTAGACCATATTCTATTCCTCTCCATTACAGATCTAATTTAGATAAAGAAATTTTAGATTTAGAGAAGAATGGCATTATTCAAAAATCGATGTCTCAATATTCGTCACCGATTGTTCTGGTGAAAAAAAAAGGACCAGACAATTCGCTTGTGCATCGACTATAGAGTATTAAATACAAGAACAACAACGGATGCAGAGCCAATGAACACCTGTGAAGATCTTATCTTAAATATGGCTCAATCATCCTTATTTTCCAAGACCGATTTAGCGAAAGGATATTGGCAAGTTCCACTACACCCTTCTTGTAGACATATAACAGCATTCGCAACACCTCTCGGCTTGTACGAATGGCTATATCTTCCGTTTGGGCTCAAGAACGCACCGGCCACATTTGTGAGACTAACAAGATTGTTATTACACGGAATGAAAGATGTAGTAGCCTATATTGATGATATATGCGTCCATTCTTCTGATATGACTTCTCATCTACTTACCCTCAAACAAGTCTTCAACCAAATCTCTCTTTTTGGACTTACTATCAAACCTTCCAAGGTTGAAATAGGTTATACACAAATAGACTTCCTTGGTCACAGAATTTCTGAAGGCAAATTGTTGACAGATGATAAAATTGTTCCTAAGATCCTTAATCTAGAAGTGCCTACCACCAAGAAACAGATTAGAAGTTTACTTGGCCTTATCAACTATTATTCTAAATTCATTCCACATTGGGCAGAACTAACCTCAGTCTTTTCTGATATCTTATATATAAATTAGGATGTGCGTCCGTATTTATGTCTGTCTGTATGTATGTCCTTTATACGCTCGCGAACGGCCCATCCGATTGAGATGAAATTTTCTACACGTCTTCCTTTCATTCCAGAGCAGCCAACTGTCGTATTTTTTTTTCTTCTTCCTCCTCCTCCCTCCTCCCTCCTCCCCCTCCCAAAATACGTACGTCCAGGAAATGGTCTTCTACATAGACACTTCTCTCTGAGGTCCGCGATAACATATTAACCTGGTGGGATGGCAATCAATCATCCTACTACCTCCTCCCTCCTCCTCCCTTCTCCTCCTCCTCCTCTCCCCTCCTCCTACCCTCTTCCTCTTCCCCTCCTCCCTCTTCCTCCTCCATCCTCCTCCTCCCTCTTCCTCCTCCTCCTCCCTCTCCTCACTCTTCTTCCTCCTCCCTCTACCTCCTCCCTCCTCCTCCTTCTTCCTTCTCCTCCCTCCTCCTCCCTTTTCCTCCCTCCTCATCCTCCCTCTACCTCCTCCTCTCTCCTCCTCTTTCCTCCACATCCCTCCTCCTCCTCTCCCCTCCTCCTCCTACCCTCTTCTCTTCCCCTCCCCCTCCTCCCTCTACCTCCTCCTTCTTCCATCCTCCTCCTCCCTTTCCTCCTCCTCCCTCTTCCTCTTCCTCCTCCTCCTACCTCCTCACTTCTCCTCCTCTCTCCTCCTCCTTTTCCTTTCTCCTACTCCTCCCTCTACCTCCTCCTCCTCCTCCGTCCTCCATATCCTCTTCTTCCTCTTCTCCTCTCTCCTCCTCCTCCCTCCTCCTCCTCCCTCTTCCTCCTCCCTTCTTCCATCCTCCTCCTCCCTCTTCCTCCTCCTTCCTTCTTCTCCTCCCTCCCTCCTCCTCCCTTTTCCTCCCTCCTCCTCCTCCCTCTACCTCCTCACTCCTCCTCCTCCCTCCTCCTCCTCCTCCCTCTACCTCCTCCCTCCTCCTCCTCCTTCTTCCTTCTCCTCCCTCCTCCTCCCTTTTCCTCCCTCCTCCTCCTCCCTCTACCTCCTCACTCCTCCTCCTCCCTCCTCCTCCCTCTTCCTACTCCTTCCTCCTCCTCCCTCTTCCCTCCTCCTCCCTCTACCTCCTCCTCCTCCCTCTTCCTCCTCCTTCTTCCATCCTCCTCCTCCCTCTTCCTCCTCCTTCTTCCTTCTCCTCCCTCCTCCTCCCTTTTCCTCCCTCCTCCTCCCCCCCCTCCTCCTCCTCCCTCCTCCTCCCTCTACCTCCTCCTCCCTTCACATTCCTCCTCTCCCTCTTTCTCCTCCTCCCTCTCCTCCTCCTGCTCCCTCCTCCTCCCTCATCCTCCCTCCTTCTCCTCCCTCCTCCTCCTCCTCCTCCTCCTCCTAATCCCTCCTCCTCCCTCCTATTCCTCCCTACTCCTCCTGTCTCCGCCCTCCTCCTCCCTCCTCCACCTCCCTCTTCCTCCTCCCTCCTCCATTTACCCAAGACAGACAGACAGTCAGACAGATAGTCGGGAACGGGATCTTATATGACTACTTATATGATTTAAATGAGATGCTCTCCACCATGGGCTAGACTGGGTCAGACAGACAGACAGATAGATAGATAGACAGACAGACAGTCGGGAACGGGAACTTATATGACTACTTATATGAATTAAATGACATGCTCCCCATCAGGGTCTGGGCGAAGACGGGCTGGGTCAGACAGACAGACAGACAGACAGTCAGACAGACAGATAGTCGGTAACGGGAACGAGAACTTATATGACTACTTATATGAATTAAATGAGATGCTCCCCACCAGGGTCTGGGCGAAGCCGGGCAGGGTCAGCTGTGTTAACTAAAAATCATCCATCAAAAATTTGTAAAAGTACCAGCTTAGATGATGAAATGTGTAGATTGAAACATATTTTTTCTAATCCACCAGTCTTACGATTACCCAACATAAATTTACCCTTTATTTTGACCACAGATGCGAGCGCTGTCGCAATAGGAGGATGCTTGATGCAGGAAGTGGATGGCATAAGACACCCAATTCTCTATGTGAGCCGCAAACTAAAGAAGGCTGAGACTCGGTATGCCACAGTTGAATTAGAGTGTTTGAGCCTATTGTTTTGTATATTGAGATTATCTAAGTTCCTCTTAGGGAGTCACTTTGTGGTCCTCACTGACAGTTCGCCATTATTGGTCCTTAACCAGGGGTCGCCTAAAAACCATCGGCTACAAAGATGGCGTCTTCTACTTCAAGATTTCGACTTCGAAATCCGCCATATCAGAGCCACCGACAACATTATGGCTGACCTTTTATCACGGCAAATAAATGCGCCAGTAGAATGACTCTGATCACATCGACCATTAGCCATACTATAAACTGTGATACTTTTAGTCGGTTGCATATTACAGTGGAACTCTACACCTGCTAGAGTACTCTCAGTGATTAGTTTAATTACGACACCCAAGAACATGATACGTTACTTTGAGAACTATACCATCAAGTGCCTAAGCGCTAGAACGATTCCAGCAAGATACAGTAACTGTGTTTGGGTCAACCAATAAGATCAACCAGCGAACTAACTCCGAATTCTGTAAGAACTCGTTATATGGGACATTAAGAACATTCCATACTTGCTGTTACTACGTAACTTTACAAACAGCCGAAACAGAACGACATCGACTACAACACTCAAGAGACAGCCATACTAGCTTTACCATTCATGGCATAACACGCTAGCAACAGGAGGACAACGCGCACATCATCGTTGGATTTAATTAATTAATTAGTTTAGGACTAAATATGTATTATATTTCCATTATTGATGTATATAAATTGTATTAACCTGTAATTTGTACATATTCGACATTAATATTACAGGCGGTACCATTCCTAGGCTAAAGAACCGTCCTATACAATTGTCTCTGTTTAAATTATAACCCATTTTTGAGTCATCGTACAAGAAGTACGTATTTTCTTAAAGGGCAAATATCGCCTAGCCCATTTTTTCTAAGGGCAATAACACTTACCTCAACTTTAATTATATATTTTAACCAAATACTATTTTTAATGAAAATTGAGTGAATGACTGTGTGAATGGATTAAATGAGAGAACGATACACTTGGCGGACAAATTGTACGCAAACCGTATTTATTTTAATTTGTCTGCGTCTTTCATGTAAATTGCATGACTTGTCGAATTTGTGAATACATGTGTAGTACTTAGTTTAATAGTGAGTTAATATACTTAGTTTAGCAGTTAGGATACATCTAAGCACCACTACTTGGAATGCCTGATCATGTATTGCACACAGTGCAGTAATTCATGATTAAGGTTATCCCAACTCGTGACGCTTGGAAATACGCCACACATTCAGCACACACAGTACACAAACCTTAAAACTCAACACTATCAAGTTAAAATACAGTCACTTTATTAGAAACATCAACTTATTAGTCAAGCACACTAACAAGCCAACAGGGACACTTGTAGTATGAGGGGGATAAAATAACAAGGTAACGACATATTTTGCATTAGATAACATACGAGAGTAAAAGTGTATTGAAATGCACACACAAATCAAGATTTGAAGGTGTACTTAATTAGCCAGGACTTCGGTCTTGTTAACTCTCTTAACAGAGGTTAATTGTCTGGGTACCAGTTGGGTACAATTGAGAAGGGCGGGTTGTAAATACAACTACTTAAACGTCACGTAACTTCGGTCTGATAAGCATTGTTAAGGACACAGGAGACAGAGTGATCTCTTTACCAAATCAGAGAAGTGGTGTATGGGAGAATACATGAGTTTTAATGCCAGTATATAGGTTACCAGGTTACTGTCCACCAATCTACAAACACCAACTTTATGTGATTAGGTGACAGAATTAGAATACATCTAATTACCCAATAACAAGCCATATTAGGGGGGAGGGGGGAATCCTGTCACCGCCTCACCGTTAGATATATTAGTTAGAGGGCTACAACTCCAGCCCAAGGGAGAGAACAGAGCCCGAGTAATCTAGAGCCTTCTAGAAGGACTGGCCAATAAGTCCAGGGTTCCGTGGACACTGATGTGGCCCGCCTATTGCGGGGTCCACGAGGAACTCGGACAGAGTTACCACCCGTGTCGGAATGGGACACGTGTGGACCGGCAGAGGACAGACGGACTTGAGAGAGGCAACAGGGCCTGCCTTTGAGGGACTCTATAGATATCAATAGATATATAGACATAGGCTAGATAGTTTGCTAGACTGTTAAATGATACTTATGTGTTTGATGTTCACTATTTGGGATATGTAATATAGCGCGGGTCTGTTTACCCACTGCGCCAACGCATACTGTATATGTAAATACAATAAATATTCGATCTCATAACGAACAGATTTATTGTTGCCTGTATGAACCCAAGGTTGGTTACCTAGATACGAGCAAGACTATGACAGTGATCAATTCTGTTGAGATGTTGTCTGGACCTGGGGTCTTGCTAGATTTTATATGATATATGGTTAAGAGCATTCTGAACTTCTATCTTCAGAATTGATGGTCCATTACTCCAAATGTCATATTGTTCTTCTCTTGTATCATCATAAAGATGTTTCACATAATCTAACCATACAAGTAAAATCTCATGTTTTTTCTATTATGATTCTTCCATCTTTTGTTTTCAGCAGCATGTTGATGTGGATGTTCTCCTGAATTATTTTGTGCATTAATTTGGTAGTTTTAATATTGTGTTGTTTTTCAATTTCTATGCAATCTTTTTCAAGCCATGCTTCTTTTGCTTTTTTACATAATGTTCTGACTTTCCTGTGAATCTCTTCATATTTGTCAGGAATATTTTTGTTGTGTCTTCTTGTTTCTAGTTAGTCTTAAAATGTCTTCAGTCATCCATTTCTTACGGCCCACTTTTTTAAATTTTGGGATAGTTGTTTCTGCAGCTAAATTAATTGAATTTTTCAACATTTCCCATCTTGAAATAAGATCCGTACCCACAGGGCAAATGAAATAGAAGGAAACATAAAATTACACAGAGAAGACCACCAACAAAAAAAATGGCAAGGTGGACGAGCGACCACCACCCACGGAGAAGACCAAAAGAATGAGGTGAATAATAAATAATATTAATATAATGGTGCATGATGGTGTAAGATGGTGCATGATGATGGAAATGACCACATGTTCACATGCACCCACTGTGAACGGACATTTACAGCGCAAATTGGCCTTATCAGTCACATTCACCACCGCCATTGGTAAAAGTTATTATGCCTTTTTAAAGCACAAACTATCGTCAGTCAAGACGGCAAGGTACCAATGATGAAAATAATAATATAAACAGAAACACACACATTAATTAATATTATATATATACACACACAAACAAGTCTAAAACGGTCGGTAACGCAACTTAATCAGGCAGGATACAATATACAAGAAGCAGTATATTATATATAATTATTATATATATATTATTATTATTATTAATATATCGGCTTAGAATTGATATACAGACGTGAAAAGGGTACCGTTGGATTTGTTATTTTAAGAGGTATCTAACTAATTCAACTCTGCAGGTTGCATAATTAAAAAGCAATTAGTTTCAGTTACTTAGAAAACTAGAAAATGTTACTAATTTAGTAATTTAATTAATTACTAGTAAAATAAAATAGTATAGAATAGTTAAAAGCCCTGTGAAGCCGTGAAAGTGAACCGACCCCGGAATTGACCCCACAACTTTCGGAACGCGAGGCAGGCTGCTTGGCCACCGAGATAGTATGACGATATTCAACACCTTTAAACGGCAAATGAATGATGTAGTAAAATATTCAAGATTACCAAACTGAGAATGTCTTTTAACATTTAACATGCACATGCCGCCATGTTTCCAATTAGGGTTGCAAATTTTTTTGACCAAAAACATCTAGAAACGACCCAAACAACATCCATAAATATCTAGATTTTGTTGGAAAGTATATAGGGAAAATATCCAGATTGAGAAAGTAAGAAATTACATATGTATTGATGTGACACACACAGTGAACAACAAGGGTTAGAATTAAATTGTAAAAAGACACAGATTATGGTCGTCACTAGGAAGAACGAAATACCACAATGTAATATAATACAAGTAAATGGGAATATTCTTCAACAAGTGAATAGGTACAATTATCTCGGAACAGTAATAACATCTGATGGGAGATGCCTTGAAGAGATTAGAACAAGAATCGCCATGGCAAAAGTAGCCTTTAGCAAGATGAAAAACATACTGACCAATAAAAAGATGTCAATTGAAACGAGAAAAAGAGTGTTGAGATGCTATATAGAACCTGTACTTTTATATGGATGTGAAGCTTGGATAATGAGCAGTCAGGCTGAAAAACATCTGATGGCTGTAGAAATGTGGTTTCTGAGGAAAATGCAAAGAATACCATGAACAGCCAGAAAGACCAATGAACAAGTCCTTCAAGAAACAAATGAAGATCGTAAACTGATTGGAGACATTAGACGTAGACAGTCACAATTGTTTGGGCATGTTATGAGAAGAAATGATTTGGAGAACTTGGTGACAACTGGTAAGATCGAGGGGAACAGACCAAGGGGAGGACCTAGAAGCAAGTATCTGGATGGCTTGGCCTTGTGGCATGATCGAGACAGAAACACGGAACTGATCCACGACTCTGGTGATCGAGTGAGATGGCAGAACATGACCGCCCACGCTTACCGGCATGGCACATGATGGATGGGTGGATTGATGTGACTGCTGGTCTACCTGGCGAAGGTGCTTACGGCTTTCGCCGTAACCCCGTATATTTTCGTGAGTAACGCAGCTGCGCCCGAACCTGGCAGCTGTTCGAACCGCGCTGGTAACTTACTGGGGTATGTGAGCCGGTCGCTCAGAAGAAAGCAATGGCAAACTACTGAGCGTAATCTTGCCTAGTACATCAACAGCAGCTGAAAAATGATGATGTTAACTGCAACGTCCTGTAAGGGATATGCAACATTAAAAAAATGATGTGACTTACCCTATAGAATCATGTCCTCATCTTCACTTGTCTGTCTCACAAGATGCACTCAGCTTGGATGGTGAAGTTGAAGCTTCAGATTCAAAATGACTCAGCTGTTCCAATTTCTTTTAATACACGACAAGGGAGCTAATAAGTTGAACAGCATTTTCTTGCTCTCATCAGGCCAAATCTTATTGTCAAGATAGCATTTAAGAGGTCAAGTTTCATCCTGTTTCTTAGTGTACATTTTACATAATTCATAGTACTGAAAACTCTTTCCACATCAGCATTTGAATGGGGTGGTAGTATCATGGCAGACCTCGCACATTCAAAGAGCTCACAGAATGGACTATTACCTGAGGCATCTTTAAATTGTCTTACTTCTCTCCAAAAGGCTTCAGTTTCTGTTTTGTTTCCCCAGTCAACCAAATTTATTTTGGTTAACTAATATTCTGCTTCCGCCACACTATTATCAGTAGCCCCTAAAAATGTCATAACTTGACAATATTTAGGTATGTCCTTTACTGGCTGAAGTATGTTGTTAACAGAAAAGAATTAAATATTTTTCAATACATCTAAATTTTCAGGAAGTCTTAGCTTCAATTGCTTGAATAATGAGAGAAGAATATCTTGACAGCGCTTTCTTACGTTGTTCTCTTCATTTTCTGTTAACAGTCCTTTTGTTTTTAAGCCATCAATTTTTGATTCGATTTGGTATCTCAGGTATGGCTTAGGAGCCAAATAGCTCTCTATAGTGCAAGTGAACAAATCTGCTCTAGAAGTTGGCAATATAAGTCTTTTACCAATTGAGTGAAATAGCAAAGTGAGATCGTCAATTAATTTAACTTTATCAACATTTTGAGATTCAAATAGTTTATTAACTTTTTGCACTTCACTTAAAATGGGTAGTAAAAAGAGAAGGAATGCCAAATTTTTTTCATCACTGTACATTCCATATAGTATTTCAGCTGTGTAGCACTTTTCACTGTGTCTTGTTATTTCGAAGTGTGGCTTCAACTCCAACCATTGGTTCACAATGACTTATACAGCTGGTTGAATTGATAACCATCTAGTTTTGCAATATGACAGAATTTTCAGTGGTGAGGAACTATCATTTAATCTATATCTATAAAACAGAGTGTATGACTATGTGTGTGTGTAGTTGGCTATGTATTGGATGCGTTCGATAACGGTACATCCGATTGAGATGAAATTTTCTACACGTCCTTCTTTCATTCCTGTGCAACCGACTGTAATAGTTTCTTAGTGTAAAATAGGCTACTTACTTAATAACATTTAATTTTTCATTATATAATTTCTATATAGCAGGGGGACTTCACTCTAGAAAAGTTATTTCAAGGGGCATAACTTTTAATAACATTTCTATATACTTTATAGTCATATTGTTGGACATACTTGCACTATTGTTAAACTCTTTGTCTATAGTTATTTTCAGGCATATGAGTTATAATAAATAATGATATAATCTTTAAGGCATTTTCAAAGTTTTCATAAAAATAATGCATAATGCATAACATTGTAACCCATCTTTTTCTGCTTAAAGAAGTTATCAACTATGTCGGTGATTAAAAACAGTTATTTCAAGCTACCTGATACGGGGGAGAATGGCACGCAAAAACTACAATAAAAAACCACAGCCAACCAAGATGTGCAGCGTGGGAGCCGCCAAGGCCGGACAGAAGACGAATGTGAACCTACCTGTAAGCTGCAGCAAAGACCACATAACTACAGTCAACTCAACTGAAGCTACCACGAGGAAGACCGAGATCAGCCCACCACAGACAAGAGCCAAGACAACCGAGAAAAAGGAGGAGAAAGACACAAGAGCCGGCAACACCGACTTCAAGACAGCCAAATGGGTTGTAAAACGTGTCCAAGAGGAGCTGTCAGACGACGAAATCCTGAACCAGCTGCAGAAAGAAAACCGCCACATCAGAATCCTGAAGGCACAGCGGATCATGACCTACTCAGGGATCCCTACAACGCTGGCGGGGGTGACGTCTGAGGGTTGTGAGATCCCACAAGTGTCGATAAAACAAAGACTTCAACAGTCTGAGGGATTTATACCCAAGATCACCCAATGCTCCAGATGCCAGAGGGCCGGACACAGCAGAGCACTATGCCGCAGCAAAACTGAAATCTGCCGCTACTGCGCCGAGCATCACGCTTTTAGTGAGTGTCCGTTAGTCAAGCTGGGCGTGGACTTCAGGGCGCCTAACAGGAAACGTAAGTGCGCCAACTGCATGGGACATCATGGAGCACGATACCTGGGTTGTCCGTACCTCCAAAGACACAGGGACGTGTTAAAAATCGCCACTGTCACCAAGACACCATTTAAAGACGCAATGCGGAGGTGCGAAACAGCCACGGGCATCTCGCAAACTGAAAGAGCACAGCTGCAGAGGGAGATCGACGAGCTGAACAAACAAGTCAAACTTCTGCAAAGACCGGCACCGACCAGCGACATTCAAAAGATTTTTATCGAAATAAAAGAGACTCATAAAAACATAAAACAAGAGGTGGAGTACATGGCGTTGACAATCAAGAAGAACGAGGAGATACTTCAAGCAATTCAAGACGAGAGAAAATTACTAAAATCAGAGAGAGAGAGAGTCAACCCAAACCAAAACAACAGAAGATGCAGAAATGAACACAGAAGAACCATACGAAGCTCAACAAGAAAACATAGAGAAGCTGCTAAAGTCACTACATAGACAAGAAAGCAAACAGATGCAAGATGAAGCCAAGTCTCAGTCTAATGTAAAACCGCAAGAAGACGCCAGCAACCCATTCACGTTTACGAACAAATTCAAGGGAAAGCCAGTCTTCAACCGGAAACGTGACACAAGCCTAGTCAGCCTAGATGCAATGATCTTTCCTGTCGAAGTTTGCAGATTACCGGACTAGACCGAAGAAGATACACAACATGCTGCCAAATCAACCAGGGGGGCTACTACAAGAAAGCACCATAAGACAAGCCAGAAGCCAATGCCACAAAGATACAATACAAATGGAAACTAATTCACCAGAACCAGACATCACTCGTAAGAGAGCAAAAGTAAAAACCAGGGTGAAAAGACCCACACAAACCCACGGATCGACTAGCTAACCAACGCTGAAAGAAGCAGGTTGTAGGAGACCGAGTTTGCCATTTTTGTTTTTCATATCGGATCGGATCGGAAAAACAGTTTTCATTAAAAATAATGGATGGTGTGTGGAAGGACATTCTTTTAATTTACTGTGCGCCAGGAGCTGGGCAAAACCACGCCAGGTCAAATAGATAGACAGATAGATAGACAGACAGACAGATAGTCGGGAACGGGAGCTTATTTGACTACTTATATGAATTAAATGAGATGCTCCCCACCAGGGACTGGGTGAAGCCAGGCCGGCTCAGACAGACAGACAGACAGACAGACAGATAGTCGGGAACGGGAGCTTATTTGACTACTTATATGAATTAAATGACATGCTCCCCACCAGGGACTGGGTGAAGCCAGGCCGGCTCAGACAGACAGACAGACAGACAGACAGACAGACAGATAGTCGGGAACGGGAGCTTATATGACTACTATATGAATTAAATGAGATGCTCCCCACCAGGGACTGGGTGAAGCCGGGCCGGGTCAGACAGACAGACAGACAGACAGACAGACAGATAGTCGGGAACGGGAGCGTATATGACTACGTATATGAATTAAATGAGATGCTCCCCACCAGGGACTGCGTGAAGCCGGGCCGGGTCAGACAGACAGACAAACAGATAGACAGACAGACAGGCAGACAGACAGATAGTCGGGAACGGGAGCTTATATGACTACTTATATGAATTAAATGAGATGCTCCCCACCAGGGACTGGGTGAAGCCGGGCCGGGTCAGCCAGACAGACAGACAGACAGACAAAAAAGCAGACAGACAGACTGATAGATAGATAGATCCCCTCCAGGGTCTGGGCGAAGCCGGGCCGGGTCAGCTAGTGCTTTATATAAATTATTATATTGCTGTTGTCTGACAGATGATTTGGAGAACCAGTTATGTGTTTCAGCAATAAGGAATTCCAAATTCCTTGGTAAACATTCTGATGACAAGGTCTCGTGTCAGTTCTTCAGCCCTTCCTTCGAACGTGATGGCGATTCCCAGTGCGGTCAATCGCGCAAATGTCGGCCGGCGTCCAACCTCCACAACATAGCGGTAATCGACTTAAGTCGCACCCAGCCCGAGTGCAATTAACAAAGCTGCCATAGTAACCCCCACCTCGCATTGTCACGAGATATGCATACTACGTGGTCTAGTCAGTTGCAGACAGACCAAGAGGTGCGTCCGAGTAGAAAGGAAGAGTCCGGCTTCCTAAAGTGGTGTGACGTCGTGAACGGGGCGCGAGGAAGGCACACGGCAACAGAGATAAATGGAGGCAACGGAGGCCGTGGTGGGGGATGAAGCACGCATCCCACGACCACAAGTGTCAAGGGGCAGACACAGACTGCACGGTTTCCCCCACCGAGGGAGGGAGGACTTTAGAGTGGACAAGGTAACAGCGAAGGGACAAGCTTATATATAAGGGATAACGAACATGACCGAAAGAACGTCTCCACGGCAGGGGACAGACGCCAGGAATCATGACTTGGGCGGGACCGCCCCCAGAAAGTATTAAGAAATTAAAGGGTCCGAAATGCTTGGGGAAGGGGTTTCATCTGAAGACCTGAAACCCCCTGCCGTGTTTGCTCCGCGTCGGAGTTCCTATGACTATATTATTGTTGTCTGACAGATGATTTGGAGAACCATTTGTTTCAGCAATAAGGAATTCCAAATTCCCCGGTAAACATGCTGATGAGGTATGTGATAATGCTAACTGCAAGGAATGACACACACATTTTATGAGGATTAAAGATGGGATATCTCCCTTCAATGTTGCATAAACGCCATGATTGATATCGACCATTACCAATGCATTATCGGTTCCAATTGCTGCCAAATTCTTCAAGTTTAAATGTTTACTGACCAAAAGTTTCTTCAGTGCCTAAGCTATACTTTCTGCATCACACTCTTCCAAGTAAACTAGTCCAAGAAATGTAGAAACTACTTTGTCTTTGCTGTTGCTATAATATATATCACATACACCAAGCACTTTCAGAACGGAAATGTCATTAGGTTTGTCTAATAATAAACTATATTTATTTGTAGAAATATCACTGATCAAATCTTCTTCAAAGTGAGAAAACAAAGTATTTCTTATCATATTTGTACACTTGCTACGATGAATTTTCACGGCATTTAGCATTTTATTGTCAGAAATAGTGTTTTTAAACAAATCAATCAAATGGTCACAGTTCACGACTGCACAATGACAACTTAAAAACATTGTGACAGATCCTTCAACTTTTGATGATTCATTATTACTCTGTCTAGTTCTGAAAACAGATGTCAGCGGTGGCATATCCCTAAATGGCACTGCATTTTTGTTTTTTAGTCTCTGCATGTTTCTTCAAGTCTTGTATTTTCGCTTTCATTTCGCACTTGCAGTACTCACAACGAGCCTTAGTTTACATCACCCAATCTTTAATTATGTCATCCTGCAGCCACTCTTTCCGAAATATTTGTTCATATTGCTTTACTTTTGGCAAGTTGAAAGATTTGTTCAAAGTGGAAGACACATATGGAGGTGAGCAATTATTTTTTAAAAATCACATGAAAAAGAATCACAAAGTCGGAATCACAGCAATAATTCGTAACACGGTGAGTTTACAGTTCAAATAATGTTATTAACAATTACCGGGGGGGGGGGGGGGGGGGGGGGGGTTTGCCAAATTGTTTATCGTTTATCGTTGAAGTCAGTTCAAAGTTTAAATAATGGCAGTTACCATACTTTACGCGCGTCCGGACCAAACAAAAAATGGGTAAATGACACAGAAAGAAAAGTAAAATCTAGAAAGTATCCAAAATATCCAACTCCAAATGAAAAGTATTTAGAATTGCATCCAGCATCCAAACGTCAGAAAACGGTATCCAGACGCCGGTAAAAACCTCTAGATCTGGATATAAAATGTCTAGAATGATGACCCTGTTTCAAATTTCTGCCGAAGTTAGCACAAAAACTCAGAGATACTCTCAAATGGTCAAAAGCATTGCCGAAACAATAATAACAAACAAGCCGACATTTATTGGCACTCACAGAAATACAGCACAGATTGGAACCTGCTTGTTTGTTGTATTTTATTAATTTACTAATAATTACATTCACGCCATCACATTCACAATGGCACACGTATGCATTTGAATAACGAAGACACAAACAATAGATTGCACGATTAGTTGCCTGACATATTTCGCTGCATCTCGTCAGGTGCTTACTGCAGAAATCATACAACATAAAGTAAAGTAATGAGATACATTTTTCAAGCTGAAATATATATATATATATATATATATATTGACACATATGCAATATGCATAAGCTATACAGGCGGACAGATTGGCTGGCTCGGCAAAACTTGGTGGAGTATTGATGCATGACAAGACAGACGTGGTTGCGGCCTTGTGGGAGCACTTGTACACCTCGGAGGAGCAAATGGATCACCATAGTCTGGTAAGAATGAGGCAGCGAGGTGTGACGAGGGGATCTGGCCGACGCTCGACGCTCAGAGGAAAGGCGAGACGGACATATAATCAGATTGCTACTGGAACTATTAGTGTTGGAACTCTTCGCTGGCTGCTGAGGATGGGGACGGAAGCTTATGGGAATGTCCCGAATGCTGTGATGTCGGTTCCTAAATCAATCAATCAATCAATCAATCAATCAATCAATATTAAAATTTGCCAAGAGTCATCTTGAGAGGTTTTGAAGTCTCACTGTGTGTCCTTAAATGGAACTTGTGTAGGCCAAAGTCATTTGTCGGATTCACAGAGCACGCCGAGCAGGGTGAAGACAGGCATGCTTCGTGCAGAGTGTAATGCGTAAATTTAAAAAAAACAATCTAAGATAGGACGTATAGTTTGATTCCCCCCCCCCCTTCCCATCCCTCCTTCTCCACCCCCGGGATGCTGGTGGGTTGGAAAATGAGCAAGCGAAGAAATTTGCTGAATCTGCATTTCTGGGTGGGATATTGGTGCACGAAAAAGCAGATGTGGTCAGGGTACTTTGTGATTGTTTATATAGTGTGATAGAAAAGATACATCACCATTGCCTGAAGAGAATTGTGCGGCAGGAAGTTATCAGAGGATATGGCCGATATTCAGTTCTCCATGGAAAGACGTTACAGTGTGACGAAGTCTCCAGCTTCCCCATCATCTTTTGATTTAATTGGAGTAGATCCTCTTTAAACCCTTATGTAATTATAAAAAAATATATATTCGTTTTTATTCCTGTATATCTATGTATAAATAGTACATGTCTATAGTTTAAATCCACTCCCAGTTAATGTTATGAATGTAATATGAATAAATACGTTACACTAGTATCGGGGGAGAGGCTTAATTTACAAAGTAGTTTACCCAGCCAAATCTACAACTTTGGTTACGACTATTTCACACTTTGGTCGGAAATTGTAACGGAAACGAACTCCCTGGCACGACCACTTCCGGTCAGGGGATAAATATCGAAACTAGGCCTTTTGCAATCCAGACGTCGGTGTAGAAATATCTGCTAGTAGCTAGGCTCTATAAAATACTTATAAAGTGTTAAGAGTTTTATCTTTGGCGCGTATTACGGCAAAAATATATTTAGATATATTAGAGAGATACCTAGAGCAAGTTTTCGTACCCGACAAAAGTGGTCAGAAGATTAGAAGGGTAAAGTATCGTTATTTTGTATCGATAATATTGTCGTGTGCGCCAGATAGTTCTGTGTGTAGCTAAAATAGTGGAAACCGCCGATAATAGGTTATTTTACCGACTAAACTCGATCGCGTATATTATACTTCATACGGGTAGTTTACTAAGCACGCAGGGAAAAGGGTAAAACGTAACTGTAGAAAATTACCTTTACATGAGAATATTAGCGAGGTGTACACGATTTGAGATAGTGGTAAACTTGATAAAGTCGGTTACAACGCATGTGGTGATTAGTCCGTATAGCAGTAGACTAGGCCATACTAATCGAGCCGTTAGTTTAGTAAATACATGAGGCATTTCATAGTGGTGATATTTCGAGGATGTGATAGTATTGCGAATAATTATATTTAATAATGAATATTCGATGCCGCGAAAAAAGGAAATCTTGCTAAAACTTGTGTACGAATGTCAAATACTAGCGTGGGAGATCCTAGGCATTTTCAGTAATTCCTATCGGTGATTTCTCACCAATTCGCAGCACTGTTCTTGCTTGCCACTCCATTAACTTTCAGTCTATCATATTCCATTATGATAATTACCTAAATTGTGTGTATCTTAAAATATATGTTGCATAGAATCATTATTAAATATATGCCAGGAATGTAGCCTCAGAATGTGAACATAAATATCTATAATATGTAATCTGTTTAATAGATTGTATATGTATCTTCATATCTACCTGTAGATTACTTTATAATTATTGTATTTTAATAATATAAATATTATATGTATTATATGATTATATGTTTAATTATTGCTGAATAATTATAATATTCACTCATACGACGGCATAGAATGATTTTATTGAGTTGTTTCCTTAGGTCAGTGTTTTACTATTTATCCTAGGATAGGGAATAATAGGGAGCAGGGACAGATAGCTCATGTGTCAAGGTCTCACATCCGAGGTTGCGACGCGTTGTCTGTACCAACGCCAGACAGCATACCAACACGCAACCCTGAGTGATGTTAAACACGGCAGAGAGAACGCGGCGTCTTCGACGACGCCCGGATAAGCAGCCACACACATCAATTGAGTTCACCCCGTGAACCTTGCAGGGGACACCAGCTGACGTGAGCGTGTAGCGTGTAGGACGCCAGAACTGGGAGACGGGCTTAGGTTGTTGAATGAACAGGTCGCATGGGTATGCGAGGCGTGTTTGAATCTGCATTGAGAGCTAGCCTGTACGACAGTGGGAGACTGGTTCGAACGCTTGAATAGTGTGACTTGTAAGTGAGATGTTTATTGCTTGCATGTATTATTTTGTATTGTAGTGATATTGTTCATGCTGTAATGATTGCTATGGATTGTCAGTGCGCGATGTTTGTGCGATAATAAATGCCGCGGGTAAATAAAGCGTGTGAATAATACTTTCGGATATTCACTTCGTGTGATTTGATAGTTTGATATTGCTTCACACTTGCCAGAAAACGAGCTACTTATCTTGCTCTACGCAAGACTCTGACAAGTGTGAAGCAATATCAAACTATCAAATCACACGAAGTGAATATCCGAAAGTATTATTCACACGCTTTATTTACGCGCGGCATTTATTATCGCACAAACATCGCGCACTGACAATCCATAGCAATCATTACAGCATGAACAATATCACTACAATACATAATAATACATGCAAGCAATAAACATCTCACTTACAAATCACACTATTCAAGCGTTCGAACCAGTCTCCCACTGTCGTACAGGCTAGCTCTCAATGCAGATTCAAACACGCCTCGCATACCCATGCGACCTGTTCATTCAACAACCTAAGCCCGTCTCCCAGTTCTGGCGTCCTACACGCTACACGCTCACGTCAGCTGGTGTCCCCTGCAAGGTTCACGGGGTGAACTCAATTGCTGTGCGTGGCTGCTTATCCGGGCGTCGTCGAAGACGCCGCGTTCTCTCTGCCGTGTTTAACATCACTCAGGGTTGCGTGTTGGTATGCTGTCTGGCGTTGGTACAGACAACGCGTCGCAACCTCGGATGTGAGACCTTGACTATTTGGTTTCTGCATGATATATGAGATGTTATTGGCCATCAGGAACAATCCAGGGCCAATGCTTACAGATGTCTCGACAGAAGAGTCACTTGCTCTCGCTGTATATATTTCACAGATTTGACACCTTCAGCGCCAAGCTTTAGATGCGCTAACCTGTGTGACTGACTCATTGTGGAGCATCACTCACCATCTCACTTATGCCTACTAAATAGGGTTTACACTCACTATGCAAGCCAGAGAACCAGAAGATAAGTGGCCAAACTTACCGTTGGCCACCACCACCATCTACATGCAAATAATACCAACCTTTGTCAGGCCATAGTCCATGATTAAAATGCAACTTTGTTAGTTTCTTAAATTTTACAACCACTAGTTGTTACCTTACTTAGTACCCATAGTCATAGTAGAGTGAGAAGTTACGAAAGTTTGTCTCTGTTACATATTTGACTCTGTCTTTCTCCGTGTCGGTGAGAGTGATTAGCGTTTTGGGGGCTCGAGCTTTTTATTTCAGGCACGTAGCTAGACAACCTTGGCAGACTGTCTTTCTCATACAAGTATAGTTGTACGCCATTCCTGTCTGCCTGAACACTGTCAAAATATTAGACTTGTTCTGGGACCTTTACTCCGTCTAGAATTACGAGCTTTTCAGTCTTGTCTTCTCCAGTGACTTATTTTTCTATTCATAGAAAGTCTATCCACAGCACTTTGATAGATTCCTTATCATCGCAGCTGACGCTACGCTACATACAGACACATAATTAGATTGCAAATTATACCATTAATATTGGAATTCTTCCCTGGTTGTTGAAGATGAGGACGAAGCGCGTATAGGAAATGTCCAGAGTGCTGTGATGTTGATTCTTGACTCAACTCAACTAAACATCGTCTTCGGCTTCAAATGTTATTACAACAAGCTTCACCTAGGAATGGCGATTCTGATTCGAGACAGCATAATGGCTTCAGAGCTAGACATGTCCAGGTTTACCATTCGTGTTAGTTTATGCCTGTAATTCGAATGTTCCCAGAGATGGCAGTGTCTGAGTGACATATTATGTCACGAGAGGAATGTCATTTTTTTTTTTGCGGCGATTTCAACGCTAAAGGCAAATCATGGGATAACCTTTCTTCCAACACACGGGGGAAAGGGGGGGGGGCGGGAATCGAGGCGGCACTTGAAACCAGTGATATTGTTTGTATCAACAGTGGCTTGCTTGTGTTCGTTGGTTTGAGCTCCAACGTGAAGTCCTGTATGTCGGATGAAGGCATCCTGTTGTCCAACATCAGTGTGATGTCATACAGGACCTGAGGTTTGCGTGAGTATCCGTTGTCCCATGTCTGGCTTATTGGTGTGCAGACTGGTGGTTCCTCGCCGTACAGGCAGACACTCTCTGACTTCGGAGGAATCGGCGATCCTACTGACCTTAGCCAGGACCCCGAAGGGGCCTGTTGCCCAGGACGCTCGACAAGGACGCGTCAGTAGGTCTTGGCCAGTATATAACCCGGCCCTGGTGCCTTGGAAACACCTCTGCGTCCCAACAGTGTTATTGACCTGGCGCTAGATTCTCCTTCACTCACTACAGTATGTAGATGGGGTGTCCTATGGCACCATGGCAGCGACCACCACCCTTACAGCATATTGGTGAAGAACGGCAGAACCAAGCAACACAAGACATTAGTCAAGACCTTCAAGTATGACAGTTCAGGGCAAGATGTGGTGAGTAAAATAAGGCGCAACAAGGAATCATCATGGCAGGAATCATCATGGCAGAAAAGAAGAAAAAAAGAAGCTGAGAGCAGCCACCTTGGTGGAATTGTGAGATGGAAAAGGCCTGGATCGATACGTTTGGTGCTGTAAAACAGAGTTGTCTATCCTAGTCTTATCGTGCAGTTGGAAAGAGAGATGGACACAAAAGTCAGCTATTTCAAAAACCAGGTTAAAGTCGTTAAAAATTAAAAGTGGGCAGAGTTGTGTCAAAGAATAAGCACAGACAAGTCACTGAAATTGTTCTGGCGACTACATAATAGCATGAATGGGGCAGTCAAGAATAGGAGTGTTCCTGACTTGCAAAGTGCTGACCTAATCTAGCAGGGGTCTGACGAGAATAAGGTCAAAGTCCTTTTTGTTATCTAGAGCAGAGCAACGAGACAGACATGAAGGTAGAAATTTTGCCAAGGCGGTTACCTCAGATAGGTGTAAGGCCCAGAACATTGCAGTTGAAGACACAGTGATAGTGAAAGCGATCAAGGATGTGCTTCGACGAACAAAAAACAGCGCACCAGGGCCAGATGGTATAAGTTATGACGACATCAATATGTGTACCGACAACGAGCTAGAGGAACTAGCAGATATGTACAACGGCATAGGGGATGCTAGCATCAAGGAGGAGTGGTTACACATTTATCTGATTCCCTTGCCGAAGCCTGGCAAAGAGCACACAAAAATTCAGGGATATTGGGTAATAACCATGCAGAATACAACAGGCAAGCTGCTGGAGAAGTTAATTGCCAGGAAAATATCAAGTCAACTAGAGAGGCTAGGTTGTTTCTCACCTACCCTTGGAGGGTACCATCCAAAATAAGTAACCTGGACCAACGCAGCAGATTTTGCCATGATGTCTATGAAGGTTTCCACTCAGGTATTGACACATGTGCTGCGGCGTTTGATCTTGAGAATATGTACAACAGAGTACTATTGGATCTCTTAATGTTTCAGATTCTTGAACGCAAGATAAGTCCATTCCTTTTTAGTTGGATCGCCACAACTCTCTTCCCGCGGAAAGTAATTTTTAGATGTGGTAGTTGGACCTCTGAACCAACAACAATACCCAGACCTGCCACAGGGATCACCATTATCTCCGTGCTGTTCAACACCTACACTGTGAGAATTACCGGCGAGCAGATCAGATATCAGGGGAGGACATTGTCATATGCCGATGATGTGTTAGTGTTTCGTCAGGGTAAGGATAGAAATCGAGTCTCTGTTGATCTACAAACAGAACTAAATCGCATAATCACTTGGGGTGTGGTGTCAGAGTCTCACATGGAGTCGGTACGAACATAAAGATAGTATGGAGTTAGAGAAGGGATAGAACTCCAGCTAAGGGAAATAAACGGCAGTCACTCGAATGCTCGAACAATCGAGAGCCTTCGAGAAGGATAGGTCAGTGTGTCCACAGCTCCGTGGACACAGATGGAGCCCGACTACTGCGTGGTCCACGAGAAACTCGAAGAGAGTTACCGCCCGTGTCGGATCGAGACACGTGGAGAGGACAGACGGCGACTGGACACGGAGGAAGAAGCAGGCTCTAGTTTAGGGGGACTTGATAGATAGAGACTAACTATATTTAAGGATTGTGAATGCTAGATAAGATGATAGAGTTTGTTGTAATGATTAGGTGTATGATTGCTTGTTATCAACTCCTGTGATATAACATGATTTACTGTACATATTATACCTGGTTGTGAAACCCATTCTTCGCCAGAGTTTTGTGAATAAACCATATCAATTAGTATCAGAATGGAGTTGTTGCCTGTCTGAACCAGAGTTTCTGTAACAGAGTTAGGAATAGGAAGAAGGGGCAACGAGGTGTGCATAGTCAATAGGAAAGTAGGGCACGGTCAAGCACCATAATATGGGGTAGTTAGGGTGGCTCGTCCGATGACGAGCATCGTAGAAACAAGGTCAGTTGTGAACGACCCATCCTTCGATATGGAGGTATGATTTAGCTGAGTGACTTCTGGCTTGATTGAAGGTTTGTTGATTATGAATAAATTAATATGAAACCAGAACTGTCTTGGAGTTATTGCCAGTTCATCGTCACTTCGCTGTACTATTACATTTCATTTCCCCTAGTCTCTAGGACGTTGACAGGCTCTTTGGGGGCTCAAGCCGGTTTTGGCAATCTCAAGGCTACTTCTTCATGACTATTACTTCACTTTCTCTACAGCTCTTGGCTTTGCCAAGTAAAAAAAATACTAACAGTCATACACTACAAAGTCTAAACTCTACAGCGACTATCGTCTCATATGTTTATAAACTATCGTAGTCCCTCTAGGAAGTTGTTTAGAAATCATGATTATAAAATGTAACATTGACATGACTGGACATTAACTGAGACAAAATACTAATCTTTTTGATTCCAACGACACATTGCTCAGCGAAAAGTTGTGGGCATGTGAATTGTTCTCCAGCAGTAGCAAAGAACCAGAGAACCAAACACCACTACAGTAAAGAACCGTGTAAATCAGATAAGTCCCATTTCATGCTTATTACATCCCTAAACGATACTCAAGACTTAAATAAGCCAAGACAATTTGTCTTGTTGAAACTCTCTAATACAGAGTTCAATATCCTGGTATCAAATGGGTACTTTGAGAAGGGCGCGGTTGTAAAATTACAACTGGAAGCGTCAGGAAACTTCGTTACGATAAGCATGTTTAAGAATATGGAAGAGAGAGAAGACCTCTTCAGCAATCACCCTGAATAGTTGTATGGGGAAATACATGAGTTATTAGTGCAGATATATAGGTTACCAAGTTCCCATCCACGAAACTACAAGCACCAACTTCATGTGATCCTATGACAGAATTAGTACAAACTAATTACCATATAGTAACCCATAAAAGCGGGGGAGGGGAACCCCTGTCAGAGTCTCACATGGAGTCGGTACGAACATAAAGATAGTATGGAGTTAGAGAAGGGATAGAACTCCAGCTAAGGGAAATAAACGGCAATCACTCGAATGCTCGAACAATCGAGAGCCTTCGAGAAGGATAGGTCAGTGTGTCCACAGCTCCGTGGACACCGATGGAGCCCGACTACTGCGTGGTCCACGAGAAACTCGAAGAGAGTTACCGACCGTGTCTGATCGAGACACGTGGAGAGGACAGACGGCGACTGGACACGGAGGAAGAAGCAGGGTCTAGTTTAGGGGGACTTGATAGATAAAGACTAACTATATTTAAGGATTGTGAATGCTAGATAAGATGATAGAGTTTGTTGTAATGATTAGGTGTATGGTTGCTTGTTATCAACTCCTGTGATATAATATGATTTACTGTACATATTATACCTGGCTGTGAAACCTATTCTTCGCCAGAGTTTTGTGAATAAACCATATCAATTAGTATCAGAATGGAGTTGTTGCCTGTCTGAACCCGAGTTTCATTTCCCCTAGTCTCTAGGACGTTGACATGTGGAATCTGGGGCAATGGTCAACCAAACGAAGGCAGCAATGACATGGTTCTCTTTGAATAACCATATTGTCACCACTCCAACACCAACTGTAAATCTAGGTTCACAGACGGTGGAAAGAACACAGGCAACGAACTACTTGTGGATACGTTTTGATCGAAGTCTTGCGTATCATGAGCACATAGACCGGTTGATAACAAAGGCCAAGCGAGGTTTGGCTGCGATGCGGGTGATGGCAGCGGAAAACTGTGAGCAGCGCCATTTATGTCTCCTGTACGAGGGTCTAGTCCTTTCTATTTTGGAATTGAATTGAGTTGAGTTAAGAACCGACATCACTGCACTCATGAAATTTCCACCCGTGCTCCGTCCCCTCGTTCAACAGCCAGCGAAGAGTCATACTACTAATCATTCCCACCACTATCTGATTGAAAGTTCTCCTGATCTTCCCTCTCATGTCTGAAATTCTTCCAGAGCCCCATTCCGATTCCCCATAATCACATTCTTTTCACATATGGGTCTAAATCTGTTCCTCCGCATTCTCCACCTGGTACCACGAGCGCACGACCACCTCCCCCTTGTCCATAGGCAAACTACCTCCAAGAGGTCTATTCCCTGCTAGCCTATCAGCCTGTTCATTCCCCCGTACCCCCGCATGGCCAGGGCAAAATATCCATACAATTCTCACAATCTGTGACCTCTGAAGCGACGAGAGCCATTCCACACGAAACATTCCTTTCTCCACCTTACTAAGCATACTCTCTGAATCCGTAATGAATACCCAACCGACGGAGCGAGATTGGGTTGGGTATAAAAAGAATACATTGGGGATATTCTGAGTTACTCACAGATCGGGGCTGTGAGGTAAGTATGAACATTTTTTTCAATTCTCATTTTCTCTTCATTGCTTTCATTTTTTTTTATCCTTTTGTTATTCTCGTCCTGTCGTCACCTTTTGATGTAGTCACGGGAGATCTCCTTGACTATATGTTGTGTTTGTGAATGTGTTTGTTTGCTGATGAAGGCTAATCGCCGCAACGTCCTGTATGTGTCGTAAATCTGTTATGTAAAGCTGCACTACTTTGTGTCATTTTATGTTGTTTACATTTTCACCCCGTTGTCGCAGTTCCACCCAATTTTATTCATATCCGTGAAGGCGTGGATGCCAAAGAAGATCTGGCTATGCAATGTCTAGTGTTGCCAAACTCCGTGAAGGCGTGGATGCCAGAGAAGACAGAAGGTAGCAGATTAACTGCAGGTCAGAATAGCTGAATGAGTAAGAGCGCTCGCTTTTAAACTTCTAGTGTACCGATGCCTAAGTAGCGGGTTCAACCCCTAAACCGTTCAGTTTGAGTAAAATGTTGACTTCTTGTCTTTGACTAGGGGACGTACATTACAAGTGCCTCGGAAGTCGAAGTGGGTTCGATTGATGGCCAGGGACACTGGTAATAGGGAAAGCTAATCCACACTCAAAGATCAGCCAAGTACACCAGAAGTAGTAGCATGTGTATGGACTACGCTTGAGTTAAAAGCGAATGAAAGCCATCCCCCCCCCCCCCCCCCCCCCCCCCCAAAAAAAAAAGATGTAACTCGTGGCATTGAAAGGCATACACACATAACGAGGTCAGCCATTTGTAACCTGCTGTATCACTAATCGTGAGTCAGCTTGTATAGCCACGTTGGCATATCTCACTCACTTACTCACGCACTCACACATATACATAAACACCCACACATACACATTATTATTATTATTATTATTATTATTATTATTATTATTATTATTATTAGCTGCATGTCATTGCAGGAAGTTGCTATCAACACAAAATCCAGGTTGGTTTTCCTACTAAATTTACGTTAAGTAGTTTGCCATTGCTTTCTAAACGGGAAGTCAAAGTTGTAGTCTCAGATGAGCGGTGTAAAGAACAATCCCTCTTCCCTGCCATTAGCGCGCCGGAATTTCAACTGCAAGCGCATTAAGCCCCGCGACCATATATACATGAACGCACATATATGTGTGCGTGACAGGGCATCACTGTCAACACCAGCATTTTAAGCTGTCGTTGATTTCTTGGCAAGATTACGCTCAGTAGTTTGCGGGAGGAGGATGGGGAGGAAGGAGGAGGAGAGGAAGAACAGGAGTAGGAGGAGGGGGCGGGATGAGGAGGTGAGAGGAGGAGGAGGGGGAGGAGAAGGAGGAGTGGGAGGAGGAGGGAGAGGAGAAGGAGGAGGGGAGGGGAGGAAGAGGGGGAGGAGGAGTATTATAACACATATGCCTGTAGATAACTGTAGCGAAAAGGTCCACCTATTTGAGAAATATGCAAGAATTTTACATATATAGCAATGCCATTAAAAGTTATGTCCCCTCGCTATATATAAATTACTAGCTGACCCGGCCCGGCTTCGCCCAGACCCTGGTGGGGAGCATCTCATTTAATTCATATAAGTAGTTATATAAGTTCTCGTTCCCGTTACCGACAATCTGTCTGTCTGTCTGTCTATCTGTCTGTCTGACCCGGCCCGGCTTCGCCCAGACCCTGATGGGGAGCATCTCATTTAATTCATATAAGTAGTCATATAAGTTCCCGTTCCCGACTATCTATCTGTCTGTCTGTCTGACCCAGCCCGGCATCGCCCAACTCCTGGTGGGGAGCATCTCATTTAATTCATATAAGTAGTCATATAAGTTCCCGTTCCCGACTGTCTGTCTGTCTGTCTATCTATCTGTCTGTCTGTCTGTCTGTCTGTCTGTCTGACCCGGCCCAGCCCATGGTGGAGAGCATCTCATTTAAATCATATAAGTAGTCATATAAGATCCCGTTCCCGACTATCTGTCTGTCTGTCTGTCTTGGGTAAATGGAGGAGGGAGGAGGAAGAGGGAGGTGGAGGAGGGAAGAGGAGGGAGGAGGAGGGAGGAGGAGACAGGAGACAGGAGGAATAGAGAGGAATAGGAGGGAGGAGGAGGTATTAGGAAGAGGAGGGAGGAGTAGGGTGGAGGAGGAGGAGGGAGGAGGAAGAGGGAGAAGGAGGGAGGAGGAGAACGCAGGAGGAGGGAGGAGGAGGAGAGGGAGGAGGAGGGAGAGGGAGGAGGAGGGAGGAGGAGGAGAGAGTAGGAGGAGGGAGGAGGCGGAGGGAGCAGGAAGAGGGAGGAAGAGGGAGGAGGAAGAGGGAGAAGGAGGAGGGAGGAGAAGGAGGAGGGAGGAGGAAGAGGGAGGAGGAGTGAGAAGGAGGGAGGAGAACGCAGGAGGAGGAGGGAGGAGGAGGAGAGGGAGGAGGAGGGAGGAGGAGGAGAGACTGGGAGGAGGGAAGAGCCAGAGGGAGAAGGAAGAGGGAGGAAGAGGGAGGAGGAAGAGGGAGAAGGAGGAGGGAGGAGAAGGAGGGAATAGGATGAGGGGGAGGAGGAGGAAGAGGGAGGAGGAGGAATGTGAAGGGAGGAGGAGGGAGGAGGTAGAGGGAGGAGGAGGAGGGATGAAGAGGGAGGCGGAGGAATGTGAAGGGAGGAGGAGGGAGGAGGAGGAGAATGGAGGAGGAGGGATGAGGAGGAGAGGGAGGAGGAGGAAGGGGGAGGAGGAGGGAGGAATAAGGAGGAGGGAGGAGGAGGGATGAGGGGGAGGGGTAGGAGGGGGAGGAGGAGAAGGGAGGAGGGCGAAGGAGGAAGGAAGAGGAGGTAGGAGGAGGAGGAAGAGGGAGGAGGAGGGAGGAGGAAGAGAGTGGAGGAGGGAGGAGGAGGGAAGAAGAGATAGGCGGAGAGAGGAGGAGGAGGGAGGAGGAGGAGTAGGGAGGAATAGGAGGGAGGAGGAGGGAGGAGGAGGGATTAAGAGAAGGAGGGGGGAAAGGGGAGAAGGAGGAGGGAGGAGGAGGGAGGAGGAGGAGGAAGAGGTATGGAGAGGGAGGAGGAGGAGGAGGGAGGAGGGTGAAGGAGGAGGAGGAGGAAGAGGGAGGAGGGGGAGGAGGGAGGGGGAGGAGGAGGGAGAAGGAGGAGGAGGGAGGAGGAGAACGCAGGTGGGGGAGGAGGAGGGAGAGGGAGGAGGAGGGAGGAGGAGGAGAGAGGAGGAGGAGGGAGGAGATGGAGGGAGAAGGAGGAGGGAGGAAGAGGTAGAAGGAGGAGGGAGAAGGAGGAGGGGGAGGAGGAGGAGGAATGATGAGGAGGGAGGAGGAGGAAGAGAGATGTGGAGGAAGGAGGAGGAGGGAGGAGGTAGAGGTAGGAAAAGGGAGGAGGAGAGAGGAGGAGGGAGGAGGAGAGGGAGGAGGGAGAAGGGAGAGGGAGAAGGAGGAGGTAGAGGGAGGAGGAAGAGGAGGAGGGTGGAGGGAGGAGGTAGAGGGAGGTGGAGGGAGGAGGTAGAGGGAGGAGGTAGAGGGAGGAGGAGGGAGGAGGCGGAGGGAGTAGGAGGTAGGAGGATGGAGGAGGAGGGAGAAGGAAGAGGGAGAAGGAGGGAGGAGGGAGAGGGAGGTAGAGGGAGGAGGAAGAGGAGGAGGGTGGAGAGAGGAGGTAGAGGGAGGAGGAGGGGAGGAGGTAGAGGCAGGAGGAGAAGAGAGGAGGAGGGAGTTCGCCATTCCGAATTCATACTCGTCTAGGTTCTGTGATTTCGGTCCTTCCATTGATTGTTCTTCCATTCTACACGACTGTAGATAACTTCCTTACACATAAAAAGATGAATTGTTATTGATATTGCCGTGGCATGGAGGCATATATATCAGCAGCAGAGTTGAACGCCTACACCAGCCGGCACGGCACTTGATGATGATGATGATTGCCGTGTGACGATTCTGTGTAGTCACGTCATTTTCTTCCCTTTCCCTAGCGTTTTGGTTCGGGGATTCTTTCATCATCATCATCATATATTTACGTACGTATTTTGGGAATGGGAGGAGGGAGGAGGAGGAAGAAGAAAAAAAAATACGACAGTTGGCAGCGCTGGATTGAAAGGAAGGCGTGTAGAAAATTTCATCTCAATCGGATGGGCCGTTCGCGAGCGCATAAAGGACATACATACATACATACAGACAGACAGACGGAGATCCTAATTTATATATAAGATATATATATATATATATATATATATATATATATATATATATATATATATATATATATATATATATATATATATATATATGGCTGGGTTCTAATTCTATACATGTTCCACCGTCGAGAGTTCACGTGAAGGGTAGATCGGGTTAGTATGGTTCAGCTAGTTTGTGAAAATCCGAAGAACATTTGTTCTTTCAGCTAGACGCCGTCGTTTCTTGAAGATTACAGCTTCGTGTTGGGATCTTCTATGCTGTCGTGTGTGTCTGTTGATGACTAGAACTTTTCTATTGTTTTTCATGAATGCCAGCCAATACCCGTGTATTTTAACTCTAACAATTATTCTACATAATGCTACCACGACCCCCCCCCCCCCCCACCCCCACCCCCCCCCCCCCCCACACACACACAAACGCCTCATTTTTATGTTATCATCTGCTATTATTATTGTTCTCGAAAATATAAACCTCTCAACTTGTTTTGAACATTACCTCATATAACCATATCATTGTCACTGTATAATCTCCCTGCAGTGTTTCTCGTGTTCATTATAATATTGCATGAGTTTATCTTGTTTCGTTGTCTTAGTACTACAGAGGCACACTATTTGTTAAGTCGCCAGTTTGTTGTTGCATTTAACATAACTTGTGTGAGATGCAAGCTTATAGCCACGGAAGAGCTGATGCAGTTGCTACGAAGACTACAGACATCAAAGGTGTGGAAGGTGATGCGTCAGCTGGTGACTCACAGTCAAAGGTAACTTCCAGGAGACTTTTTCTGACCT
>OY992890.1:84140868-84533368 GCA_963921405.1 Cepaea hortensis
ATATCACCATTGTTACTGTTTTCTTGATATTGAAGGAGAATCCTTTCCTTGCACTCTCTGTTACTACAATGTCCAACAATTGTTGTAGGTCTGATGATTTATCCGCCACCAATACTGTGTCATCTGCACAATGTCAACAGCATTACCGAAACAGTAATAATTGACAAGAAATAAATGCACGGACATTTATTGGTACTCACAGAAATACAGCACGGATTGGGTGGAATCTGCTTGGTGGTCGTAGTTTGTGAATTTACTTCTCATGCTGTTTCAATGTTCTCTAAACATTAAATATGTTTGTGTGTTACGGACTGTAAAGTGAACACGCACACACGCTCATGCCATCACATTCGCAATGGCACACGCATGCATTTGAATAACGAAGACATAAACAATAGATTGCACGATTTATAGCCTGGAATATTCCCCAGCATCTAATCAGATACATACTGCAGAAATCAAGCAGCTTAAAGTTAAGCAATTAGATAAATCCTTCAATCTGAAATATACATATACGCAATATTCATAAGCAATACACGCATGCATTTGCTGTTTAAATGTCAGATGACATCATTTTGTTTTGTTTTTAGCGTGAGAAATCCTCGTCCTTTTCGTGCGCATTCGGATGTTAAACTTGAAGTTATTTACAGACAACAGCAGCCATCTTTAGAGTTTTTGAAGTCTCACATTGTGTCCTTAAACGGATCTTGTGTAAGCCAAAGTAATTTTCTGGGTTCTGCATATTTTGGACACTCTTGTGGCAAACATTTACTTAACCATCATGTTCCCAATTGCACATCTACACTCACCAATCTCTCCAATCTCTAGCTCGTTTACACGGATTGCTATGTGCTAAGCGGCCAAAGAATTAACTGAGGAATTACAGCGAAGGTTAATGGACAGTTTTCAATGCAGGAGAGCCCTGACATATGAAAGATCTAGCGTGAAAATGAAGGTAGAAGCATTCACTACGGTGCTCCGCTGGCTGAAAAATAAACGGCACACACATGTCGTGATTTTAACGGACTCGCAGAGCATGCTGAGAAGAGTGAAGACAGGTATGCTTCTTGCAGTGGAATGCGTCATTAAAAAATCTAAGATAGGACGTATAATTTGATCAACACCCTTCCCCCTCTTCTGCACCCGCTCCTTTTCCACCATGGGCATGCTGGTGGGTTGAGAAATGAACAAACGAACAAATTCGCTGAATCTGCACCTCCGGGTGGGGTATTTATTCACAAAAAGCAAATTGGCCAGGGCATTTGGGGGTCGTTTATATAGTGTGAAAGAACAGATACATCACCATTGTCTGAAGAGAATTCTGCGGCAGGAAGTGATCAGAGGATATGGCCGATATTCAGTTCTCCATGGAAAGACGTTACAGACACATAATTAGATTGCAAATGATACTATTAATATTGGGATTATTCCCTGGTTGTTGAAGATAAGGCAGGGGGAGGGGGGCACGTATAGGAAATGTCCAGAGTGCTGTAATGTTGGTTCTTGACTCAACTCAGCTAAACATCGTCTTCGTTCCTATTACGAAGAAACTGTGTCACACATAATTAAATTATGCATTCCAAAGGTCAGTGTGTCCGACATTGGAATGCATTTGTGCAAGGTTTACTTCCTCTAGACAGATTCCATCCAAAGTAATGGGCTCTTTCTACGCGTAGTTCTATAAGTGCTGCTTACAAACCTCATGGCCTCGGCATAGGTTATGTCGATATCAGGCTGAGGTAGTCTTCCACTTTCCTGCACCAGTTGTCAGCCTGTTCATTTCCAAGTGTTAAGAGGCACCCAAAACAAAAAAAATGCCTGGGGATTCCTATCAAAGGTCAATGACCAATGTTTAATAAAGGATAGCTTTTCATGTGACACCAAAACCTCAAGTAGGAGCATGGAGGTGGAGGCGGTTACTGCAGCTTGCCGCAGGTTGGAGAACAAACTGTATACGTATGTTGTAATTGTGGCTGACTCACAAAGCATGCTGACAATGATAAAGATTAGCATACATTCGTACTGAATGGTATGCTTCAATTCAGATGTCGCAGGTTGTGATCATTCGCTGGATCTTTTCTCCAGGACACTCTTGGATGGTTGGAAATAAACAGGCAGACAGATTGGTTGGTGCTGCATCATTGAGGGGTGATTTGATGCATGATAAGGCAGATGTGGCGAGAACCCCCTGGCAGCGCTATCATGGTCTAGAGAAAATGCGGCTGCAGAGGGTGGGCAAAACGGACATATAATCATAAAGTAATAGGCACCATTAGGATTGGAACTCTAAGCTGGTTATTGAAGATGATGACTGAAAGTGTATGGGAATTCCCCGAGTGCAGTGATGTCGGTTCTTGACTCAACTCCGCTAATTTCCACGAATAATGCAGTCAGACGGGATCTATTGTATTATGTTGCTTTTAGATTTATGACACCACCAAGCGAGTGTTTCTGGCAGATTGTCTAGTTCTGCATGTCAATAACGCCACTTGCGGGCTGTACGCCCTGTATTTTCTGGTTATGAAATGCCGCGGTGCGAGCATGTCGCGTATCCTGCAGCCGTTTGGTCACAGACAACACGTGAATGACTGTCTCGTGTTTCGATTGGTTAGCCCGTGGTTGAAAAAGACAAGTCCAAACACGTTTACAAGAAATCGATAAACTAAGCCGTATAAAATAAGACGAACTGCCCACATTCGTGTTTCGTGTCTGCAACGCTCAAGATGTCTACAGCTACCTGGATATTCATGTAAAGAACTGATGAAATGCCCAGACCACTAGCCAACGGTTTGAAAGCGGCGACAGTTTCTAAATACCGAGGCGCTACAACACTACATTTACGGAAGTATTTTGGTGAGTCTGAGCTGAAGTACCAGACCAAGGTGGGAATTACACTCACGAGAGCAGAGTTTGAGTCTCTCCTATCAATGAAGGATGACATTCTAACGGATTTCGATAAACTAACTTACCAACCACCCGAGGTGTCTAGTAAAGACCAGTCTACCTACACTCAAGACCCCTTGATGCCTTCTCAAGACCAGTCTACCTACAACCCAGATATACCAGATCCGACTACATATGACTACAGTCAAATCATGTCACTGAATGACCAGACAGCTTTCTACAGTAACCAAAT
Organism: Cepaea hortensis; assembly: GCA_963921405.1. Lineage (NCBI taxonomy): Eukaryota > Metazoa > Mollusca > Gastropoda > Stylommatophora > Helicidae > Cepaea > Cepaea hortensis. The sequence continues at coordinate 84,144,005 of OY992890.1, forward strand.
CCCGCTGATCCCTTTGGGACGTAAGCGACGCAAGCTTTAGATGTTGTAACCGAATAGATGTTGTCTACTAATAAAATACGTGTGAAAATTTTACCTTTTTGTTTGTTTTCTTTATTGATGTTTTATGTTTTATGTTAGATGCCGTACCTATAATTACAGGGGGTCAGTTGACCGCCACCTCTGACCACCACACCCACTCTGATGAGTCACTTGACCACTTGAACACCACACCCCCTCTGACCACCACGCCTACTTAAAAAACCGAGGAGTTATCGCCCTTTGTGGCGCAAAAGCGATGTGCGCCAAAAAAATGCACGGAATAATGTACCTATATACTACTACTCCCTTGGTCTCTTCCCTTCGATCTTGCCAGTTGTCACCAAGTTCTCCAAGTCATTTCTTCTCATAACATGCCCAACAAATTTTGACTGTCTACGTCTAATGACTCTAACCAGTTTACGATCTTCATTTGTTTCTTGAAGGACTTGTTCATTGGTTTTTCTGTCTGTCCTTGGTATTCTTTGCATTTTCCTCAGAAACCACATTTCCACAGCCATCAGCTGTTTTTCTGCTTGACTGCTTATTGTCCACGCTTCGCATCCATACAAAAGTATAGGTTCTGTGTAGCGTTGGTGCATATACTTGTATAATAGTTATATCTAGTAGGTTTGCCTTTCATTTTGACCATTATAGCCCTATCTGACATACACCAGTATCCATTAATTAAGTTGGCTGTTTTTTTTTATTTCATCAAATATTCCTACACCTTTATCATGTGTATCGCCTCCAGAATAAATTATTGTGTGTTTGTCGGTTATAATTTTGCATAATCCCTCCCATCTCATCTCACTTATGCCTAGTATATTCATTTTCATGCTTTCCATTTCTCTCAGAACGTTGTTTAACTTTCCCAGCCCATTTAATGTCCTAATATTACATGTTTCTACTCTAAATTTATTTAGTTTAGTTATTGTTTTGCCATCAGTAGCTGGATGACGGTGTGGTGTCATCTGTGGCTCATGGCTGTCGCTACCGAATGAGGATATCCTAAGACAGCCAATAACGTCGTTCACTATCTATGAAATTTGTCTTGCCATTAGATCTTGGGAAGATAATGTGGTGGTTTCTCCTTGAATCCCACATCCACATGGTGGTTTTTACCTCTTCCTTTGACAGCCATTTCATACTGTCAGGACAAGTGAGTGCACTGCTCTGCTCAGCTGCAGAGTTTTCCACTTATTCCGATGGATACTCCACACCGTGATATGTTTCCATCTTCTACCATTAGGAGGCACAGTTGGGATTTTTCCTTCCTAAAGGTATGGTGTATGACCAAAACTCTCCAGTATTTTTGGAGGGGAGAGAGAGACAGACAGAGAAAGAGAGAGAGAGAGAGAGAGAGAGAGAGAGAGAGAGAGAGAGAGAGAGAGAGAGAGAGAGGCACGCACGACGCACCCACACACACACACACACAGTGCATGGGCCAAAAAAAAAAGGCTGAGAACGACTGCTATAGTGCATTCACATTTGTTTCCCTCGATATAAAAATCAATATCTCAGTAACCAACTGAGGGAAAACTATGAGATTTAGAATATAACCTTATTATCATGTCCACTCAACAACAACAAAAACATGTTTGTTCTGGAGATTGTACAGCAGATTTCAATGTTTGTTTATATGCGGTATATAATTTACTGATCAGCGATTAAGTTCATATTTTAAATGTATTACACCGTAGCCAGACAATCAGCGTTTAATGTTGATTATTCTGCGTGTTTCACGGGATTGGCCTTATGCCAAGAACCCCGCGCTGTTTAAACTGGGAGTGTTCAGAGGTGTCGTCAAAATATGGGTTATTTCATGAAACCTGATTTGTTTTTTAAAATATCTTACCACTTATCGCGAACATTGTAATGTGTGAATATTTTTTAATGGGATTGAATGCGAAATTGTGTATACACTTCAAAGCATGGCTATGAAGTTGTACACATATTTTTGTCAAGAAGCTGATGGCAGGAAACTGTTTTATACTACTACAAATTCCGAAAAAAGAACAGTGCATGCATTGGGTTTGAGTAAACGGTCATTTCGTCGATGGGTTCAAGAATCTGGAATTAAACCACCACGCAATAACCAAACGGTAGGTAGAAAGGTTATTGTAGACAGCTTTGACAAAGATGTCATAAGGCGAGCTATTATAAAAATGCTTTAACAAGTCGCTTAAAAGTCGACGGGGTCGACTTCATTGCTCCGGGTTCTATCCCATATGGCTCGGTCTCTTACCGCAGCGCGGAAAGCATCGCACAAAGCACGAACTCCGCAGCTCTAGCGACAACCCACAGAAGTCTCCGAAAAATTTAATTCGTGAACCGATGGATGCGGCCCGGAATCGAACCTACAACCTTTGGAGCCCGAGTCAAAAGACTTGACTACTTCGCCACGGAGTCTCCTAAAATTATAAAAATTTTGGATTTTATATCCAGGATTATCCGGCATTATAAAAATGTTGGATGCCAAAGAAATAGTGACTGTAAGAAAACTTAGGGTTTGGTTGAGAAAGAACAACAACATAGAGCTATCCAAAACAACTTTGTGGAAAATTATAGGGACATTATCTCCACTTTTAGAAAGTACAAGGGAGGTAGAAATATTCTTTGCGAGCAACCGCATTTATGAGCCATGAGAAATGCAAATACCTATGTGAAATGAGGGAAATGCGCAAAGAAAATTATGGCATAGTGTATTTGGATGAAATGTGGATCAATGCGCACCACACAAGTGATAAGGAATGGCAATCAGTGGATGGACAGATAAAGCGATATGTGCCAAGTAGTATAGGATAGCTTTTGGTCATGGCCCATGCTGGTAATATGCATAATGGCTTACAACAGAATGCTGGGCTCGTGTTCGTATCAAACCATACAGACAATGGAGATTATCATAATAAGATGAATGGTAATGTATTTAGAGATTGGCTCGAGAATACTGTGCTTCCATCCCTAGATAGACCGTCGTGTCCAATTATGGACAATGCATGATATCAATGTTGTTGCCCAAGAAGACAAAATACCTACAGCATCGAGCACAAAGGGAGCACTAAAGATATGGCTCCGAATGGAAAACATTCCATTTCCAGAAACGTATTTCTAGCTAGAATTGTTGTCCCTTGTAAAACAGACACCAAAAAGCAAGAAATATCGAATCGACAAGTTGATAGAAGAGCATCGTCATGGGTGCTTGAGACTTCCGCCGTACCATTCTCATTTTGACCCTATTGAACTTGTGTGGGCTAAAATTAAAGGACAGGTGCCAGCTGACAATACTATATTCAAATATCTGACGTCAAGAGACTAATCCAGTCCGCGCTATTAAATATTGATAAAAGTTACTGGAAAAATGTGAGGACCATGTGTTGAAAGAGGAAGACGGCTATTGGAGAAAGGATGGATTGAATTTTATGCAACCGAGAGCAGTCATCAACCTACTAGAATCGTCCGACACAGATTAAGGTCTGAGCAGATCGCAGACCTTAATCCACGTGCACGCTTACTGGGATATTTTGCTCCAACTATTCAGACGAATTGCAGGCCCTAAACATTACAGCATCAGCACAATGTCAATGGCAACAGTTTGTATTCCACAGTGATGAATTTTCAATTCCGCAAGCCCTCAGCAGTGACAAACATCTGGCATTGAAAAAAAAAGAAAAAAAAAACAAACAAACACACTAAACGCATTGAATACCAATAGAAGAGTAATATTGTGGTGGAAACTGACATATTGTGGCATAACAAGAAACGTGAGAGCAAACACGTTGTCAAATTAGGGGACAACACACGTACATACGAAACAATCTATAAATTTCAATGAAAAGAGGACCGACATCTTGGTCGTTAAGAAGAAAGCCCACTACAGAGACACTGACAACTATTTTCATAGTGCAAAACAGGTAATCATGCTCCGTCTCTGAACAGTAAACAGCAGAGTAGACAATCTTTCACGAAGACTCAAAGCGGGTCTGTCACCCATGTGTACGTGTGAACAAACTACACAGACAGCTGAACAGATCCTTAAAAATGGACACATGATGACTAAATTGCAGTATCATTTCTAGTCACTCCATGCGCACATTAACGCACAGCTATTTGGAAGCTTTCACGAACTCAATATAAAAAGCTAAATGCATCCTAGTAACATGAATAAAATTGAAATGAATGAAAAATAAGGTAAGAAATATATTCCTTCTACTTTCCTGTCAATTTACACATTATTTACCCCATGCCTCTGTAAATTCTGTCTTTACTAATATTACACATTGCACCCCTCTCGGGAGTCTCCGTGGTGAAGTGGTCATGCCGTCTGACTCAGGCTGCGAAGGTTGCATGTTCGATTCCGAGCCGCATCCTTCATTTTACGAGTGCATTTTTTCGGAGACTCCCGAGGGTCGTCGCTGGAGCTACGGAGTTCGCGCTTTGTGCGACGATTTCCGCGCTGCGGTAAGAGACTGAGCCATATGGGATAAAAACCCGGTGCAATGCAGTCGACCCTGTTGACTTTTAAGCTACTTCTTTTATTGCACCCACTCCCATACGAATCCGGATACGCCTTGTGTCGTCATCTGAATTGTCAAATTCATTACTGTAAAATAAGTTTGTTAGCGAGAAATCACTAGTTTTTCACCAAAACATCAAAGAAATGTCGCCGCTTTCGATGATTTAAGTTGTTTTTGGTCGTATCAAAGACCTATTCCTGGGGTGGGGGTAAATATAAGACGGCAGGAAAAATTTCATAACGATGCAACAGACAGTTTTCAAAACAATTGATCGTGAATGACGGCTTTCATTTCCAGACAGACTATAGATCTGTAGGTCTGTAGATCTATAGGTCCCATCGATTGACGGACGGCGGTCGCGGCGATTGGGCAATCTTGAGCATAGCCTACGATGGGTAGCGTTGTGATGTTCTGTTGTGATAATTTGGTGTGTCCAGTGTGTGCCGCGTGGTTACACACCCGCTTCACACGCGTGATCCGGGATTGTTTCCGGATCCGGTCAAGGATATGCACTACTGACGAGCTCAAACGAGGGCGAAACTCGAGTATAGTGCTTCCATATTGACGTGGATAGGCCTTAGGTTCATATCAGAATGCGATCGGCGTTGCCAGTAGTGGGTTGTGCTCAATATTTAAATTTCAAATCCCGAAACAACCACATAATCAATTGATTATTGCTCACTGGATTTAGGAGGCCTGGTGTTCCTTGCCAGTGAGAAGTCCTGATCGTTCGGGTCCCATCGATTGACGGACGTCGGTCGCGGCGATTGGGCAATCTTGAGCATAGCATACGATGGGTAGCGTTGTGATGTTCTGTTGTGATAATTTGGTGTCCAGTGTGTGCCGCGTGGTTACACACCCGCTTCACACGCGTGATCCGGGACTGTTTCCGGATCCGGTCAGGGATATGCACTACTGACGAGCTCAAACGAGGGCGAAACTTGAGTATAGTGCTTCCATATTGACGTGGATAGGCCTTAGGTTCATATCAGAATGAGATCGGCGTTGCCAGTAGTGGGTTGTGCTCAATATTTAAATTTCAAATTCCGAAACAACCACATAATCAATTGATTATTTCTCACTGGATTTAGGAGGCCTGGTGTTCCTTGCCAGTGAGAAGTCCTGATCGTTCGGGTCCCATCGATTGACGGACGTCGGTCGCGGCGATTGGGCAATCTTGAGCATAGCCTACGATGGGTAGCGGTGTGATGTTCTGTTGTGATAATTTGGTGTGTCCAGTGTGTTCCGCGTGGTTACACAACCGCTTCACACGCGTGATCCGGGACTGTTTCCGGATCCGGTCAGGGATATGCACTACTGACGAGCTCAAACGAGGGCGAAACTCGAGTATAGTGCTTCCATATTGACGTGGATAGGCCTTAGGTTTCATATCAGAATGCGATCGGCGTTGCCAGTGGTGGGTTGTGCTCAATATTTAGACTATAGATCTGATTTATATATGCCATTTACTGCCAATTTAATAAATACATATACCAAGTATAACATATTTCAAAGGTTTCTATATGTTAGGTCTTAGTCTGATATGACTGAGCTACCGTACTACCCGCTTTCTGTTAGCGCCCAACGTTGGGCAGCGCCCAGTAAACCCGACACCCCACATTGTGTCAACGGATTCAGGTGGGGAAATGCAATTGGGAGGATGAAAGCCTCACCCTAGTGCAAGGAAATGCAACCTAAAGACTAAATGTCATGGCAGGGCAAACCAAACCCTTGATCGGCAACTGGTCTAGGATGGAAGCTCCGACAGGTGGACAGTAGGAGCATAGCTTTGCTGATCCGGCAGCTTGTCTTGTTCCAGTCGTAATGGTGTTACCTTTCCTCTGGAGTAAAATAGGCAAGCCGGGAGAAGGATCATGGGTAACACATGTTCTCTCAATTCAGCCTAGGCTGTGTGTTATGGAGAGATAACTCCAGTTTACAAACTATCGTCTGACAAGTCGGCAAGCGCAAGGTGCCAGTCAGTCAAAAGTTTCTAGTCGACATTTATTAAATTAGGGTACTTCAGATCTCCATCGTTAATAAAAGAAGCATTAATATTACCTTCATTTATAATATTTTCTTTCTTTATGTGTTTTCTTGTGGAGTTTCAAATAACCAGTTTCAGTTGAATAAAATAACTTCAAACGTAACAATTAGATGCAAGCCTTGAAAGATGCACAAATGAAATAAACACCAGCACATCAGTCATCAGCCTTAAGAATTAAAACCCAGTCTTCTGGAGGGTTTACAATAAACAATCTCACCATTGTTCACCATCCTTCGTTTAATTAATAATAAATCATCTCAAATGTGTACACTATATTCTGTCAATCAATCATGTGCCGTCTCCGCAATGAAGGTTGGCTGCAATGGATCTCCAACACTGTCTGTCTCTTACCTTGACTGTACATTCTGTCAGGCTGATGTTCGTCCATCTCTTGATGTTATCCTCCCACTTGTATCGTTGTCTACCTCTTGCTCGCTTGCCCTCAACCTTGCCTTCCAGTATGGTTTTTATAAGAGGATCATGTCTTTTAACGTGGCCGAAATATTTCACTTGTCTCCTCTTTATTTATTTCATCAATTCTCTCTTCATTCCCAGTTTTTCTAGGACCTCTGCATTTGATTGTTTTTGTTTCCATGAAATACGACCTATTCGTCTGTATATCAACATCTCCAGGGTTTCTATGCGACTTTCTAGTTTCTTGTTCAATGTCCAGGCTTCCGAGCCATACAGTAGTGTTGAATGCCTAGCATTTGACAATTCTAATTTTTAATGCATTATTAATCTCTAGGTGTTAGTCAGTTAGTTAGTCGTGGTTCCAACTTCACGGCAACGGGTCGTCCCCATATTGCTCCGTTCCTGTGCCATTGAATATCACACAAAATGCTCCTCACTTCTCAATGTGAACAGTTGAACAGACAGGAGTATCGGCAAGCCAAAAGCCCGCACAGGTACACTGTGCATAATGCCGCCACCAGAATGCCAACACAAAAGTCCTCTATGAAAGCTACAGTTCATCGTCGATGGAAACAGCAGTCACCAGAAAGACTTAATTGACCTGGGTTTTATCCCATATGGCTCGGTCTCTTTCCGCAGGACGACCCGCCGAAAGCGCCGCACAAAGCACGAACTCTGTAGCTCCAGACTCCCAGGAGTCTCCTGAAAAATGCACTCGTGAGCCGAAAAGGCAAACCAGTCAATCCAGCAACAGCCGGCTGCCATCGTTCCGAACATGCAGTTCACGCTACAAACAACCGAGGACAGATATAAAAGTATTCCACGCAAAACTCACAGTGTCGCACCACGCACTCACTCAGTAGCAGGGCGATTAGATATTAATAATCCTGATTTCATGCTGTTGAAAGCATTTTTGGCCATTCCTATTCTCTTTTTGATTTTCATTTCACTTCTGCCATCATCTGTTATTATATGTCCAAGATAAGAGAAACTTGTTACTTGTTCTAGTATCTGCCCGTTTACTGTGATGTTCATTTATGACCTTTCCTTTTCACTGCTAATTATCATAGTTTTTGTTTTTTGGGTGTTAAAATCTAAGCCACATTCTGCACTGTGCCTGTTTACTTCTTCCACTAGATCTTGCAACTCTTGCTCACTTTCTGCCAATAACACGTCAGCATATCTAAGATTGTTTATGATTCTTCCATTGACGTTGAGTCCAGGCATTTCAACTTGTTTAAAAATTCTTTCTGTGTATAGGTTGAAGAGGCTTGGGGACAGTATACATCCCTTCTGTACTTCTCTTTTTATCTCTATAGGCGACGAATAGTTATTACCGCATCTAATAGACGCCACTTGTTCCCAGTACAAGTTACTAATAAGTCTGATGTCCTTTTCGTCTACTCCTATATCTTGAAGGCACGTAATTAGACGTTCATGTTGTACTCTATCTAAAGCTTTCTTGTATTCTATAAACCAAACATATATATATATATATATATATATATATATATATATATATATATATATATATATATATATATACTTTTTTGAACTTCTATATATTTTTCAATTAACATCCTCAAACAGATAATTGCTTCTCTGGTGCTGTTGTTTTTGCGGAACCCAAATTGTTCTTCAGCTACTTCTTCATCTATTTTATGTTGAATTATTTCTGTTATGACCTACAGTGGTGTCTTAGTTATGTGGCTCATTAAGCTAATAGTTCTGTAATCCTTTCACTCAACAGCTCTTGGCTTCTTCGGTAGTGTGATGAAAATGGATGTTTTCAAATCTTTGGGGATGTACCCAGTATTATATTTATCATTACATAATTCTGCGTTAGTTTCAATGCCAAAGCTGGATAAGGATTTTATCATCTCTGTTGTTATCTTGTCAGGACCTGCAGCCTTTCCTTCTTTCATCGTTTTAATAGCCTTTTCTACTTCAGCCGTTAATATTTTTGGTCGATCTTGAGTATTATACAATGTTGGTCTATTGACCCTGTTGTCCCAGAATAAATCTTCTGTGTACTCTGTCCATCTTTTTATTATGTCAATGTTATTAATTATAATTTCTCAATTTTTTCCACTGATACAACCGTTTCCTGTTATATTATTTTTCTTTTTTATGTTCATGTAATTCCTTCAATTGTGTTTTATTTCCAGATCCTCTATTTTTTTTTTTGCAATGTTTCTGCAGCCACTCTTCTTTGGAAACTCTGCACATGTGATTATTCTGACTATTCTGTACAACATTTTAATCAGTATGACAGATGCATACATGCTCAAGATTACTCAGATTATCCATTACTGACAAAGGCAGCTGTCGCGGAATTCTTGGAGTTATCGATCGATGAAAGACTGTCGCGCCCATCGTCTACAGGCAGCCGCCATTCTTTGATGTTGGGGACAGACTGTCCTGATGAGAGTCGGCAAGATCTTTTGTTGTGGGGGAAAGATTTCTCCAGATCACAAGCCGGCAAGACTTTTTGGAGTACCGGAAACAATTCCCCAGATCAAAGCGGGACAGCCGGCAGGTTGTTTACATCGAGTCGGAAAAGGAGAGAAAAAAAAATAGTTTCTCGACGACTAGTGTCTAGTCAGATTTGTGACGTCATTCAGACACAATTTTAAAACAGTCAGGACAAACGCCTTTGGCGGGAGTCGACCAAATGTTGTGAGGCAACAAGGACGTGTTTGATGTTCCTGTTCTGATTATGGAAAGAGACCACGGTGTCTTATGTTGATTTATATCGGCGAACATTTGTCCATTGTGTGATTTAGTGCTCTCGATTTCAGACGGGAATAAATATATGGTATTTAATTAAATAGACCCAAATTAGTTGATTCTTAGGAGTCGAGCGTAGTAATGTGCATTGTGAGAACTTATTATAGGAGCGTCGGAAGCAGTAGGCTATCGCATTGCTTAAACTAGCTAGTGTGAGATATCAATTAACTCAGTGTGTTAAGAACAAGGTAGAGGGATGATATTCGGGGAGATTGGGGATAAGGGAAATGTCAAATCGTAGGATCTTCCAGTTGGGTATCTACTGGGTATCTGCGCTTTTCCTTTAGTCTTTCCTTGTCTTACTATGACTCAGACCGATGTGATGAGCTCCTCTGCCTTATGACAGAGCTTAGTTCTCTGTTAAATATCTGAGTGCGGCCGTCGGCCTACACTCACCTAATGAAGGTCGGAATCGGGTTGCTCACACCGGGTGTTCTCTCTTCAACAGGTTCCACTATTTTCCCAAAAAAGCTAGCAGACAAGTCATAGAAGAAGATTATGGCTCGATCACTGAAGGCAGCTTTTACTCAGCGGCCTTTGCACTGGGCCCATAACCCAGAGGGTCTGCAAGAACCTGGCCTCTGCTGAGCAGGAACCGACGATCATCTAAGAGTGATTCCTCCGTGGTAGTTCTCATCATATTAGAGTTAAGATACGTACAATACCACCAGTAACAGGGACAATAGTCTTTATATAGAGAAATTAACAATTAACATTGCATTTTCCAAATGGTGAATTCCTGTGAGAAATTAACAATTAACATTTTGCTTCAAAGTGACAGTAAACATTTATTTTACTGTACAAGGGTTATCAGATCACAGAACATTTAGTGACATATTAGTTACACTGTGTGAGTCGGATTCATGATCAGTATTAGACTACAAACACCATTGGTGACCAGGCATCCGGACTATCCAAGAGCCACTGGAGGAAGTCGACACCTGGCCGGAGTGAGGCATCATTTGGTGAGGTCCCTTTGTACTTGATCTATGGTGCGGTTGTGTGGCCGGTACTGTGATGAAAGCAGACTTTGATCCTGAGCTGTTCGGTCTGATTCTGCATACACTCTAGATTATACGACAGACATTCTACACACACACACTTTGCACATACCTGACACTGTTCTTTAATAAATTAATTTGTCATTTTGTTAGAAGCTAGAGTTGTGTAGTATGTTTTGGAAAAGAATGAGAGGGGGCATGGTCCAGTGGTAAGAAGAAGAAGAAGAAGAAGAAGAAGAAGAAGAAGAAGAAGAAGAAGAAGAAGAAGAAGAAGAAGAAGAAGAGAGAGAGAGGGTGATCCAAGGACTGATGGGGTTTTGTGAACAGAGATCCAAGAGATCCTCAAGATAATGATATGGAGTTAAAAGAATGTGGGTGTTGATTCCCCTCACCCCAGGGACGACACGTATTACGACATTACTGGGGTTCGACATAGGATGGTGATATCATATTAATGAGGATCCAGCTATGGTGAATGTGGATAGGAGTTAAGACACATATCATACTTGTTCACACTTTACAAGTCTACATAGGTCTTTGGTCCTAATTCTACTCTTGTCATTGAGAGATTGTTTTGTGTTGTGCTGTGTGGTGTTAAATATATAGATAAATTTTAATTAGTGAATATCTACATATTATTTGGAGAAATTTACACTCAACCTGCTGACTCACCTCTCTGAAATATGGCCACTCCCAAACCAGATATGGCAGAACTAAGGGCAAAGGGGGGAATTGGCTTGTCGGGTTCTGCACTATCAGAGTACATACAGGAGGTGGAGAGAGATTTTCGTCAAGCAGAAAGGGAAGATCGGAAGGCCGAGATGGAATTAAGAAAGATGGAGTTAGAGACTAAAAGAATAGAAGCTGAGCAAGCCACTAAAAGGTTAGAACTGGAAGCTGAGCAAGCTTCTAGGAAACTTGAAGCTGAGCAAGCTGCTAGGAAACTTGAAGCTGAGCAAGATGCTAAGAATCTTGAAGCGGAGCAAGCTGCTAAGAGATTGGAAGCCGAACAAGAAGCTCAGAAAAGGGAGCATGAGTACCGAATGCGGGAACTCGAGCTTAAGAGGCAATCTAATGAGGAAACTGAGAGAGCAGTGGGAGGCTCCTCTCTCCCTGGCTCAACCCCAGTGGGTGGACATAGTTACCATGCTATGACATAGTTACCATGCTATGAAGTTTCTTTTGGCTGTCTATGAAGAAGACAAAGAGAAAATCGACCAGTACTTACAACGCTTTGAGGCAATGTCTGTTGCTATGGGTCTGGATCGTGACAAATGGTGTCTTAAGTTGTCCCAGGGATTGTGCGGGACAGGTTACTAGGTTTACTCCCGCCTGCCGCGAGGACACGAGAACAATTACGACGAATTGAAAACGACTCTGCTGAAACGTTTCGAGGTTACGTCACATACCTACCGGAAAAAATTTCAAGCAGCGAAACGAATACCGGGAGAGTTATTTGCCGCCTACTGTCTGCGTCTGAAATCCTATCTCCATAAGTGGATGGATTTGGCTGGGTTCGCGCATGACTATGAGAGTCTGGAAGAGCTCATGATAGTTGACCAGATGTGAGAGCAAATGTCGAAACATCTCAGGACATTCTTGGGAGAACAAGGGGCGGAACGTATCGACATCATGACGAAATTGGCAGAACGGTTCGTCGAGGTACATGGGGAGGCTGGAGAAAACCATTCCACAAACACCAAAGGTCAGGAGAAACATGACCGGAAGAAATCAAAAAGCATGGAAACTAAGAAAGTGGAACCTTATGCTAAGACTTCAGCGGAGAGTTTGGAGAAGATGAAGGAGGGAAGCAAGAGCACCTCGAACTCTTCACCAAAACGACAGTGGATGGAGAAGTGGTGTTCGATTTGTAAGTCGCCCTCTCACAATACGAGCGACTGCAAATCGAAGGCTAAGACCCCTCACTTCGCGGCGTGTGAAGTGGCTCCAAAGGAGGTTGCCACCGAAAATGCTGAGGTCGACTAAGAAGCTCTCAACCAGGAGAGCTCACCGAAGTCCGACACGAAAAAATCTAAGACAGGGAAATGGTGCAAACATTGCAGGTCGAACACACATAATGCTAAAGACTGCAGGTTTAAGTCATGAGACTCACATTTCGTCGTGTGCCCAGTGGAACCCAAGGTGGAGTCCACCGAACAGGTCGAGGCCGAGGAAGAGACTCCAGACCAGGATAAGCCACCTGTAGTGGAATTGATAGAGGTTAACGGGTGACAAGTTGAGTGTCTATATGACACTGGCCTGGGCGGGGAGGCCGTGATTTATGCTGATCTGGTACACCCAGAACAATTCACAAGTGAGACCATGGAGATACAGCCTGCACAGAAGAGTGCTGTGGCCATGAAGTTGCCAATCGCCAAAGTGGAGATTCGGTCAAGATATGTCACCGGCACAATCAAGGCCGCTGTATTGACCGATCCCATTTTCCCCATCATCCTCAGTTGCCGGTATGTCTTTCTGGGAATGCCCAGGGAGCCAATCCATGTGGGAGCAATTTAGACTCGCTCTCAGGCGAGAACTGATCAGGCAGAAGCAATTGTCACTAACCCACTACCGGCGGAGTTGCGAACTGCCCAGAGTGAGGATGCAACCTCACGTCCTTGCTACAAGAAGCTGCAGAGAAGTGCTGATCCACCAAAACGGCGGCAGTACAACATGAAGAATAGGATATTCTAAGGAGAGCCGGAAGGGGAGACAACTTACACGGTCAGTTGGTAGTCCCGAAGGCCTACCGTCACCTCTCTATCTATGGAACATGAACACAACAAAGTGTTGCCGTTCCTAGATATTCTAATGAGACGTAGAGCAGACGGCACAATTCAAAGATCGGCGTATCGCAAAGGAACATGGACTGGCTAATACCTAAATTTTCAGAGCTTCACACCTGTCCAGTACAAACGGGGCTTAGTACGGACCCTGTTTGACCGTACTAGAAAGATATGCACCCAGGACACACTGACAGAGGAATTTGAAACTCTGAAGAATGTCTTAAACCTGAATGGGTACTCCACAGGATTTATAAAGCGCCACTGCCAACAGCCCAAACCAAAACCAGGCGTAACTACAGTCCCTAAACTCAGGGTATTCATCCAGCTAACCTTTCGAGGGGATGACGTAATGCAACGTCTACAAGACCGGCTTACTACAGCAGTAGGCCAAACATTCTGTGCTGCAACTCCAGTCATTAGATATAAAACTGTATCGATTCCTACACCAGCAGTCAAAGAGCCTGTTCTTCTGTACGCCACAAACAATTGTATTTACCAATTCACATGTAGATGTCAGGCCTTCTACATTGGTAGAACAGAGAGACAGCATAATAAACGAGTGTCAGAACACATACCTCAATGGGTCAACAAGATACAACACACAGGAGATGCTAGCCTCGTGGGGCCGACACACCGGAAGCTCCTGGCGTCTTCAATTGGTAGGCACATTATCGAAAGCGGCCATGTGGTTGACAGAGACACTGCCTTTCGCGTGTTGTTTAACACACAAAATACTCGCTTGTTAAAATTTGCAGTAGCAATTATGATCAATCAACGCAAGCCAGAATTGTGCAAACAGAAAGACATGTTAGTCGGCTTAAAATTACCGTGGTAGATAATTGACATTACTGTGCGAATATGTGTATATTTCAACTTGAAGGATTTATCTAGTTAATTTACTTTACGTTGTGTGATTTCTGCAGTATGTAACTGACGAGATGCAGCAAAATATACCAGACAATAAATCGTGCAATCTATTGTTTGTGTCTTCATTATTCAAATTCACTACCGGAAAACATTGTTTTGAATATATCAATAACTACTAAGAAAACACTTTACAATACAATCTTCCTACCAACTCTATGCTACCAATGCCAAACCTTGACAATGACAGAAAAAGAGAAAAGAAAAATCACAACAGAAATGAGATTCATTAGAAGAATACTCAACATATCAAGAAGAGATAAGATCAGAAATGAAGAAACCAGGACTAAAGTGGGGATTAAAGCAGCACTAGATTTTATTAGAAAGCAACAAGTCAAATGGTTTGGCCATGCAAGTAGGTTACCAGTCAACAGCATACCACAAGCAATGATGTTCAGACCAGATGGAAACAGAGGAAGAGGCCGACCACGTAAACGTTGGACGGAGGGAATAGCAGAGTCCATGGGAATATCAATATATGAAGCCCATAATCGGGCACTTTCACGATGTTTATACTTCACCTCGACACCGCGAGGTTCAAAAGGAACACGAAGAGATGAGATCCAATACTGAAAAATTACAAATGTGTCATTTTATAAGAAATTATGGCTGTTCTTGTCTGTCACGACATACTATCAGATTCTGCGAAAAGAAATTCTCAGAAATAAACTGGATTCACTATTGTGACATTGGGCTTCAGAAAATTTAAAAAAATTATTTTCTCAACACATTTAAATATCATCTTTATACTTATCATTCAATCAGATCAAAGACCAAGACAACAGCTGTAATTTTTGAAGATATATAACTATAACAGCTTGAAAAGTGTGTGGGTTTCCAGAAATTAGAGGTGTATCAAAATCCTTACAAGGCACAATGAGAAAAGCTGTTACAGTCACTAAAGTAAATAACATTTTAAGATGACAGAAGGTGTAATGGGTTTATGGTGCCAGCCCCAAAATTTATAGAGCAATCAGCACTCAAGGGCTGATGTGGTCAATATCAAGTGGGCTGCCTGTCGCGTAGCGTATACTACTAGGATGGAATTGGATCAAAGTAGATACTAAATAGACTTCTACGAATAGAGAATCTAACCACTGCTGAAGAAGAGATCAAATGGCTCGCAATTCTAGAAGAATGATTATCAAAGTCCCAGAATGGATCACTACTTCTAAACAGTGCCAGGCGGAAAGTTATGACGACTAACTGTACTAACACACGAAGACAGTATGTCAAGTTATTCCTGCTAACGTGCCTGGATGAATAATGAGCCCCCACTGCCTAATGTATTCTCACACAACAGGAGATAAGACAGAATGATAAGTATAGATGTAGTCCTTTCACTCGTCACACAATCTGATGATGCTAATTCTAATTCTATAATGACAGACGCAGTTGTTAAAATTACAAATATAACATAACGTTTAATCCTAAAGAACACTACGTGAGCCCCACTGGGAACTCACTGACACATAAGAGATACGTAGATCCCTGAAATTTCTACAAGATAATGTTCAGCTAGAAGATAATATCATAGACTTCTAGCCGATAGCAGACAAATTTTGTGATTGCTGTGCAGTGGCAAACGGGTGGGTAGCCACTCATCTGATAATCCTTAGCCTCCTGGATGCTAAGCTGTCAGTGCTGACTGGATCGTGGTATGGACTCCACTCTCTGCTGCATCAAGTGAGTGGTTCGTAGCTCAATCACCGGTCGTGACTACGGCTACAGATGATCAGGGTGCAGGCTCTGTGAATGACAGTGAGAAGGAGTGAATAATCCTTCAAGACAGAATTGTAAATTCTTTTGGCCATGTCCTGCATGGCATGCTTGTCTCATAAATTTCAATAGCATGTATTATCTCAATTTACACATTTTGATTCCTTATCTGAAATCTACAACAGCACACTGATCTAATGGAAACAGCACACAAATGATATCCTATTCTCTCTGCTGACATTTAGATCAAACATGTACAATCACAATGCTCTACTTCAAAGACCACATTCCAAATATATATTCTAAGTCATGATTAATCATGGAAACATGAACCACAATTCACATAATGACTTAACAGTACACATAGGATGACTTCAATGGAATGAAACTCAGACGCCACAACTCCGACGTCACATATACATTAACAAACCATTAAATCGATGAAACACCACACATCATTTTCCAAGTATGGAAACACACAAACTACACTCCACACGATGAATTAACATCACATGATGAATTCCATAGAATGAAATGAAATCACACCCAACAACTATAACTTCACGACGTACACGAGTGAACCATTAAAATCAATGAAACACCCCAAGTTCACTTAAGGAGTTATGAGTGGTACTACTAGCAAGTCTTCCTTATATTAATTACTACATAATTAATCATCTAGAAGATTTCTTAGCTAGGTTTAAGATTATTTTCACTATACACAAGAACAATATTAGGGTTGGAGAATTCCCCCAAGGTTTGAACTTTGTTAAGTGGGCCATATTGGACCACATGGTAGTAATCTGACTATGGGCAAGATAAGAGGTTAATAAAGAATAATTAATTGTAACTATTCACTCTCTGAACTAATTCCTTCAACTAATAAGTATTTTATCTAGAGAAATACGCTAGTTCCGAAGTTAAGCACATAATTAATTTATCTTAACTCTAATCGTCTACTGACTAACTCAGGTGTCCTTCCGCAGGCGGATACCTAATTTCGAGAATCACGTAATGTAATTTATCCATGTTTTTAATGCCACATGTGGCGAGCTTTGCGTTTTACCCTTGTCGGCAAGCCACATGGCATAAACATGGTCCTAATTCTACTATTAGTTAACTAACACTAGTTTTAATTAGTAGTATCTATTATCGATCGGCATGGCCTTTAGATTTTGCCGGCAGATTAACACACAAAAATATTTAACAAAATTATTATTAACTCACTCTGCAACTAGATTTTGACTAGCCTATCGGGAGTGGAGACTATCATTGGCTTTTCTATGTTTTAGATTGTTGTTCGGCTTAACAAGAGCCAGCAATAAAATATGTTTAAACACAGACAGGTGTTCAATTTTAGCCAATTGACGTGATAGTAGCTCCTGCTCCCTCCAGCCGGCTGTCAGAAAATGGCAGACGTTAGGGTGCTACCGGAAGTTAACTTCTCATCCAGGAGAGTTCCCTTCCTGTGGCCAAATTATTATTCACAGCCAAACCTGAATATACAATTCAGCCTGACTTGATTTCTTCGCTTGTAAACGAACTCTACCCTACATCTACTTCTACTATAAGAAGAAATAGTATTTAACTCTCTCTATAGTTTTATGTATATAAAAATACACTAACCAAAGACGATTTTATCTAATATTTGAAAATATAGATAAAAATAAAAAAGAATACAGGATACATAGAGGGGTTTACTGGGGGCTATCTCCATCTAATAAAAAAAAACGATCTGAGAGGTGGGCCAACCTGTCCAAAATGCCCACCGTTCAAAAAAAGTTGGAGAAACAACTTTTTCTCCAGCCCGAACTCTCATATAGTTTTGTAAGCCCTTACTCTGACGTTTATGTGTCATTTGGACAGGTCCCCCTCTTCCCCAGTAGAACAATGTCTATTCAAAATTCTCAGACTCTTCGTTTCTAAGACACCTTCTAAGAAACCTCCTCCCTTGATGTCGCTTCCATGGAAATCTTCTCTGGAAACTTTGCTTTCGTTGGTCGGGGTGTCCTTCGTCTGTCACTGATAAAGGTCCTACTATTCCAACATCTCTCCTTCGACCCAAGTGGTCTTGATCCATATATTTCATGCGCGTCGTCCTTACTTTCCCTTTAGACGTCTCTAAGTTGGGATCGTGTTCAGTCGCGTCATCTTCCTCGCATCTGTCGGGGTTGTCTTCCCATCTGGATTGATCCCCTTTGGATCCATTATCAACCACAGCCAGAGTCATAATATGAACTGGTGGGTTATTGTTGTTCTCAAAATGTCTTTTGAATAAATTCAAGTGGAAGACTGTAGTTTTCCCGCGAATAGAAACAGAGTACTTGTTGCTGGACACCTTCTCTTTAATGATGAATGGTCCTTGCCAAGTAATTTCTAACTTATTATCCCCTTTGGTTAATAAGACTAGCACTTTATCTCCTACCTCTAGAGACTGGTTTCTAATAGGTTTATTATAGAAGGAAGCCTGTTTCTTTCTGGCACGACGGAGAGTGGAGTTAGCTAATTTCCATCCCATGTGCAGTTTCTGTTTCAGTTCCTCTACATACTGTGAAGACTTGACGACACTCTCATCTGTTCCTTCATCAGTCCAGGTTCTCAAAAGAGCCTCAAGCGGTCCTTTAATTGGTCGTCCAAACAATAGTGTAGCAGGTGGGAGACCGGTGGCAACATGTGGTACTTCTCGATAGGCAAACATTGCTGCTGATAAGTACGTGTCCCAACTATCTGGTTTCTCCTGGACTAACTTGTTCACGATCGATTTGAGAGTCCCTGTATATTTGACCACAAGTCGCTTATTCTCTGTGAAACTAAAACCTGTGTTGATATGGTGCATCCTGAAGATGTCGGAAATTTCTCCTCTTAACTTCTCATTCAATGATGACCCACTATCGCTTACAATAAGAATAGGGAATCCTACTCTGGTAAATATTTCTAGGAGAGCCTCTGCTACCCTAGTTGCATTGATGGAGGGCAATACAGTAGCTTCAGCCCACATTGTACCTGTATCTACTGCAGTTAAAATATAAGCATTTTTCTTCTTAGAAATGGGCAGTGGACCAATAATGTCTATAGCTACTCGCTCAAAAGGAGTGTTCAAAACTAACCCTTCCCCTATGGAAACAGGAATAGACCACTGCTTGGGGGATTATGCAGCATTTTCTACTCGATGCTCCTGGATATCAGATCCAGTACTCACAGATAAAGCCAAAGCCAACTGAAACGTTCTTAGATTATGTTTAAAACGTCCAGAGTATATTCAATAAATGGCTTAAGGCGGCAAAAGTTGGGAAGAACTTTGATAAATTACAGGACTTAATGGTGCTGGATAAAGTCATATCCACCGTACCTACTCCCTTTGCTAAGTTCCTTCAACAAGCAGACATTGAATCTATTGAACAACTCGAAAAACGAGGTTCTGCATATTTTTCCTCAAACAGGGACATATTTAAAACATCAATACATGATACTGAGATTACTGCCTTTGTTAAAAACATACCAAGCAGGTCTTACAAGCAAAAAGAGTACCAGAAGAAAGATAAACCTTATCAGAAGCCACCACAGTGTGGATACTGCAAATTGTTTCATCCGCAGTACTCCATGTGTGATAAGAGTCCCTCTTATCCTGCTCATCTAGAAATGATGATGAAGAAGCAGGAAGACAAACGAAACTCTTACAAACGTGCTGTTAAATGCTTCTTTTGTTCAAGTTATCGCCATTATAGTTCTAAGTGTTTGGGCAGGCAAAGAATGAAGGCAAACAATGCTGTGCTCATCGATACATCATCTGACGATGATAGTGTAGTTGATTCTGAACTTGAAAATGTATTACCATGCAATGAGTGTGAGAGTGTGAGTGCAGCTACTGATATATTAGACTTTAATAAGTATGACACGTGTCACCAGTTTCATACGGACGGTAAACTGAAATGTGGGCATTTTGTTCCATGTTCCAACGAAGATGCCAATGCAGCTTTAGCCTCCAGAGGCAATTTAAAGTTCCACGATACACTGGTCAACGAATAACCATGCCAATGTTTACTTGATAGCGGCAGCACTTTACTTGGCGTTAAAAGAGACCTAGTGAAGCCAGAAGACTATACGGGTGAGTTTGTCAAATGCCGCACTTTCTCTGGAAACATTGAGAAATACCCGCTGGCAAAAGTATGCATAAACACCCCGCTCCTTTCGGGCACATTTACATGCGCTATCCTGCAAAATCCCTGAATTGATTTGATTTTGGGTTGCTTGCCATCATTAAAACAATGTACTGATGAAGAAATATTAGCCTGGAAACAAACAAACACGGCTAATGCTGTAACGAGGTCAGACACTCAAATACATTACACTGACCTACAAAACGAAATGTTACAGTAGTTAACACCCACCGGTGCTAGTAACAGTGCTACTCGACAAGAATTTATCGAGGCACAACGCAACGATCAAACTATCGCACCTTATTTTAAATTGTTAGGTGAGCGAGCGAAAATTACTAAGAATGTATCTTGGTATTTTAAAGTACATAACGGAATTCTCATGCGTTATTATACAACAAATAACCATGAAATTCAGCAGACGGTGTTACCAGTAAAACACCGACAAAATGTGCTAAGCATTGCACACGAGTCACCGTTTGCTGGACATTTGGCCTATGACAGAACGAGAGCCAGAATTTTGGCACACTTCTACTGGCCCAAATTTTGTAACGACATTAAATTGTTCTGTCGATCATGTACTATTTGTCAACATTTAGTAAGAAAGGGAAAGCATGTAACAGCCGAGGTCCAGCGTTCCATTTTGGCCTCTAGGCCATTCGAAAGTGTAGCGGTAGATATTGTTGGACCCCTGAATCAGGTGTCTAACAAAGGAAACCGTTTTATACTAACTCTCGTGGATCTATGTTCAAGGTGGATCGAAGCGGTACCACTAAAATACATTACCTCCAAAGATGTAGCAAATGTGTTTTTACATCTATTTTGTCGATTTGGCTTTCCTCGAACCATTTTGAGCGACCGAGGAACCCAATTTATTTCGGCTGCTATGCAAGCCCTAACAAAATTGCTAGGAATAGATCAGCATTTCTGTAGCCCGTATCACCCTGCAAGTAATGGGATTATAGAGAAGATTAACGGGGATCTAAAACACATGCTGGCGAAAGTAACAGCTGAGAACCCATCTGATTGGGACACTCTACTACCAGCAGTGCTATTTGCCCATCGAGAAATTCCGCACTCAAGTACGGGTTTCTCACCTTTCGAGTTAGTTTATGGGGCGAACCCTCGTGGACCCCTAACAATCTACCATCAGCTAATCACCACATCAGTAGAGAATCCAACAGCATTATCACCTTATGAGATGGTAACAGAGACACACGATAAAATTATGAAGGCGTGTGTAATAGCCAAAACATCTTTGGAGAGAAAAGGCCAGATGTACCGCGAATACGCAAACAAGGGTGCCAAAACCCTACACCTTGAACCCAATAAAAAGGTGCTACTTTTACTACCAGATAAACGTAATTTGTTACTAACATCATGGCAAGGGCCATTCAAAGTTGAACGAAAGATATCAGATGTCGATTATGAAATATCGATAAAAGGAAAATTAAAGATATTTCATATCAACATGCTGAAGCCTTATTTCTCACGACAAGAACTGATGACAGACGAACAGAGTGCACCTACACCAATCAATCGGACGACAGACGTACACAACACAACTACACTAGGTAGGGCGACGAATGACGACGACATCGCAAACACACATAGCCAGGAAACAGTACACACAGCTAGTACAACAACAGTACTTAATCAGATGACGACGGGATAGAATTACCAGTCCCGACAGTAGACACGACAGGGACAATCGATAGCATACGTATAGAATCGAAACTTACAGACGAGCAATGACGACAACTAATAGAGGTAGTAACTGAGTACAAGGACGTTTTCTCTGACATTCCAGGTAGGACAGACAGAATAGAACACTATTATTCTGACTGATAACACACCCATCAAATGCGGACCTTATTCCATCCCATTGAGTTACAGGGAAAATCTCGACAAGGAATTGTTAAATCTTGAGTCGAGTGGAATAATTCAGAAATCACAGTCAGAATATTCTTTTCCTATAGTTCTAGTCAGAAAAAAGGACTCGACTATTCGTCTCTGCGTCGATTATCGGCGCTTAAACAACGTGACCAAGGTCGATGCAGAGCCTATCCCATCTTGTGACGACCTAATTCTTGATGTCAACATCACGTATCTTCTCTAAACTGGATCTCACGAAAGGTTAGTGGCAGGTCCCAGTGGAATCATTCTCTATTCCTTTGACAGCATTCTCAACACCTCTAGGCCTGTACGAGTGGTGCTTTCTTCCTTTCGGTCTTCGTAATGCACCAGCCACTTTTGTCCGATTCACTAGGGATCTTCTGCACGGAGTGACCAATACATCTACTTATATTGATGACATTTGTATCCATACAGCAGACTGGACAACACACCTACTGAAACTGTGACATGTCTTCGATAGATTGCGATTATTTGGTCTTACAGTGAAACCCACCAAAGTGGAGTTGGGAATGGGAGAAATTGATTTCTTAGGCCATACAATCACCAGAGGCCAACTAAGAACTGATGAGAAAATTGTCACCAAGATTCTCAATCTAACGATGCCTACGACCAAGAAACAGGTCCGTAGCTTGCTTGACCTGGTCAATTATTACAGCAAATGTATACCCAATTTGGCTGAAATCACCAGCGTTTTTTCTAATGTGTTAAAAGCATCTGTAAAATTTTATGTTCAGGATGCAAAGTTAATCGGTGCGTTATCAAAATTGAAACATTTATTTAGCGTTCCACCTATATTGCGTTTGCCTAATGTCAATCTTACGTATTTCCTCCGTACAGACGCAAGTTCCATTTCCATTTCTGAGGTCCTAGGCCAGTTTTATGAAAGCAAGTTTCACCCAATAATGTACGTGAGTCGTAAGATCAGCCCTGCTGAGGGAAGATACTCAGCCTCTGAATTGGAAGCTCTAAGCGTGATCTATTGTATCAGGAAACTTCATCGATTCCTGGCGTGTACAGAGTTTGTTGTTGAAACCGATAATTCGCCTCTTACGGTCATGCAAACAGGTGTTCATCGCAACAATAGGATTTACAGGTGGTCCTTAATTTTGCAGAATTATGCCTTCACTATTAAACATTTGAAGAGAAGTTTGAACTCTCTGGCTGACACATTGAGCCGACCTTCTCACATTGAAATACCTGAAATACGAGAAGAGAGCGACCTTACATCACCAAAAACATTGACACTGTAATTACCTAGTGCCCTATGTGGTGATTGTGAACATTAAATTGCGTTACCATCGCTAGTCGCTTACATCTATGTAATATAAACTGTGTCAGCATTATTGCAATGAACAGACGCATTTGTGAACTGTCTACACCACTACCACTTATACAACCCTTGAGTGGATCGAAATGTTAAGACTTGAACCTACACCAACCAGTAGCATACCATTAGTATGAACATTACCCAGGATGAGAGCGTAAATCAGACTTTGTCTTATTGAACTTTGTTTTCGAGGACATTCAACAGAGGACACAGCTCCAACATCACACCTGGATGTAATTAGTTAGTGTAGTTAGTTAAAATGATATGTGATATGTATATAATATGTTTTTATAAACAGTCGCGTATAACTTCATATTTTGTGGAAATATTAGAATTATTTATGTAGATTTACCATATAACATTATTTAGGACATTTCAGAGTTATAATTTACTTATAGTTAGTTAAGAACTTATTTAGGTTAACATCTACATCATATTACTTTAATTTATCACCATTTAAACTTATTTAGTTAGATAAGTTAATTAAAACATCACTTACAAATTAACCCGATCATTTGGTAATTTATATCATTCCATTTAGTAAAAACACTTTAAGGTAAATAACCCATTTTTCTTAAATTGAATTAGTTAGTAGATTATTTCCCTTAGATAAATTTAGAACAGTGCACCAACCCATAATAGATTAGTTAGATCAGTCATTACCATAGGATTGGTAGCGAACAATCCTTTTCAATCATGTATATTTTTGTATATATTGACAAGTGCAGAAAGACAGCACAGTCATGTGGCTTGAATACCCATGTAAAATCAGCCAACCATTTAATATATATATTTTTGGTTCATCCATGCATTATTTTTCGAACCATATTCTAATGACGACCCAATATTTTAAATCCACTTTTGAATGAAAGGTGAACGAAAGATGTGTGAATGGTAGAGAGAGGAGAACGAAAGATGATTGAATGATAGAGAGAGAATGGACTGAATTAGGAGAGTGAGAGAGATATTGCGGTATTTTTTTCACCGCACAAAACGACTTGTTGTGACTTGTATGTGTCAATCTGTGTAACCAATGTGTTGCCAATTTGTATAAGTGTGTAGTCGCCATACTTTAGTAAGAAACATAGGGAACATATTTTGAGCATCTTAAAACGGCACAGTAGACATAAATTAGCATAACACACTCATTTGTGGCTACAATAAACCGCTTTACGGCGCTCGAAAGATTGCATACACGTAAATTAGAAACGCATACACATGTTAGTAAGTTAAATACACTTTAGTTTAATAGAAAACACACAACCAACCAGAAAAACAAACACATAAACTTGCATACACCACTACTTTCAAAGAACCATAACTACTCCAACAGGGGACACAATAATATCTCTAAAACCTTTATGTAACACTTAAATATTCCTTCACAAGCGGAAGCTAAAAGGTGAAGAGAAGCACATATAGCATATATACGAGTTGGGGCGATTATTATATGAGAGCATGAACAGTTAGTGTCCATGTTTTGCACTCATAATAGAGGCAAGTTGTTTGGGATTGTTAATTTTGGACAATCTGAGGACAGGCCTAATGGCATTGGATCCGGACCTCACAATTCTCAGAAATATAATGACAGGTTATAGCCAACTGTACTAGTGTGATGAGCTACTCAATTAGCCAAGTGAAGTGATACAACAGTGTGACGAAGGAAAGGAGAGATCTTGTCCTATCCCCACAAGAGAAGTAGAGAACTCACGAAGTCTTTGACAAAATTGGACAGCCAATAGTTGCAAGATTACTTGTGTTAACACCACAACTTAAAAGTTTGTAACACAACAGGGGAGGAAGGAGACCTGTCAAAGACTTAGGAGAGAGCTCTAAGCTAAAGAGAGCTAAAATAGAGCTTAGGAAGAGGGCAAGTGACGTAACAGGATAGGAGACCAGACAGAAGAGACACAAACGCTATAAATAGCTATAACGGGACACACTTGTGTCAACAAGGAGGGTGTCACAGCCTCACATAGGGGCGGTAACCAACATAAAGTAAGAGATAGTGGCGAAGGGGCTAAAACTTCCGCTCAAGGGAAAGAAGTGAGTCACTCGAAGGCTTGAAGAATCCAGAGCCTTCTCGAAGGACTGGTCAGTGTGTCCACTGTCCCGTGGACACTGATGTGGCCCGCCGATTACGGGGTCCACGAGAAACTCGGATAGAGTTACCACCCGTGTCGGATTGCGACACGTGTGAAAGGGCATAGACAGACTGGACATCGGAGAAGCAACAGGGCTTACCTTAGGGGGACTTGATAGTTCAGACCCATGTGTATTTAAGGGTCGTAGACATATGCTAGATAGTTGCTTAGAATTGTTTGTTATAATCATGTGTGATGTAAAACCTCTGTGATACGCAACTTGTCAAGTGCGGGCTTGTCAAAACCCACTTCGCCAGCGCACTGTATATATTATATAAATAAATGTTGCTATGTTGTATCTAACGGAGTTTGTTGCCTGTGTGAGCCCGAGTTCAGATCCCCTAGAGATCTAAGACTGTAACAGGCTATTTGGGGGCAATCGCCGGTTTTGGCACAAGCTTTACGTTTCAGACAGCTCTTGGTTGCCAATAAAAAAAAATTATATCAAATTTAATGCAGAACAAGTTTAAAAAAACTTTGCAGCTATCTAGTAATGAACTAGTATTAGTCCCTCTTCAGATACATTTCAAATGATGTTAATATTATGAAATTTGACATGACTGTGACATTTACGTGACTGTTACTAATTTTTTTTTTATTCCAACAGCAGATTGTTCCGCGAATTATCGGGTGTACGTATCCTATCCTCCAACAGTGGCGAGAGAACAAGACTACATTCGAGAGCTCATGGAAAATAAGATGAGTTTCATTTCATGCTCATTGCAACCCTAAGCGGTACTTACCATCATTCATTCATGTAACATTGTTGCTTTGCATTGATTTGTATGTATATTCATAACCTCATAACCAACAAAACTTTTCATGTGTATTTGCTCATGTAAACATTAAGGGAAATAACTAAATTTTGTATTTCCCAACTATTTTCTAAGGGATTTAATTTCAGTAAAGTTAACAACAACTAAAAGACAAAATGTCAACGTTAGAACAATGTATTGAGTTAGGTATTAGATTAGGATATAAAGAGGAGAAACTGTCAGAATGGGCACAAAAGACGCATTCAGAAAATATGGCACGAGAGGAAAGAGCAATAGAATGAGAAGAGAAAAAAATGCAATCAGAAAGAGAAGAGAAAAAAATGCAATCAGAAAGAGAAGAGAAAAAGATACAGATGCAATTGCAGGCTGAAGAAAAGAAAATGCAACTGCAGGCTGAAGAAAAGAAAATGGAACTGCAACCTGGAGAAAAGAAAATGCAACTGCAGGCTCAAGAGAAGCAAATGGAGCTTGAGGCCGCGGCCAAACAAGCCCAGTTAAATGCAGAGACACAAATAAGACTAAAACAAATGGAAATTGACTCCAACCTAGAAATGTCAGTAAACAAAATGAAAAGTAAGGAAGAGGAACAAAAATACAACAAATATAAAGGCCTCGTTAAAGCATTCTGCTCAGGAGATTCTATCAGCGCATACTTAGAAAACTTTGAGTGTTTAATGACCTACCATAAGGTCGCAAAAATCGACTGGTCATTTATTTTGATGAGAAATTTAGCTCTTGAACCCTTAAAAGTAATAGAGACAGTTCCACAAGATATGAGGAAAGATTATGATTATTTAAAGCAAAGAATACTTCAACATTTCTCACTAGATACAGCAGGCTATCAACAACAGTTCGCAAAATTAGCCCCACAACCTAATCAAACCTTCATAGACTACGTGTCTACAGTTCAGGATATATGTACAAAGTGGATAACCTCAGCAAAAACAAATAACAACCATGACAAACTGAAAGAACTCATTATAATTGACAAAATTATTAATACAATTCCAACACCTTTTTCTAAATTTTTGAAACAAATGGATTGTAAAACTATCCAAGAGGTAGAAGCCAAGGGGGGCGCATTTTTTACAGCGAACCGCGATATTTTCCAGTTAAACATGAGCCAAAATGAAACAGCGGCAGTTACAAACACTAGATACTCAAAACCAACTAAAAATAAATTCAAACAACGCTCGAAGTTCACGAAACCAGTCAAGTGCCAGTATTGTCATCTGACACACGAAGAGTACGCGATGTGTGACAAATCACCGAATTATCCGCATCATCTCCAAATGATAGTGGAGAAACAAAAGAACAAGAGAAATGTGTATCAGAGAGCGGTCAAATGCTATTTTTGTGCCAGCTATGGACATTATTCACGATTTTGTGAAGGGCGAAAGATAATGAAGCAGGCCAATGCCGCACTAATTGACACTTCCTCGGAGGAAGAGATTGAACAACTGAACGAATGTGACAACCAGAATGAAAGTTTGAGTGAGCTAGGGAATGCAGTGCAAATCATTGACACCATTACAGATAACAAATGTAACACCTGTAGAAAATTTCAGCTGGATACAACGTTGTTATGCGGCCACACAATCCCAGTTTCTAACGAAATGGCCAACGCAGCCTTATCATCAACGGGCAAATTAAATTTCACAACAGGTTTTGTAAATAACAAAAAGTGCACATTAATACGCGATTCCGGCGCAACTCTTTGTGGAATTAAGAAAACATTAGTGAACGACAAAGACTACACACACAAATACGTAACTTGTCGCACATTCGCAGGCACGATCGAAAGATACCCCCTAGCACTTGTCGAAATTTGCACACCGTTTATATCAGGACTAGTATTGTGCGCAGTACTAGAAAATCCTGTCGCTGAGATTATCCTTGGGAATCTGCCCAACATAAGATCTTGCTCTGAAAAGGAAATCAGAGATTGGGAGCAGAAAAACTGTATCCAGAACCCAAACAGCGATTCTAAAGGGAAACACCACGCGTGCTTGTCTCAAACTGCCAAAAGCACAAGGGAGACAACCAATGACGGAATTCAAAATGAATTCACCGAGGTGCATAATGCAGGGGCGGTTGAATCTGTCAGTGATACCACCAACTTAAAACCTCGAACTGAGGATGACATCGATCCACAAATTACCAAGCCTGTAGATGTGCAACAACACACACAACAGACTAATGCAATAACACGACAGACAACACACAAAACCCACACCGACCAACTTCAGGAGTCGCTAGAAATCATATTACCTAACACTACCGCCACTAATTTTGAAGAACAGAAAGCAGATCCTACACTTTCCCAATATTTTCGGTTAGTAGGACTTAAACCAAAATTGACTAAAAATGCTTCATGGACATTTAGAATAAAGAACAATGTTCTAACTAGATTATATACCAGAGATCAGACCACGATACAGCAAGTAGTTCTACCTCAATCACATCGTGAGAAAGTACTAAATATAGCCCATGACTCACCTTTCGGAGGTCATATGGGTTACGAAAAGACTAGAGCCAGAGTCCTGACCCAATTTTATTGGCCTAAATTTTGCCAAGACATAAAAACCTATTGTAGATCATGTGATACATGTCAGAAACTGGTTAAAAAGGGAAAAAACCCTACGGCAGAAATTCAATCAACCACAACTGCCTCGAGGCCATTTCAAATCGTGGCAGTTGATTTAGTAGGTCCTTTGAACCACATCTCAAACAAAGGAAATATATATATTTTTACACTTATTGATCTATGTTCGAGATGGGCAGAAATGATTCCATTAAAATCTATCTCCTCTAAGGATGTGACGGACGTATTTTTACAGATATTCTCCCGTTTTGGCTTCCCGGAGAAGATAATTTCGGATAGGGGAACACAGTTCATATCTTATGCCACCCAATCGGTAACTAAGTTACTAGGCATAAAACAATGTTTCACCAGTCCCTATCGACCGGCCGCGAATGGAATTTGCGAGAAACTAAATGGGGACCTGAAACATATGTTATCCAAAGTGACAGCTGAAAATCCAGCCGATTGGGATATACTTCTCCCAACGGTGCTGTTCGCATATAGAGAAGTCCCACAATCAAGCACAGGGTTCTCTCCCTTCGAATTGATATATGGAGCGAACCCAAGAGGACCTCTCACTATTTACAAAGATATAATATCACAACCTGTAAATACCCAATTACCAGTTGCCACCTATGATTTAGTCACTGACACCAGAGACAAAATCATTCGATCCTGTATACTGGCCAGAACATCATTACAGGAGAAAGGTTTTAGGTACAGGCAGTACGCCAACAAAGGTGCAAAAACGATTGTATTACAACCAGATCAGGATATTTTACTATTGCTACCTGACAAGAGAGATTTACTATCAACCTCTTGGCAGGGACCATTTAAAATTGTGAGAAGAATTTCGGAAGTTGACTACGAAATTTCTTTGAATGGAAAGTTGAAAATATTCCATGTAAATATGTTAAAACCATACTATTCTAGAAATGACAGTGACACGAATAAGCAGACGCAGATGACAGATAACAGAAACAAAACGACAATTACCCAACTGAATGACACCTCGACAAACGAAGCATCGTTAACGACTCATTCTTGCGACAACGAAAACATATTTACAGTACCGACAATATGGGATGACGACAACGACGACCAATTTGACGACACATTGACAACTATTAGTCTCGACGACGACGATGATGACATTGAAGACAATTTACAAACAGTAGCATCAGTAATAAATCAGACGGACGTAGACAATACGGAAATTCCAGTACCAATTATGAATGACGACAGTAGTATGAAGGACATACAAATCTCTGACACTTTGACACAACAGCAGCGACAAGACATTTTGTCTCTCCTTAACGACTATAAAACTATCTTCTCAAACAAACCTGGACGGACTGACAAAATAACACATTCAATTGTGTTGACAGATCTGACACCGATCAAATGTAGACCATATTCTATTCCTTTGCATTATAGAGCAAATTTAGACAAAGAAATTTTGGATTTAGAGAAAAATAGAATAATACAGAAATCTATGTCCCAGTATTCTTCGCCAATTGTCCTGGTGAAAAAGAAGTACCAAACGATTCGTTTGTGCATCGATTATAGAAGGTTAAATACGATAACCACAACAGATGCGGAGCCAATGAACAGATGTGAAGACCTCATTTTGAATATGTCTCAATCATCCTTATTTTCTAAGCTTGATTTAGCGAAAGGTTACTGGCACGTACCACTACACCCTTCATCAAGACATATAACAGCATTCGCTACACCTCTTGGGTTGTACGAATGGAGATATCTTCCATTTGGTCTCAAGAACGCTCCCGCCACATTTGTTAGGCTAACTAGATTGTTATTGCACGGCATTAAGGACGTGCAATCTTATATTGATGATATATGCATTCATTCCTCTAACATGACTTCTCACTTACTTACACTCCAACAAGTCTTTAACCAAATCTTTCTTTTTGGACTTACTATCAAACCTTCCAAGGTTGAAATAGGCTATAAACAGATAGACTTCCTTGGTCATAGGATTTCCGAAGGCAAACTGTTGACAGATGATAAAATTGTATCGAAAATTCTCAACCTAGAAATTCCTACTACAAAGAAACAAGTTAGAAGCTTATTAGGTCTCATAAACTATTATGCCAAGTTTATACCGAACTGGGCAGAACTCACATCAGTTTTTTCTAATCTGTTGACAAAAGATCATCCCGAAAATTTTTGTAAAAGTACCCGCTTAGAGGATGCAATGTGCAGATTGAAATCCATTTTTTCTAACCCACCAGTATTAACATTACCAAACATAGATATACCCTTTATTTTGACCACAGATTCGAGTGCTATCGCAATTGGAGGATGCCTTATGCAAGAACTGCAAGGAGTGAGACATCCAATAGTCTACGTAAGCCGGAAGCTGAACAAGGCAGAAATCCATTACTCCACGGTGGAATTGGAGGCATTAAGTCTACTATTTTGTATGTGCCGATTATCTAAGTTCCTCTTAGGTTCCCATTTTGTTGTGCTAACCGATAACTCGCCATTGTTGGTACTTAAGCAAGGTGTTCCTAAAAACCATCGTTTACAAAGATGGTGTCTTCTTCTTCAAGATTTCGACTTCAAAATCCGCCATATCAGAGGCACTGACAACATTATTGCTGATATTTTATCGCGACAAACGAATGCGCCAGCAGAATAACATTAGGCACATTAATAATTCGCCATACAAGAAGCTGTGATATTTTTATTCTGTGGCATAGAACAGTGTACCTCTACACCTGCTAGAGAACTTTCATTTAGAAGTAATAACACCCCAGTGAATAGGTTACGTATAGCACCCACGAACGTGAAACTTTTAGAACCTTATACTACCAATTACCAAAGCTCTAGAAACAATCCGAGCGATAGATAATATCTGTGAAATGATTTCAACCAGTGAACTGACAGTGATCATGAAAGCATTAAGAACACTTTATACTCGACATTAAGAACATTGCATATGTGCTGTTGCTAAGAAACTGTGCAAACAGCCGGAATAGAACTACGTCGATTACAACATTCAAGAGATAGCCATATTATCCGTTAACATTCATGGCATGACACGCGAACAACAGGAGGACAACGCACACATCATCGTTGGATTTAGTTAGTTAGTTAATTAATTTAGTATTATTTAATACGTATTATACTTGTGTTGAATTATGTATATAAAATATGTCAACATATAACCTGTATATTTTCTACCATAATATTACAGGTAGTTCCACTCATAGGCGAAATATTCTTCCTATACAATTTTCTCTATTTAAGTTATGAACCATTTTTTGAGTACTCGTACAAAAAGTACTTATTATCTTAAAGGGAACATATCGCCTAATCCATTTTTCTAAGGGCAGTAAGACTTACCTCAACTTTACTTAGATATTTTAACGAAATACTATATTGTATGAAAGATGTATGAATGACAGGGTGAATGAATTAAATGAGAGAGCGATATACTGAGCGGACAAATTGTACGCAAAACGTATTTATTTTAATTTGTCTGCGTCTTTCATGTAAATTGTATTACCTGTCTAAATTGTTAATACATGTTTATTATTTAAGACACTACATCTAAGCGCCACTGCTTGGAATGCCCGATCATGCATTACACACATTGGGGTAATTCATGACAAAGGATATCCCAACTCGTGACGCTTGGAGATAAACCACACATTGAGCACACACTTTATACAAAACTCAAAAACTGAACACTAACAATTAAAATACAGTCACTTTATTAGAAGCAGCAACATATTAGTCAATACACTAACAAGCCAACAGGGACAAAACAACAGCGTAACTACATATTCAGCATTATACAACATACAAAAGTAAAAGTGTATTGAAATGCACACACAGGACAAGATTTGCAGGTGCACTTAATTAGCCAAGACTTCTGTCTTGTTAATACTCTCTTACACATAGTTTAATTATCTTGGTATCAGTGGGATACTTGAGAAGGACGGGTTGTAAAAACAACTAGGAAACGTCACGTAACTTCGGTCAGATAAGCATTTTTAAGGACACAGAAGAGAGAGACCTCTTCAGCAAATCATCGTGAAGTGGTGTATGGGAGAATACATGAGTGTTGATGCAGATATGTAGATTGCCAAGTTACTATCCACCAAACTACAAACACCGACTTTATGTGATTCTGTGACAGAATTAGTACAAAACTAATTACTTTATAATAACCCATCAAATCAGGGGGAAGAGGGGGACTCCTGTCACAGCCTCACATAGGGGCGGTAACCAACATAAAGTAAGAGATAGTGGCGAAGGGGCTAAAACTCCCGCTCAAGGGAAAGAAGTGAGTCACTCGAAGGCTTGAAGAATCCAGAGCCTTCTCGAAGGACTGGTCAGTGTGTCCACTGTCCCGTGGACACTGATGTGGCCCGCCGATTACGGGGTCCACGAGAAACTCGGATAGAGTTACCACCCGTGTCGGATTGCGACACGTGTGAAAGGGCATAGACAGACTGGACATCGGAGAAGCAACAGGGCTTACCTTAGGGGGACTTGATAGTTCAGACCCATGTGTATTTAAGGGTCGTAGACATATGCTAGATAGTTGCTTAGAATTGTTTGTTATAATCATGTGTGATGTAAAACCTCTGTGATACGCAACTTGTCAAGTGCGGGCTTGTCAAAACCCACTTCGCCAGCGCACTGTATATATTATATAAATAAATGTTGCTATGTTGTATCTAACGGAGTTTGTTGCCTGTGTGAGCCCGAGTTCAGATCCCCTAGAGATCTAAGACTGTAACAGAGGGCAACCAGTGCAGATGAGCTGGGGTTACCCAAGAGACTGGGAAACCCACTGCACGAGGTAAGGACCAAGTAACTCTGGTCAACACAGCCCAGTGCCCAGCATGTAAACTAACGAACGCACGCTGAGCTAATTGCTCGTGGCTGAATACGCCATGCTCAGCGGGCTCAGACAGAGACCGGGACGGCGTAGGAATCAGACGTGTATTCCGCTAGGGATACGTTGTAGTTGTTAAGGACAGTATAATAGTTATAATAGTTTAGCTTAGCTTCAGTGGTTATAATATTAATATCATCTCCTCATTCTATCTTATCATCATCACATCCTACGATGTTTAATACCGTTGTGGTATTCCGCTCGTGGAGCTATTGTATGATCAGCTCCAAATAAAAATGTATCCTTTTGCAAACAATACGAGTTGTCACTTTCGTGTAGTGCAAAAGAAGGGAATCCTTGTATGCCTGTCGCAAATGAGTTGCTGACACCCACATTGTTATTCTCCTATTTCGGGTTGTATTTTCTTCCTAACTCTTTGCATGATAATTCTCAGCAAAATCTTTGTGATGTGACTCATAATACTAATTGTTCGATGTTAATCACATTTACTCCTGATTTCTTCGGGATTGCAATAAATATAGAATTACATAATTCAGGAGGTATATCTCCAGTATCATATATTGTGTTCAGAAGTCTGGTGACTTGGTCTATTCCATATTCTTCTAAGGCAGTGATAATTTCTGTTGAGATGTTGTCTGGGCCTGGGGTCTTGCCAGAATTCATATGGTTAAGAGCATTCTGAACTTCTATCTTCAGGATTGATGGTCCTTCATTATTACTCCGAATATCATATTGTTTTTCTCTTGTTATCATCATAAAGGTTTCTCACATAATCAGAACATGTATGTAAAATCTCATGTTTTTCTATTATGATTTTTCCATCTTTTGTTTTCAGCAGTCTGTTGATGTGGGTGTTCTTTTATTAGTAGATTATTCGATCTTGCCATGACCCGAAATTAAAATGGCAGTGATGTACGGTGCCACCTCAGCCTGACTCATTGTGTCACTAAAATGCCTGCTGTAAAACCCATGCATTCTTTCAACGTCATTCATTCATTCAAATATCCCGTGACAATAACACACGTCATCTAGGGATTTCCAGGAAAGTAGGGATTTCCAGGAAAGGTTAGCCTAATATTCCATGCATAGTAATTGGTTGAAATTATCATGACCTTTTAAATAAATATAATTATTTGGCAAAATGTAAGTACTTTTATATTTTAGAGCTTATTATATTAATGTTATCATATTTTTAGATGGATATTCGAATTATGCACCCACTTTTACATATTTTTTGAGAGTTTCATTGCGGAAATTGCTTGATATGTCATTAAAAAAATATCTTTGTGAATAGAACTCCAATATGGCGGCTGCCAGTCGTGGACGCTGTTTAATGCTCAAACGTGCAATTTGAACTACTAAAGTTAAAAATAATACAAGTTAAAAGATTGTTAATAATTGATTTGTATAGTTGTACCATTTTTTTATCATTTAACGTGACAGAACATGGTGAAGTCAGATTTCGTATCTGACAATAACCCATCTGAGATAATCTCAGCACAGACTGGAACTGGAAGGGACACCCTTTTGTTAATAAAAATAAAAAATTTGTTGCGTATCCCTTATGGGACGTTGCAGTCAACACCAGCATTTTTCAGCTGTTGTTGATTATGGTTCTTCAGATGGTTAGGGCGAGTAAATGATGCACCACAAATATCACACTTGCAAGGTTTCTCTCCTGTATGTGTTCTCTTATGGTACTTCAGATGGCCAGGTTGATTAAAAGAAGTACCACAAACATCACATTAGTAAGGTTTCTCTCCTGTATGTGTTCTCTTATGTGTATTCAGACTACCAGCTTCAGTAAAATGAGCACCACAAACATCACATTTGTAAGGTTTGTCTCCTGTATGTGTTCTCTAGTGGCATTTCAAACTGTCAGGGCGAGTAAATGAAGCACCACAAATATCACACTTGCAAGGTTTCTCTCTTGTATGTGTTCGCTTACGTTTCTTCAGATTGCCAGCTTGAGTAAAAGGAGCACCACAAATATCACATGTGTAAGGTTTCTATACTGTATGTGTTCTCTTATGTGTCTTCAGATTGCCAACTTGAGTAAAAGGAGCACCACAAACATCACATGTGTAAGGTTTCTCTCCTGTATGTGTTCTCTTATGGTTCTTCAGATGGTTAGGGCGAGTAAATGAAGCACCACAAATATCACACTTGCAAGGTTTCTCTCCTGTATGTGTTCTCTTATGGTTCTTCAGATGGCCAGGTTGATTAAAAGTACCACAAACATCACATTTGTAAGGTTTCTCTCCTGAATGTGTTCTCTTATGCGTCTTCAGACTACCAGCTTCAGTAAAATGAGCACCACAAACATCACATTTGTAAGATTTCTCTCCTGTATGTGTTCTCTTATGTGTCTTCAGACTATCAGCTTGAGTAAAATGATCACCACAAACATCACATTTTTAAGGTTTCTCTCCTGTATGTGTTCGCTTATGTTTCTTCAGATTGCTAGCGTGAGTAAAAGGAGCACCACAAATATCACATAAGTAAGGTTTCTCTCCTGTGTGTGTTCTCTTATGTGTCTTCAGATTGCCAGCTTGAGTAAAAGGAGCACCACAAACATCACATTTGTAAGGTTTCTCTCCTGTATGTGTTCTCTTATGGTTCTTCAGATGGTTACGGCGAGTAAATGAAGCACCACAAATATCACACTTGCAAGCTTTCTCTCCTGTATGTGTTCTCTTATGGTTCTTCAGAGGGCCAGGTTGATTAAAAGAAGTACCACAAACATCACATTTGTAAGGTTTCTCTCCTGTATGTGTTCTCTTATGTGCCTTCAGACTACCAGCTCGAGTAAAATGAGCACCACAAACATCACATTTGTAAGGTTTCTCTCTTGTATGTGTTCTCTTATGTGCCTTCAGACTACCAGCTCGAGTAAAATGAGCACCACAAACATCACATTTGTAAGGTTTCTCTCCTGTATGTGTTCTCTTATGTCTCTTCAGACTACCAGCTTCATTAAAATTAGCATCACAAACATCACATTTGTAAGGTTTCTCTCCTGTATGTGTTCTCTTATGTGTCTTCAGACTACCAGCTTCAGTACAATGAGCACCACAAACATCGCATTTGTAAGGTTTCTCTCCTGTATGTGTTCGCTTATGTTTCTTCAGATTGCCAGTGTGAGTAAAAGGAGCACCACAAATATCACATGTGTAAGGTTTCTCTCCTGTGTGTTTTCTCTTATGTCTCTTCAGATTGCCAGGTTGAGTAAAAGGAGCACCACAAATGTCACATTTGTAAGGTTTCTCTCCTGTATGTGTTCTCTTATGTGTATTCAGACTACCAGCTTCAGTAAAATGAGCACCACAAACATCACATGTGTAAGGTTTCTCTCCTGTATGTGTTCTCTTATGTGCCTTCAGACTACCAGCTCGAGTAAAATGAGCACCACAAACATCACATTTGTAAGGTTTCTCTCCTGTATGTGTTCTCTTATGTCTCTTCAGATTGCCAGCTTCATTAAAATTAGCACCACAAACATCACATTTGTAAGGTTTCTCTCCTGTATGTGTTCTCTTATGTGTATTCAGACTACCAGCTTCAGTAAAATGAGCACCACAAACATCAAATTTGTAAAGTTTCTCTCCTGTATGTGTTCTCTTATGTGTCTTCAGATTACCAGCTTGAGTAAAATGAGCACCACAAACATCACATTTGTATGGATTCTCTCCAGTATGTGTTCTCTTGTGGCATTTCAAACTGGCAGCGTGAGTAAAAGAAGCGCCATAGTCATCACACTTGTAAAGTTTCTTTTCTGTATGTATTCTCTTGTCATTCATGTTCTTTTGGCACTCTAGATGGTCATCTTGAATCAAAAGACCATCCCATTCATTACACTTGTTTGACATATCTTCACTATGTGTTCTCTTATATCTGTTTACACAAACATTTGGACTATAAACATCAGACAAGTCTCCTGTGTGGGTTATTTGTGAGCTATAACTGACATAATCAACAATGTCATCAAGAGACTTTGCAAAGCTCTGTGTATGTTTTTCTTTTGTTTCCTTATTTTGCTGCTGACAATTCTCAATAGCCAGTGACAGTTCATTGTTTGTATCAATCACAGAAGACACATTTTCTGACATCTGACAACAGTTTTCAAGTTTTACTGATGCCTTACAACTGTTCTCAACCATTATTGATTCTGAGTTGTGTTCTGTCATGTCTTGAATGATGCTCTCCCCAGCTATGTCTACCATTTTACTGAATCTGTGACTCCTGTCCTCACACAGAACATCCGATAGTTCTTGTTTCACAACCTTCATGTCTATGCTGTCATATGGCCACTTTTGAAGATGCTCTTGTATGGAGTGGTAAGGACTCCTTGGAGACCAAGAGTGTGTTTCTGAAACACACCAAAGTAAATAATTAATATCCTCATGAAAATACCAGGTATTGATTATGAACAGATGTAATTATGTAATCAAGCTGGTAAATTGCAGCTACAGATACTAAACTAAACAAAAGATGGAAAAGAAGAATGACTAAAAAATCTTAAAAGTCGAGAGGATCGACTTCATGGCACCGGATTTTATCCCATATGACTCTTGTCTCTTTTCACAGGGCACTCTGCTAAAAGTGTCGCACAAAGCATGAATACCATAGCTCCAGTGCCGACCCCTAGGAGTCTCCGAGAAAAATTCATTCGGGAACCGAAAGACGTAGAAAGGAATTTAACCCACAACTTTCGGAAAGGAATTGAACCCACAACCCCACAACCTACGGAGGGTGAGGCAAATGGCTTGACCACTTCGCCTCGGAAATCCCCAAATGATTAATGTGCTCATGTATGATCTACTCTGATGTATGATATAAGCTGATGTATGATCTACGTTCATGATGATCTAAGCTGATGTATGACCTAAGTGCAGGTATTATCTATGCCATATAGGTATGTAACAAGGATTTCTTTGTTTGAAAGTGATAGGTAAGTGAACTACAAGTGTGAACTGAGGCAATAAAGTAGCAAACATGGCATAAAAATGCCACAGAAGCCTTGTGTTATTACAAAAATATTATCCGCAGTTCAGAAAAATTCCCTGGTCAAGGTGTTAATGGAGCTGGTCTCTATGCCAGTGTTTTTCAACCTTTCTCCTGGAGCAAATCCTTACACAAATATTTACGTTGTTCAAGGAACTCTGTTCTATGATCATGCCAGCCATTCTCGGGGGTGCTGAAGACTGGAAGCTGACAGTAGACCTGCAGGGCTGTGGCAAATACCTAGCATAAATCCTGAAGTTTCAGCTACGACCAGATATTGTAGTGTGCTCTCCGTCGACTCAACAGTTAGTATTAATTGACTGACTGTTCTGTTCGAGTCAAGAGTCAAGGAACGGCACACTTATAAGATGGAGAAATACAGTGACATGGTCGCAAGCCTGAGACAAGAAGGATATACCATCATGCTTTTCGCCATTGAGATAGGCATGAGAGGCCTTGTTACCAACTCTGCATACAACGGGATGAAACAACTTGGTGTAAAGGGACAAGCAAGAACCTGGGCACTTAAAAGACTGGGCGAGGCTGCGGAGAAGACCTCGAGCTGGCTATGGAGCAAGTGCAATACGGGGTGAAACAAGGATACGCAGTAAATGGTTTAACTCTGCCTGCAATGTTAGTCACCGTCTCTCAAGAAGAACAACCTCAGTAACACAAAATCTCTCCAGAAGATTACCACCTAAGTCAACAAGGGAAAGTCTCGACAGATATGCACGACAGTAGAAAGATGTCTGGAAGTCATGACCCAGATGGGCCCACCCTCTGAGAGTGTAAGGAAAGTAAAGGGGGCCGATACATTCACTGGGGGGGGGGGGGGGCAGCTTCTGATGATCAAAAGCCTCCTGTTGTGCTTGCTCCCCAGCAGAGTTTTTACCACTTATTTGTGATCTAAGCTGATGTATGATCTAAGCTGATGTATGATCTAGGTTCATGATGATATAAGCTGGTGTATGTTCTAAGCTAATGTATGATCTAAGCTGATCTATATTCTAAGCTGATGTATGTTCTAAGCTGATGTATGTTCTAAGCTGATGTATGATCTAAGCTGATGTATGACCTAAGCTGCTGTATGATCTAAAGTAATGTATGATCTAAGCTGATGTATGATCTAAGCTGGTGTATGATTTCAGTTCATGATGATATAAGCAGATGTATGTTCTAAGCTGATGTATATTCTAAGCTAATGTATGATCTAGGCTGATGTATGATCTAAGCTAATGTATGATCTAAGCTAATGTATGATCTAGGCTGATGTATGATCTAAGCTGATCTATATTCTAAGCTGATGTATATTCTAAGCTAATGTATGATCTAGGCTGATGTATGATCTAAGCTGAAGTATGATCTAAGCTAATGTATGATCTAAGCTAATGTATGATCTAAGCTGATGTATGATCTAAGCTGATCTATATTCTAAGCTGATGTATATTCTAAGCTAATGTACGATCTAGGCTGATGGATGATCTAAGCTGATGTATGTTCTAAGCTGATGTATATTCTAAGCTGATGTATATTCTAAGCTGATGTATATTCTAAGCTGATGTATATTCTAAGCTGATGTATATTCTAAGCTGATGTATGATCTAAGCTGATGTATATTCTAAGCTGATGTATATTCTAAGCTGATGTATGATCTAAGCTGATCTATATTCTAAGCTGATGTATATTCTAAGCTGATGTATGATCTAAGCTGATGTATGTTCTAAGCTGATCTATGATCTAAGCTGATGTATATTCTAAGCTAATGTACGATCTAGGCTGATGTATGATCTAAGCTGAAGTATGATCTAAGCTCATGTATGATATAAACTGATGTATGATCTAGGCTCATGTATGATCCAAGCCGATTGTCATGATCGAGAGTGTGACTAAAGCTCACTCTCATCAGGATTGAAGGTGCTGCTCGCCTTGTGTGAGAAGCATGCTTTCGACCGCATCCTGGAGAGAAAGGTCTCTCCAAAACAGGACACTCGAGCTGAGACCGTGGTAGCGGTTAGATGGCTCAGACTCACTGTGGGCAATGGCAACATTTATATTTCTGCCATCTGTATATATTTTAGTTATAGAAGTATAAGAGTGACAGCACAATGTTTTGATTATGTTAAAGTTGTGTAAGTCATGTAATCAATGACAAGAAGTATATTTGGTGATAATGTAATTGTTAATCCAATGACAGAATACAGAATGTGAAACTGTACGGTGTCATGTTTAGATTTTATAATTAATGTGTCACTCTGTGATTCCGGAATGATAGATGGAGGATGTGAGAACATTCAAAATATAATATTATAACAGCCATTCAATGATAAGCAGCCACTCAATAATAGTCAGCAATTCTGAGCCATGGCAACTTGGGGACTCGCAGTGGTTTATGAGCCCTAACACCTGTGTAAACAAAGTGGATTCCGAGACCTGATAATTGGAAGATCAGTGATGACTGATGTTTGCAATGTGTATATTGCAATATTTGTAACTTTTCCTTAAACATATCCATACTTCTTCTTCTTCTTCTTCTTCGTTCATCCGGATGTGTCGCACAAAGCATGAATACCATAGCTCCAGTGCCGACCCCTAGGAGTCTCCGAGAAAAATTCATTCGGGAACCGAAAGACGTAGAAAGGAATTTAACCCACAACTTTCGGAAAGGAATTGAACCCACAACCCCACAACCTTCGGAGGGTGAGGCAAATGGCTTGACCACTTCGCCTCGGAAATCCCCAAATGATTAATGTGCTCATGTATGATCTACTCTGATGTATGATATAAGCTGATGTATGATCTACGTTCATGATGATCTAAGCTGATGTATGACCTAAGTGCAGGTATTATCTATGCCATATAGGTATGTAACAAGGATTTCTTTGTTTGAAAGTGATAGGTAAGTGAACTACAAGTGTGAACTGAGGCAATAAAGTAGCAAACATGGCATAAAAATGCCACAGAAGCCTTGTGTTATTACAAAAATATTATCCGCAGTTCAGAAAAATTCCCTGGTCAAGGTGTTAATGGAGCTGGTCTCTATGCCAGTGTTTTTCAACCTTTCTCCTGGAGCAAATCCTTACACAAATATTTACGTTGTTCAAGGAACTCTGTTCTATGATCATGCCAGCCATTCTCGGGGGTGCTGAAGACTGGAAGCTGACAGTAGACCTGCAGGGCTGTGGCAAATACCTAGCATAAATCCTGAAGTTTCAGCTACGACCAGATATTGTAGTGTGCTCTCCGTCGACTCAACAGTTAGTATTAATTGACTGACTGTTCTGTTCGAGTCAAGAGTCAAGGAACGGCACACTTATAAGATGGAGAAATACAGTGACATGGTCGCAAGCCTGAGACAAGAAGGATATACCATCATGCTTTTCGCCATTGAGATAGGCATGAGAGGCCTTGTTACCAACTCTGCATACAACGGGATGAAACAACTTGGTGTAAAGGGACAAGCAAGAACCTGGGCACTTAAAAGACTGGGCGAGGCTGCGGAGAAGACCTCGAGCTGGCTATGGAGCAAGTGCAATACGGGGTGAAACAAGGATACGCAGTAAATGGTTTAACTCTGCCTGCAATGTTAGTCACCGTCTCTCAAGAAGAACAACCTCAGTAACACAAAATCTCTCCAGAAGATTACCACCTAAGTCAACAAGGGAAAGTCTCGACAGATATGCACGACAGTAGAAAGATGTCTGGAAGTCATGACCCAGATGGGCCCACCCTCTGAGAGTGTAAGGAAAGTAAAGGGGGCCGATACATTCACTGGGGGGGGGGGGGGGCAGCTTCTGATGATCAAAAGCCTCCTGTTGTGCTTGCTCCCCAGCAGAGTTTTTACCACTTATTTGTGATCTAAGCTGATGTATGATCTAAGCTGATGTATGATCTAGGTTCATGATGATATAAGCTGGTGTATGTTCTAAGCTAATGTATGATCTAAGCTGATCTATATTCTAAGCTGATGTATGTTCTAAGCTGATGTATGTTCTAAGCTGATGTATGATCTAAGCTGATGTATGACCTAAGCTGCTGTATGATCTAAAGTAATGTATGATCTAAGCTGATGTATGATCTAAGCTGGTGTATGATTTCAGTTCATGATGATATAAGCAGATGTATGTTCTAAGCTGATGTATATTCTAAGCTAATGTATGATCTAGGCTGATGTATGATCTAAGCTAATGTATGATCTAAGCTAATGTATGATCTAGGCTGATGTATGATCTAAGCTGATCTATATTCTAAGCTGATGTATATTCTAAGCTAATGTATGATCTAGGCTGATGTATGATCTAAGCTGAAGTATGATCTAAGCTAATGTATGATCTAAGCTAATGTATGATCTAAGCTGATGTATGATCTAAGCTGATCTATATTCTAAGCTGATGTATATTCTAAGCTAATGTACGATCTAGGCTGATGGATGATCTAAGCTGATGTATGTTCTAAGCTGATGTATATTCTAAGCTGATGTATATTCTAAGCTGATGTATATTCTAAGCTGATGTATATTCTAAGCTGATGTATATTCTAAGCTGATGTATGATCTAAGCTGATGTATATTCTAAGCTGATGTATATTCTAAGCTGATGTATGATCTAAGCTGATCTATATTCTAAGCTGATGTATATTCTAAGCTGATGTATGATCTAAGCTGATGTATGTTCTAAGCTGATCTATGATCTAAGCTGATGTATATTCTAAGCTAATGTACGATCTAGGCTGATGTATGATCTAAGCTGAAGTATGATCTAAGCTCATGTATGATATAAACTGATGTATGATCTAGGCTCATGTATGATCCAAGCCGATTGTCATGATCGAGAGTGTGACTAAAGCTCACTCTCATCAGGATTGAAGGTGCTGCTCGCCTTGTGTGAGAAGCATGCTTTCGACCGCATCCTGGAGAGAAAGGTCTCTCCAAAACAGGACACTCGAGCTGAGACCGTGGTAGCGGTTAGATGGCTCAGACTCACTGTGGGCAATGGCAACATTTATATTTCTGCCATCTGTATATATTTTAGTTATAGAAGTATAAGAGTGACAGCACAATGTTTTGATTATGTTAAAGTTGTGTAAGTCATGTAATCAATGACAAGAAGTATATTTGGTGATAATGTAATTGTTAATCCAATGACAGAATACAGAATGTGAAACTGTACGGTGTCATGTTTAGATTTTATAATTAATGTGTCACTCTGTGATTCCGGAATGATAGATGGAGGATGTGAGAACATTCAAAATATAATATTATAACAGCCATTCAATGATAAGCAGCCACTCAATAATAGTCAGCAATTCTGAGCCATGGCAACTTGGGGACTCGCAGTGGTTTATGAGCCCTAACACCTGTGTAAACAAAGTGGATTCCGAGACCTGATAATTGGAAGACCAGTGATGACTGATGTTTGCAATGTGTATATTGCAATATTTGTAACTTTTCCTTAAACATATCCATACTTCTTCTTCTTCTTCTTCTTCGTTCATCCGGATTTTTTTCCGGATGTGACTGCGTTGTGCCTGTTTACAGCAGAGCTGCGTTCTTGCGCCGTTAGGCCGACACATCCGACTTCTGCGGGCATTTGTTGACCGGGTTAACCTTCCCGGGGATATCCATACTGTACTTCACCAG
This sequence comes from Cepaea hortensis, assembly GCA_963921405.1. NCBI lineage: Eukaryota > Metazoa > Mollusca > Gastropoda > Stylommatophora > Helicidae > Cepaea > Cepaea hortensis. The sequence continues at coordinate 84,188,677 of OY992890.1, forward strand.
TTCCCATCTTTATTTTCATTCTTGATCACATAATTCTGAGTAGATGTTTGGTGACATGGGTTATGAGGTTAAGTGTACAAAATTCTTCATATTCAATAGCTCCTGGTCTTTTCATTAGAGCTATAAATACAGATTTCAAAATGTCACTAGGCATGTGTCCACTGTTGTAAATATCATTCAACATTTTAGTTAATATTTCTGCTCCAAATTCTCCCAGTACTTCAAATTCTTCTATAATGCTTGCTTGTTTGTGTTCCTTGGCTTGAGCTCCAACACGAAGTCCTGTATGTCGGATGAAGGCATCCTGTTGTCCAACATCAGTGTGATGTCATACAGGACCTGAGGTTTGCGTGAGTATCCGTTGTCCCATGTCTGGCTTATTGGTGTAGTGTGCAGACTGGTGGTTCCTCGCCATACAGGCAGACACTCTCCGACTTCGGAGGAATCGGCGATCCTACTGACTTTAGCCAGGACCCCGAAGGGACCTATTGCCCAGGACGCTCGACGAGGATGTGTCAATAGGTCTTGGCAAGTCCGGCCCTGGTGCCTTGGAAACACCTTTGCGTCCCTCTTCTATAATGATTCCATTTGGCCCAGCTGGTTTTCTTTTCTTCACATTGTTGATAGAACCAGTGACTCAATCTTTTAGTATTGGTGGACCATCTAAGTTACTTTCTTATGTTAATTCTGCTCTTTCTCCATCAGTCTACCTGCAAGCCAGCAGGTATGTGTCTCTTTTCATCTGGTTCCTATCCCTTGACCTGTCCTACATGAGAGATCCTACCAGTAACTGTGTCACCGTCTGCATAGCTCTTGCGTCATTGGTACACTCAAACCCATCTACCTCAGTAAGGTGGAGACACGGCAGAGGGAGCTTAATGTGACTGATTCAGAGAATTTTTTTTTTTTAAAGTGTAGAGAATGTATATCATACATTGCCTTATATCTTCATGAAGATATGATATTGAAATAAAGAAAAACCCATATGTCAGTTATCTTAGTTGACGGAGATACAGACAGATCTGATGATGAGGGGCTGATACTATACATAAATTTTATCAGAGAAGGGAAAGTGAAGGAGACATCATTTATTTATTTGTGCCATTGGAAGATGCAACAAGTGCTGGTTACTTTAAAGCTCTAGAGATGTTTGAATAACTGAAGTGTTCACACAGTGATATTTTTGACTTGGCCTCCAATAAAGGACATTTAATGGCTCATTTCAAAATATGTAGCTGTCAGAGTCTCACATGGAGTCGGTAGGAACATAAAGATAGAAGGGAGGTAGAGAAGGGACATAACCCCAATACAAGGGAACTAAAGAGACCCACTCGAATGCTCGAACAATCGAGAGCCTTCGAGAAGGATAGGTCAGTTCGCCTAAAGCTCCGTGGACACAGGTGGAACCCGCTTACCGCGTGCCAGGACCTGTTCCACGAGAAGCTCGAGGAGAGTTACAGCCCGTGTCCGATCGAGACACATTAGAGGGAAGACGCCGACTGGACATCGAAGAAGCAACAGGGCTTAACTTAAGGGGGACTTGATAGATTGAACCCAAGTGTATTTAGGAGTGTTACTCATAAGATAGATAGACGATAGAGTTTGTTGTAATGATTATGTATGATTGCTTTGTTCTGAACTCCTGTGATAATGTACTCAAGTGTAGCTGGCTGCGAAAACCATTCTTCGCCAGCTTACTGTAAATAAATTATATCAGATAGTATCAGAATGGAGTTTGTTGCCTGTATGAACCCGAGTTTCATTTCCCTAGGTCTCTAGGACGTTGACAGGCTATTTGGGGGCCAAGCCGGTTTTGGCAAGCGCAAGCTTCACTTTCCCGACAGCTCTTGGTTTTGCCAAGTAAAATATATCAACATTCATACATGACAAAGTCTGAACTTTACAGCTACTATCGTATCATCTGTTCATAAGCTATCGTAGTCCCTCTAGAAAATTACTTAAAAACTATGTTCATAAAATTTAACATTGACATGACTGAACAATTATGGTGACAAATTACTAATTTTTTTTTTATTCCAACAACAGATTGTTCCGCGAAAAATTGTGTGCATGTAAACTGTTCTCCAGCAGTGGCGATAAAACAGGGGAACCAAACAACACTACAGCCAAGAAACCAGTAAATAAGATAAGTCCCATTTCATGCTCATTGGATTCCTAAACGATACTCACATATTTTCATTGATGTAACATTTTTTCTATGTATTGCAATTAATGATATATATATGCAAAATTTCATGACCATGTGAACTTGTTCGTTAGAAAGTTTGAATGTAAACATTAAGGGATATAACCAATTTTTGTACACCCAAACTATTTCCAAAGGGATTTAATTACTATAAATTTAACTTTAGCTAAAGTTACAAGATGTCAACACTAGAACAGTGCATTGAATTAGGAATTAAATTAGGTTATACCGCCGATAAACTTTCAGAATGGGCGCAAAAGACACATTCAGACAACATAGCAAGGGAAGATAGGGCAGCGGAAAGAGAACAAAAACGACTGCAAATAGAGGCTGAAGACAAAAAGATGCAAAGAGAGGCTGAAGACAAAAAGATGCAAAGAGAGGCTGAAGACAAAAAGACGCAAAGAGAGGCTGAAGAGAAAAAGATGCAAATAAAGCTCAAAGCTGCTAGCAAACAAGCTCAATTAAACGCAGAAACAAAGAAGTTAGAATTAGAAACACAATTAAAATTGAAACAAATGGAAATTGACTCTAACTTAGAAATGTCATTAAATAAATTAAGGAGCAAAGAAGAGGAACAAAAATACAACAAATATAAAGGCTTAATCAAACCTTTTTGTTCTGGTGATTCAATAAGTGCATATTTAGAGAACTTCGAGTGTTTGATGTCATATCATAACGTTTCAAAAGTCGATTGGGCATTTATCCTGATGAGAAACTTAGCATTAGAGCCCTTAAAAGTGATAGAAACAATCCCACAAGACATGAGGAAAGATTACGACTATTTAAAACAAAGAATACTACAACATTTTTCACTAGACACAGCAGGCTATCAACTGCAGTTTTCAAAATTAACACCATCACCTAACCAAACGTTCATAGACTATGTGTCTACAGTCCAAGATATTTGTACAAAATGGATAACCTCAACGAAAACAAATAACAACTATGATAAACTAAAAGAGCTAATAATAATTGATAAGATCATGAACACAATACCAACTCCTTTCTCTAAATTTCTAAGACAAAGTGATTGTAAGACTATTCAAGAAGTCGAAAATAAAGGTAGTGCTTATTTCACAGCGAATTGTGATATTTTTCAGTTAAATATGAGTCACAATGAAACAGCAGCTGTCACAAACACAAAATATTCAAAACCAAATGACAATAGGTTCAAACAACGCCCTAAATTCACCAAACCAGTCCTGTGTCAATACTGTCATTTGACCCACGAACAGTACGCAATATGCAATAAATCACCAACTTATCCACATCACCTTCAAATGATGGTGGAAAAACAAAAAAACAAAAGAAACGCGTATAAGAGAGCGGTCAAATGTTACTTTTGTTCAGCGTACGGGCATTATTCGGGACGCTGCGAGGGCCGCAAGATGATGAAGCAGGCCAATGCATCATTAATAGATACATCTACGGATGAAGAAATTGAACAACTGAATGAATGTGACATCCAGAGTGAAAGTGCGAATGAGTCAGGGAATGCGGTAGAAATCATTAACACCATCAATAATAACACCTGTAATACATGCAGAAAATTTCAGTTGGATACCACTTTGGAATGTGGCCATACAATTTGTATATCCAACGAAATGGCCAACGCAGCCTTAGCGTCAAAAGGCAAGTTAAAATTTGTGAAAGGTTTTGTTAACAACAAACTATCTACAATCATGCGTGATAGCCGAGCGACTCTGGTTGGAATTAAAAGAACATTAATCAATGACAAAGACTACACACACAACTACGTGACATGTTGCACATTCGCAGGCACCATCGAAAGATACCCCCTAGCACTGGCCGAAATTCAGACACCCTTTCTGTCAGGACAAGTGCTATGCGCAGTATTAGAAGATCCTTGCGCGGATATTATTCTTGGAAATCTTCCTAACATAAGATCCTGTTCTGAAGAAGAAATCAGAGAATGGGAACAGAAAAACTGCATCCAAAAAGCAAACAGTGATTCCAGAACTAAAGAACACATTTGCATGTCTCAAACTGCCAAAAGCACAAGGGAGACCACCGATGACGGAATTCGAAACGAATTCACAGAGGTGCATAACACAGGGATGGTTGAATCTTTCAATGACACCATCAGCATAAAACCTTGAATTGAGGATACCATCGAAGAACAAAATTGTGAACCTGTAAATGTGCAACAACAGACAGAATACGCCAATAGAGTGACAAGACAAATGACTCACATAACCCACATGAACAACCAGACAGAGATAACAAGGGACACTAACCGGACTAAGAGAAACGACATGGACAAGAACAACGATGACAATTCTACTTTAATGACACATTCTCTTAATAACGGAAATGACAAAGTCAATGACACAATAGCAACAACTCTTCTTAATCATGACAAACAGCTTGATGAGTCAGGACAAACCGACTCGACTTCTTTAAAATACTCTCAACCGAAATCATATGATCTGACAAACAACAATGACAGAAGCACAGCAACGACAGTACTTCTTAACGACACTACTACACAAGACAATGAAGACAACTTCACATTACAAACAGTTTCTCGTGAAGACAAAACCGCAGTTACCAAACCAACAACTGAGAGAACTCATAATTTCCAACTTTACGAGTCGAAACAATTTGTTTCTCTAGAAACAAGAAACAATTACGTGATTAATTCCAAGAAACATAACCAAGGAATACAAAGATATCCAAGGGACACTAATAGTGACAAAGAAGTATTATTAACAAACAAGTGTCATCATATGTGTTCATTGCAAATTTGTCATCTACCAAGAACACATAAAACAAAAACAGAAACAACTCATATATCTGCAGAAAGTTATGCAGACACAGAAATAACGTCACCAAGCAGTAGAATGAACAGAGACAAATTACTGACACTCTTGCTACTTTTGCTGGTAACCCAACTTCAAACAACATTACCTACCTTTCAAAATGTATCTTTCACCACTATCCGGATAACAAATAAATTGTTCATCATATTGACCATCTCATTCATATATCAATCAATTTTGCGCCAAAGTGAAAGAGCAAAAACCATCCAACAGTTCATTTTAACTCCTGTTGGTGCAAGGTTTTTCATATAACTTTGAGATATGCCTATAGTAAATTCATTTTCACTCTTAAATTGTTTAGACTTATTTTTACATCGATACCGATACAATTATGTAGTATTTGGAATTGTAAGAGTATCCGTTTAGAGGATGCAATTTGCAAATTGAAATCCATTTTTTCTAATCCACCCATATTGAAATTACCAAACATAGATTTACCATTTATATTAACCACAGATTCAAGTGCTATCTCAATCGCAGGATGTCTGATGCAAGAATATGAAGGCGTGAAACATCCAATCCTGTATGTCAGCCATAAGCTGAAAGCGGCGGAAACCAAGTATTCCACAGCTAAATTTGAAGCATTAAGTTTGGTTTTTTGTGTTCGTCGTTTATCTAGGTTCCTCTTAGGTTCCCATGTCGTTGTCTTGACGGATAATGCGCCACTGCTGGTAATTAAAGAAGGCAACCCAAAAAAACCATAGATTAGCAAGATGGTGTCTTCTACTTCAGGATTTCGACTTTGAAATCTGTCACATTAAAGGTACGGATAATGTAATTGCTGACATGTTATCACGATTACCCAATGCACCAGCAGATTAACACTATTTACATTAATTAGTGGCCATATGATAAGCTGTGATATTTTAGTCTGTTGCATAAAAGAGTGTACCTCTACACTTACTGTAGAACTTTAATTTAGAAGTGTCGACAACTGATTTACTACTCTACTTATAGCTATCACAGACATGAAACTTTGAGAACCGTTAACTGTATTATGCCACATTAGCAATTGGCAATACATCAAAAACAATCCGAACGGTAGATATTAACATTTGTGAAGTTATTTCATCAATCACAGAACTTAAATTTATCATGCGAATAGTAAGAACTTTGCATACGCGTGATTTCAATGGACTTCGCAAACTAACGGAACAGAACATCGCACATAAACGCAACGATATACTATGACTATTACGACATATGAGACAACACAGGAATGTGACACCAAAACGTTACCTACGAACTGTAACATTATTGGAAAAACACACGGACAAAAGAACGACAACACACGGATCGTCGTTGGAGTTAATTAATTTAATGTTATTAGTTAAATATGTATTACATTTGTGCTTTACTATATACATAAAATATGTGAACATGTAAATTGTACATTTTCCATCATAATATGTCACAAACATTTTCATTCATAGTTAAAATTTTCTCCCAATACAATTGTTGCAATTTAACTTATAAACCATTTCTTATCACCAGTACAGATAGTACTTGGCGCTTTGAATATAACATATCGCCAGTTTCTTTTGTCTAAGGGCGACAACATTTACCTCACCTCAATTTGTATATTTTAACAAATTATTATATTGAATGAAAGGTGTGCGAATCAGAGAGTGAATGAATTAAATGAGAGAGCGATATACTGAGCGGACAAATTGTACGCAAAAAGTATTCATTTTAATTTGTCTGCGTTTTTGGATGTAAAATGTAACACTTGTCTAAAATTGTGTATACATGTTTAGTGTTAGAGAAAATAGGTTCATTCTAAGAATCACTGTTTGAATACCCTGTGCATGCGTTACACAGATGGCATAATTCATGACAAGGGATATTCCAGCTCGTGACACTTAGAAATGTACTACATACACATACACACATGTAGCACACACTTTATACATTAGATAGGACATACTCATAAAACTAAACACTAACAATTAAATCACACACATTTAATTAGAGCAAGTAACAAGGCAGTAAACACACTAACAGGCAAACAGGAACATAAGTAGATACTTGGGAGAAAACAAGAGTGCATATATATATTGAGCACTATAAAACATACGGAAGTAAAAGTGTATCAAAATACACATCCAGGACAAGAATTGCAGGTGTTCTTAAATAAGCCAAGACAATTCATCTTGTTAAAACTCTCTAACACAGAGTTTAATATCCTGGTATCATATGGATACTTGAGAAGGGCGCGGTTGCAAATACAACTGGAAGCGTCAGGGAACTTCAGTTGGATAAGCATGTTTAAGAATATGGAAGAGATAGGAGCTCTTCAGCAATCACCCTGAATTGTTGTAAGGGGAAATACATGAGTTAATAGTGCAAGTATATAGATAGCCAGGTTCCCATCCACGAAACTACCAACACCAACTTCATGTGATCCTATGACAGAATTAGTACAGACTAATTACCATATGCTAACCCATAGAAGAGGGGGAGGGGAACCCTGTCAGAGTCTCACATGGAGTCGGTAGGAACATAAAGATAGAAGGGAGGTAGAGAAGGGACATAACCCCAATACGAGGGAACTAAAGAGACCCACTCGAATGCTCGAACAATCTAGAGCCTTCGAGAAGGATATGTCAGTTCACCTACAGCTCCGTGGACACAGGTGGAACCCGCTTACCGCGTGCCATGACCTGTTCCACGAGAAGCTCAAGGAGAGTTACAGCCCATGTCTGATCGAGACACATTAGAGAGAAGACGTCGACTGGACATCGAAGAAGCAACAGGGCTTAACTTAAGGGGGACTTGATAGATTGAACACAAGTGTATTTAGGAGTGTTACTCATAAGATAGATAGACGATAGAGTTTGTTGTAATGATTATGTATGATTGCTTTGTTCTGAACTCCTGTGATAATGTACTCAAGTGTAGCTGGCTGCGAAAACCATTCTTCGCCAGCTTACTGTAAATAAATTATATCAGATAGTATCAAAATGGAGTTTGTTGCCTGTATGAACCCGAGTTTCATTTCCCTAGGTCTCTAGGACGATGGCAGGGTAGCTTTCTCTGAGATTGATTCATGCTTTTCTTAGCCCATGTTAAAAAATTTTCTGGTGCCTGAGGAAAAGGGTTGGCTCCTGAATCATGTTTAAATTTTCCACCCCGGTCACCATTTCTACTTTGTCATAAAATGTTTGTACTTCCACTTCACTACTGCATGATTTTGGTGCCTACACTTTATGATATTTATATTTCTTGACTTGACTTTGAATTTGACAATAATAACTTTCTGATTTAATCAAATAACCACTCACTGATTTAGCTGCTTTCTCATCAAACATCAGTCCTACTCCTTTCCTATATGTATTACCTCCTGAACAAATTATTGTGTGATTGTCTGTTATTACTTTACCAGATCTCTCCACCTCATTTCAATCATGCATAGGATTTTAATCTTCATAATTTTCATTTCTTTTATTACATTATGTAACTTGCCTATCTCAACTATGTCCTAACATTCCACGTTCCTTTTTTAAATTTGTCTTGGGAAGATAATGTGGTGGTTTTCCCTTGCCTTCCATATTCAGATGGGGGTCTTTTATCTCTGCCTCTGACAACAGTTTCTGATTGTCAGAATAAGAGCGTGCCCTGCTCTGCTCAACTGTAGAGTTGTGCACTGATCCCGGTGGATACTTGGTCACACCTATGACCTTATTTTCCCCAGTGTCTGAGTTGTTTTACATTGTGCTATTGTGTTGATTTTGATGGTATAATGCTTTGACATTTCAGAAAGCAATGGCAAACTTCTAAATGTAGAAAATTAGTAAATCACAAACAGCCAATAAATGCTGGGGTTGACTGCAACATCCTGTAAAGAATATTCTACTAACTGTTATGTTATATTGAACTTAATCTTACCTTGACCTATGCAGACTTCAGGTTGTTCTGTCTTGACACTTGATACAAGTTTATTCTCCATCTTATGTCTACAGTCAGTCTGAAAGGATTTGTAACTTACATTTGTATGCAAACATAAACTATATAAATGAATTTGATATTTTGTTTTTCAGACACATTAAAGTTTAAGCAATACTTATAACTGCAGCCATTCTTTGTTGTACCTTCCCCCTCCCTCATTACATCCAATAATGAGTCTTCAATTGAAGAGAAAAACAAGAAAATCTTGTCATCAATGTTCCCTTTAAACTGTTGCTTAGGAGCAAGAATTTTACTCTGTTAGCTTCTAGCATGAAACTTGTGAGCATGCCTACATTTGACAGTTAGGTACATTTGGTCCCAATATTGTCTGCTTGTGCATTGAAACTCGATGATCTGATCTTCATTGATGACATTTCCCCCTTGTCCCTCACACTGAAATGAGATGCAAGATTTAGCTAAACTTATTGGATAGGAGGTCACAATAATTAAGTCTAAAAATTCATAGGGAAAGACACAGATAATGAAAATAAATCAAGCAAGTGATAACCTGATCTTCCTTGGTGAAACCTCACTTCAAGAGGCAAAATTATACACCTATTTAGGTAGCAATGTAGACACAGATGGGTCAACATATAAAGATATTAAAATAAGAATGCAATAGGCAATTGGACATTTGTGGAAGTCAATAAAAATTAAACAACAGATTGTTCAAGTAAAACATTAAAACAGCACTACTGTATGGATCAGTAACCAGAGAATGACATACAATGATTATTAATAAACTACAAACATTCATTAATTATTGACTGGGCAAAATGGTGGACTAAAATGGTATGACATAATCACCATTGTGGAACTCCTGGCGAGAACTAAACAAATACAAATACATCAAGAAGGAATAAAAGACACTGTACTGCATATGACATACTCTGAGAACACCTGAGAATTGTACAAAGTCCTTTTTCCAGAATTGACAGGGCAAATGATATAAAGGAAGACCTAAAAACACAAGGAGAGGTGAGTTAGAGACAGAAATGAATAATATCAGGAGGACATGGGTAGCTGTATAAGATAACAAAAGATAGAATAGTTTGCACTGAATTGATTGACGGCCCATATAAAATATGGATTAAGTTAAAAAGTAAAAGATTTTGATAAAATCCAATGTGGCAAATCCCTAATTATCACACAGAGGTATTTAATCTTTGGCCCCTGCCAAAAAAGGCTTAATATCTAGATCTATGTCCACAGATTCCCACATTCTTTCGACAAAAGTCGACCAACTGGCAGAAGCATTTATTTGTAAATTGTGCAGCTGAAGAACACCATTCACAATCAAATAATAATATATCCATTATAACTGACTTAGAGTCTTGAATGAATACCATTGGATTTAATTATGTCAGTTCTATCCAACTTATTTTTATTGGTTTTTTTGTCTCCCTCCAATTTTTTTTTCTTGAACAATTAGGGAAGTGTTATGAAACTTCTAAAGACATTTGATGGGAGGTCACAAAAACTAGGTTTAAAATTCATAGGTGAAAATTGAAGATAAACATAGTAAATTATAACTTGATCACTCTTAGTGAATAATAACAGATAATCAATCAATCATGTGCCATGCCGGAAAGCGTGGGCGGTCATGACTCGCCATTTCACTCAATAACCAGTGTCGTGGATCAGCTCAGTGTTCCTGTCTCGTCCATGCCATCCAGGTATTTTCATCTCGGTCTGCCTCTTGGTCTGTTTCCTTCGATCTTGCCAGTTGTCACCAAGTTCTCCAATCCATTTCTTCCCATAACATGTCTAAAAATTTTTGACTGTCTACGTCTAATTTCTCTAATCAGTTTACGATGTTCATTTGCCTCCTGTAGTACTTGGTCATTGGTTTTTCTGTCTGTCCATGGTATTCTTTGCATTTTCCTCAGAAACCACATTTCTGCAGCCATCAGATGTTTTTCAGCTTGACTACTCATTGTCCAAGTTTCACATCCATACAAAAGAACAGGCTCTATGTATCCCCTCAACACTCTTTTTCTCGTTTCAATTGACATCTTTTTATTGGTCAGAATGTTTTTCATCTTGCTAAAGGCTACTTTCGCCATGACGATTCTTGTTCTAATCTCTTCAAGGCATCTCCCATCAGATGTTATGACTGTTCCAAGATAATTGTACCGAAGAATATTTCCATTTACTTGTATATTACATTGTGGCACTTCTTCCTTCCTAGTGACGACCATAACCTGAGTCTTTTTACAATTTAATTCTAACCCCAGTTGCTCACTGTGTACAACAACCACATCTACTAATTGTTGCAGGTCCTGCGCATTGTCTGCAATTAATACTGTATCATCTGCATATCTAATGTTATTGACGTTTCGTCCTCCAATGCTGATTCCATTTATATCCTCTACATTTCTGAAAATATTTTCACTGTATAGGGAAAAAAGATCTGGAGACATCACACATCCCTGCCTAACACCTCTTTTAATTGGCTGATACTGTCCCACTTCATTTATTGCAGCTTGTTTCCAATATATGATTTTTATAAGTCTAATGTCTTTCCCATCAATTTGTAGATCTGCAAGCATATCCACCATGTTGACATGTCTAACTCTATCAAAAGCCTTTGTATAGTCAATAAAGCAAAGATGTATATCCTTGTTGACTTCTATAGCACGTTCAATAACTGTTCGCAGCATATACACAGCATTTACTGTACCCTTTCCTTCTACAAACCCACATTGTTCTTCCCCTATTTCAGGTTGTATCTACTTCCTCACTCTTTGCATGATAATTCTTAGCAAAATCTTTGTGATGTGACTCATTATACTAATTGTTCTATGTTGATCACATTCCAAGGTTCCTGATTTCTTTGGGATAGCAATAAATACAGATTTACATAATTCAGGAGGTATATCTCCAGTATCATATAATGTGTTCATCAGTCTGGTGACTTGCTCTAGTCCAAATTCTTCTAAAGCTTTAATCATTTCTGTTGTGATGTTATCTGCACCGGGGGCCTTGCCCGCTTTCATATGCTTAAGAACATTTCGAACCTCCATCTCCAAAATTGGCGGTCCTTCATTATTAAATCTAATATCATACTGTTCGTCTCTGTTATCATCATAAAGGTGTTTCACATAATCTGTCCATACATGTAGAATCTGGTCTTTTTCTATTATGATTTTACCATCTTTAGTTTTTAGACACCCTGTTGATGTACTTGTTCTTTTATTAGTAAGTTCCTGAACTCTTTTGTGCACTAATTTAGTATGTTGACTGTTGTGTTGGTTTTCAATTTCTAATCACTTTTCCTCAAGCCATGATTCTTTTGCCTCCTTACATAATATTCTGACTTGTCTGTAGATTTCTTCATATTTGACAGAATTATTTTTGTTGAGTCTTCTTGTTTCCATGAGGTGTAAAATTTCTTCAGTCATCCATTTCTTACGATCCACCTTCTTTAATTTTGGAATAGTTGTTTCTGCAGCCACATTGATTGAATTCTTCAACGTTTCCCATTGATCATCCACATCCTGGAATAATATCTCTAGATCAGACAATATTTCAAATCTGTTCTGTACTTCTATGTTGAATTTGTTTTGTATTTCCTTGTCATTACTCAATGTACACAAATCATATTTAGTGTTTCCTGTTATATACTTGACTTTCTTCAACTTTATCCTCAATGTTCCTGTGAGTAATCTGTGGTCACTATAACAATCAGCACTGGGAACTGTTTTTGCTACTGTTAGCGTGTTTCTAAATCTTCTGCTAATGAGAATGTAGTCAATCTGGTTTCTAATCCTGCTATCAGGACTCCTCCATGTCCATAATCTTCTAGGGTGTTGCTTAAACCAGGTGTTTCCTACAATCATTTCCTGTTCTTTTGCTCACTCCATGAGTCTGTATCCTCTTTCATTTCTCTCTCCTAAACCATAGTTTCCTACTGTGTATCTATCCCCTTGATTTCCTACTTTTGCATTGAAGTGCCCTATTATGATGTTTATTTCTGAATTTTTACATTTCTTTAAGGCAGCCTCTATGTCATTATAAAATTCTTCTACACTATCTTGACTGGATTCTCCTGTTGGTGCATATACTTGAATAATATTTATGCTAAAAGGTCTGCCACTTAATTTAACTAGTAGAACTCTGTCCGACACGGCCCAATATCCTTGAACAGATGTTGATGTTTTCCGGTCCAAAATAATTGCAACTCCCCTATGACGATCTTCACCTCCAGAATAAATAATCTTGAAATCGTCATCTATCTTGATGCCTGATTCTGTCCATCTCGTTTCGCACATACCTAAAATATTAATTTTTTCCCTTTCAATTTCTTGTTTTATGTTCCCTAATTTTCCATCGTTGTTTAACGTCCTAACGTTCCATGTTGCTAATTTTAACGTCTCTGTCCTTGTCTTGCGATGATCAGTCTTTAAGCGAATCATGATATACTAGGTACTTTTAAAGAGGTAGTTTGCCGTTGCTTTCCTCTATGGCAGTGACCGTACTGGTCGGAGACCGCAGCCATTGACTCAAGAAGAGCTCTTCTGCCTGCCGTCGTGAATTCGAGACCATGACCAACAAATATCTGTCGGCTGCCCTCAAATTTCATCCACCACCTGCCTTCCGTGGCTTATTTTTAAAACTTCCAATAAAAGAGCACAAAATAACATCATATAATCCACAGGAAAACACTATTTGCAGGAAATCCATAGGAAATCACACGAAATCCAAAGGAAAACACTAAATAGCGTCCCCCCGAAAAGTACGCGTCATCCTGTCGCCATTGTACCGGAAGTAACAGATAAGAGAATTAAAAAGATGGTAGATCTACCGTGCTAGATAATTGACATTATTGTGCGAATATGTGTATATTTCAACTTGAAGGATTTATCTAGTTAATTCATGTAAGTTGTGTGATTTCTGCAGTATGTACCTGACGAGATGCAGCGAAATATGCCAGGCAATAAATTGTGCAATCTAATGTCTTACTTTATCAAAAGCTTTTGTTTAGTCAATAAAGCAAAGATTTAAGTCTTTGTTTACTTCTATAGAATGCTCTATTAATGTTCTCAGCATATACACAGCTTTTATTTGTACCCTAGCCTTCTACACACCCACATTGTTATTCTCCTATTTCGGGTTGTATTTTCTTCCTAACTCTTTGCATGATAATTCTCAGCAAAATCTTTGTGATGTGACTCATAATACTAATTGTTCGATGTTAATCACATTTACTCCTGATTTCTTCGGGATTGCAATAAATATAGAATTACATAATTCAGGAGGTATATCTCCAGTATCATATATTGTGTTCAGAAGTCTGGTGACTTGGTCAATTCCATATTCTTCTAAGGCAGTGATAATTTCTGTTGAGATGTTGTCTGGACTTGGGGTCTTGCCAGATTTCATATGGTTAAGAGCATTCTGAACTTCTATCTTCAGGATTGATGGTCCTTCATTATTACTCCGAATATCATATTGTTCTTCTCTTGTATCATCATAAAGGTTTTTCACATAATCAGAACATGTATGTAAAATCTCATGTTTTTCTATTATGATTTTTCCATCTTTTGTTTTCAGCAGTCTGTTGATGTGGGTGTTCTTTTATTAGTAGATTATTCGATCTTGTCATGACCCGAAATTAAAACGGAAGTGATGTACGGCGCCACCTCAGCCTGACTCATTGTGTCACTAAAATGCCTGCTGTAACACCCATGCATTCTTTTGACGTCATTCATTCATTCAAATATCCCGTGACAATAACACACGCCACCTAGGGATTTCCAGGAAAGTAGGGATTTCCAGGAAAGGTTAGCCTAATATTCCATGCATAGTGATTGGTTGAAATTATCATGACCTTTTAAATAAATATAATTATTTGGCAAAAAGTAAGTTCTTTTATATTTTAGAGCTTATTATATTAATGTTATCATATTTTTAGATGGATATTCGAATTATGCACCCACTTTTACATATATTTGGAGTTTCATTGCGGAAATTGCTTGATATGTCATTTTAAAAAATATCTTTGTGACTGGAACTCCAAGATGGCGGCTGCCAGTCGTGGACACTGTTTAATGCTCAAACGTGCAATTTAAACTACTAAAGTTAAAAATAATACAAGTTAAAAGATTGTTAATAATTTATTTGTAAAGTTGTACCATTTTTTTATCATTTAACGTGACAGAACATGGTGAAGTCAGATTTCATATCTGACAATAACCTATCTGAGACAATCTCAGCACGGACTGGAAGGGACACCCTTTTGTTAATAAAAATAAAAAATTTGTTGCGTATCCCTTACGGGACGTTGCGGTCAACACCAGCATTTTTCAGCTGCTGTTGATGTACTAGGCATGTGTTACGTTCAGTAGTTTGCCATTGCTTTCTGAACAACTGGCTCCCATACCAGCACGTTATAACACAATGTGACATGGTCTGCTGCACATAAATCGGTCAGAGCTGAGCTTCGAATGCCTGGTACCCGGCCTACGAACCGTGTTCGCAAGCTTTTGGCCACAGAGACCGGATGATTTTTTTACTAAAATTGGGGAAATCAGCTAGATTTGTTTATGTGGATTTTTTTTTTTGGGTGTAATTACTCTGCTGAGAATTGACATATAGGCATCATTGAGGTACCATTAGATCTGGTTTTTCAAGGGCCACCTATCTGTGGTGGTCTCATTAGTAAATATGCAATTTTAAAATCATGATCATACCATCTATTATTAGTAAGCTCCTGAATTCTTTTGTGCATTAATGTGGTAATTTTACTGTTGTGTTGTTGTTTTTTTCCATTTCAATGCTATTTTATTTTTTCAAGCCATGCTTCTTTTGCTCCTTTACATAATGTTCTGACTTTCCTGTGAATCTATTCATATTTGTCAGGATTATTTTTGTTGTGTCTTCTTGTTTCCATTACACATTACATTTTAGTCTTAAAATGTCTTCAGTTATCCATTTCTTTGGACCCACTTTCTTTAATTTTGGGATAGTTGTTTCTGCAGCCAAATTGATTGAATTCTTCAACATTGCCCATTGATCATCCACATCTTGAAATAAGATCCATACCCACAGGGCAAATGAAATAGAAGGAGAATTTAAAAAAAAAAAAAAGAGTACACGGAGAAGACAAAAAGAATGAATGAGGTGAATACTGAATAGACACACATTAATTAATATCTCGGCTTAGAATTGACCTACACACTTGAAAGAGGTACCGTTGGATTTTTATTGTAAGAGGTATCCAACTAATTCAGGTTGTATAATTAAAAAGCAACTTAGAAAATGTTTCTAAATTTAAAGTGGCTATTGACTGTAGACACTCCGTCACTAGTGTTGTAACAGCCGTGAACTGAGCACGGAATCGAAACCACAGCTTTCGGAACACGAGGCAGGCTGCTTGGCTACCGAACAACCCCCCCCCCCCCCCCCCCCATGAGATAGTATGGCGATATTCAACACAATTACACGGTAAATGAATGATGTAGTAAAATATTCAACATTACCAAACTGTGATTGTGTTTTAGCTAAACATTCAACGTGACCATGCCGCCATTTCTCCAACATCTGCCGAAGTCATCATAAAAACTTAGAAATACATTAAAATGGTCGATAGCATTGCCGAAAGGCGAAACAATAATAACATTCATTCATTGCATCTGCAGCAAAGAACCTCAATGGCTCGGAACGCTGAAGAAGAAGAAGAAGATTCATTCATTCATACATTCATTAAGTAGCATGTCCTTTGCAGAACCTCGCTCCCATAACAACCTTCCGGAAAACCTCTCGATCATAAGCAAGATGTCCCGTGCCCGATACTCCCATCTGGAAATAATCCACAACATCCTGCACCCATCTTCTCTTTGGCCTTCCTCTTCCTCTCTTCCCAGGCAATATAGGGCATAAAACCCTCCATTATTGTTCTCTCCAAACTTTCGTGACGTTTTAAAAGTGACCAAAATATTTCAATTGTCTTTGTTTTATCGCCTCTAATAGCCAACCTTCTTCAATATTCAGCACTTGAAGTATGGATGCATTTGACCTTTTCTTTA
Organism: Cepaea hortensis; assembly: GCA_963921405.1. NCBI lineage: Eukaryota > Metazoa > Mollusca > Gastropoda > Stylommatophora > Helicidae > Cepaea > Cepaea hortensis. The sequence goes on from OY992890.1 coordinate 84,205,707, forward strand.
ACCAAGATAGATATTCTTAGAACTCGTCTATAACATTTATAATCAAAGGCATTTATGCGCTGTTCAGCTTGTTTGTAAGTGTCCAGGTCTCACAGGCGTATGTTGCAATGGGAAAGATGCATGCTCTTAAAAATCTAATTTTTGTAATTCTGTCTGTCCCACTCCATAATTTATTCAGTTGTTTTAGTCTTTGAAGAGCAATTGATAGTCGTCGTTTAATTTCTTTCATTGTGTCACCATTGTTGGTAATCAGAGATGCATGCTCTTAAAAATCTAATTTTTGTAGTTCTGTCTGTTCCACTCCATAATTTATTCAGTTGTTTTAGTCTTTGAAGAGCAATTGATAGTCGTCGTTTAATTTCTTTCATTGTGTCACCATTGTTGGTAATCAGAGATGAGTTGAGTTGAGTTAAGAAACGACATCACTGCACTCAGGACATTCCCATACGTGCTCAGTCCCCTCGTTCAATGGCCAGCAAAGAGTCATACTACTAATCGTTCGCACCTCTATCTGATTAAAAGTTCTCCTGGTGTCTTCCCTCTCGGTTTTAAGATTCTTCCAGAACCTCTGCCGATCCCCCGCAATCTCATTCTTTCTATATATGGGTTCTCAGTCTGTTCCTCCACCTTCTCCACCTGGTCCCACAAGCGCACGACCACCTCCCCATTGTCCATAGGCAAGATACCGCCAAGAGGTGCATTCCCTGCTAGCCTATCAGAATGTTCATTCCCCCGTACACCCGCATGGCCAGGGCAAAATATCCATACAATTCTCACAATCTGTGACCTCTGAAGCGACAAGAGCCATTCCACTCGAAACATTCCTTTCTCCACCTTGCTAAGCATATTCTTTGAATCCGTAATGAACACAACGTGTGTTTCAGTAGTCTCCTCTAGCCACCGGAATGCCGCTGTTACTGCCTCCACCTCTATTCTCATGCTGGGGGTCGTAGTCTCATATGCCAGGCTCTCCTTTTTCAAGACTCGCTCATTAGCCTTTGCAATAAAGCCCCAGCCACTACGTCTGTTTATCACCACTGACCTATCGGTGTAGATGACTATGTCACCTTGATGTGTGTTGCTCTGGATTAGCTGTTGCACTTCAAACTCAGTGCGGCCTGCTGCCCATTCTCTGCTCTCACGACCCAGTGTTATTATTACATTGTGCGGGTTCCAAATGTTGCTGTATGTAGCCGAGGCGCGGTGTTGGGGTGAGCGCCCAACATTGCTCAAATACCTCAATGGCTCGTGAATACATAACCTATGCAGCAAAAGTCCAACTCCTGGCCTTCACGTGGCGGACCTGTTTAAACTAACAGGAGAAGGGGCGACGGAAAATAACCAGTATGCTCTAGATGTGTATGCACGTACATGCATGCGCAGACAGGTGTGTGCGCGCGTACACATCTACACTCGAGTGAGACCACAGTCTGCTCTAGCAAAGAAAGGTGCTGAAGACGGAGGCAACCAGCCAAGAGGCGCACCACAGAAATCAGGATGCCACGCAATCACGCAAAATGGAATATGTCGACTACTGCTAATCGTTATGGTGCTCGCCCTGCTTTGGACCCCCAGGCAGGTGCAGTGCCGGGCCCTATGTCTCGAAAGGGTCCAACCCCAACTACTGGAGGTCCTTCTCAGATGTCCTGTGGAGCCAGGGGACATGAGAATAGGACGACTGGCCATACTAAACGAAGACTTGAAATAATGCACTGGAATGCGGAGGGAGTCAGCAACAAAAAAATAGAATTAGAAAAAATCTTGGACCAAGAAAAAGTAAGCATATGTTGCTTGCAAGAAACTCACCTCAATGAAAATATAGCCTTCAAAATCAGAGGCTACCAGTGTTACCGATCTGACCGAAAGAACAGGCGAAAAGGTGGGGTACTGACCCTTGTAAGAAATAACATCATGGCTTCCCAAATCAAAGTCTACATGGAAGGGGCTGAGTATCAGACACTTAAACTTAAGACAGGTAATACAGATCTACATCTGATCAATTACTACTGTCCAAGTGACCGCCCACAGGCACTGGACACTCTACCACTAAAAGAAAAAATGATTGTGTGTGGCGATTTCAACAGCCACTCGCAGAGCTGGGGCTATGATCACATGGACCAGAGAGGAGAGAGACTGGAAGACTGGCAGGATGAGAATAGATTCATGTTGATTAACAAGCCGTCCGACCCACATACTTTCTACTCGAGATCATGGCACTCTACAACTACACCTGACCTGGCTTTTCATTCACCAGACCTGGAGTGGAACATTACACGAACTGTTGGGAAACAACTTGATGGCAGTGACCATCGGCCAGTCTTTCTAACCGTAGAAAATGAGCTTGTAAGTGAAAGCAGCACCCTCTCGAGGTGGAACTACAAGAAAGCAGACTGGGCAATGTACAAGCATCGCACCAGCATACTGGTTAGAAACCTGAACACTGAGAAAGACATAAATAAAGCAGTTGAAGAGTTTGGGAAATGCATACTACAGGCAGCGCGAGAAACAGTACCAAGAGGAGCCCGTAAACAATATAAACCCTACTGGAGTAGTGAACTGGAACAGTTGCATAATGATGTTGAAGTGTGTAGAAAGCAAGCAGAGGCCACACCCAGCCAAGAGCACCACAATAAATTCCAGCATGCAAAAGCCAAATTTCAAAGGGCCAAGCTGCAGGCTAGACGGAAAAGCTGGCAGGAGAAAACGGAGTCTCTGAACTTTGAAAGAGACACAAGGAAATTGTGGAAGCTAATAAAACAGCTTAATGACGAGGGCACAGGGAGAAACTCAAAAATTGCACTACATAAAGATGGAAAAATCTTAACAAGAAAGCAAGCAGCTGACCATTTTGCGGACTCGTTCGCACAAGATAGCAATATCAAAATTAGCCCAGAGAAACAACAAGAGATTCGAGAGAAACGACAACATACAGGACAGAAGGAAATAGTACATGAGGTTCTGGAGGCACCCATCACAATCAGCGAACTGGAGCTAGCCATATCAAAACTGAAAATGAGAAAGTCACCAGGAGCTGATGGTATCTCCAATGAAATGATCAGGAACCTAGGAACAGAGGCCAAAACAAAGCTGTTGCAGATCTTCAATAACAGCTGGACCTTAGGCAGTGTTCCACAGGCCTGGAGAGAAGCAATCATGATACCCCTCCTAAAATCAGGGAAAGATGGTTCCATTGCCTCTAGCTACAGACCAATTAGCCTCACCAGCTGTCTCTGCAAAACACTGGAGCGCATCATCAATCACAGACTGCAGTGGTACATTGAAAGTAAAAACATCCTTGTGCCACAGCAGGCTGGCTTTAGACAGTGCTACTCTACGGAAGATCAGACAACCTACCTCTCTCAAGAAATTGAGGATGCATTCCAAGAGAAGAAGCTGGTGCTTGCGGCATGGATAGATCTGAAGAAAGCCTTTGACAAAGTTTGGAAAGAAGGTCTGATGAAGAAACTGAGAAACTGCAAAGTCAATGGAAGAATGTACAAATGTGTGAAAGCATACTTGCACAACAGAAGAGCCCGAGTACAGATAGACGGACTCAAGAGCAAGAAAGTACTACTGCGTCACGGTGTTCCCCAGGGCGGAGTCTTGTCCCCCACACTGTTTCTAATCTTCATCAATGATCTTGTTGCTCACCTACCGCATGGAATTAAAGCGGCAATGTACTCCGATGACCTGGTTCTATGGAGCACAAATGAATATGCATCAGTGGCCACCAGATTGCTACAAAGAGCTGTAGATACATTTGCTGCATGGGCAAATAGATGGTGTGTCAGCATAAACACTGACAAGTGCAGCACCACCCTATTTACCCTCTCTCCAAAACAAAAGGCAGGGATCATCCAGATAAATGGAACACCCCTAAGAGAAGATAAAGAACCAACATACCTTGGAGTAACATTTGATGGCAAGCTGACATGGAGAAAGCACATCAACAAAGCAGTAGCAAAAGCCAGAAGGAAAATAGCCATCCTGAGAAAGCTAAGTGGAACCACATGGGGAGCCAGTACGAAAATACTTAGCAAAGTTTACCAACAGAGCATACGACCACACCTGGAATATGGGTCAACTGCGTGGTGTTCAGCATCAAATACCACACTACAAGAGCTGGACAAGGTGCAAAATCAAGCACTTAGAGTCACCACAGGAGGGATGAGATCAACCCCTATAGTGGAAATGGAGAAGATGGGGAAGACACAGACACTGAGTGAGCGCAGAGATACGAAAACGCTAATACAAGCAGAAAAGTTCCTCAGCTTGCCAGGCCACCCTATGAAGAACAGATTTGAAAACCTAGCTATGGGGCGGTTGAAAAGAAGTAGTTTTATCCACCAGGCCAAACGACTCTGCAGAGAAACCACTGATCTGCCCACAGTTGGTATCCCCCTAACAACTATTCCAGAGCGAACTCCATGGAAAGATGAGCATAGACTATCGTTACAAATCCAGACAAAAGTGAGAGGAATATTTGACAAGGAAGAACAGAACAGTGTGCAGCGCAGAACAGCCACTCTCAGCTTCCTTGATGAAGAATACCCACAGGACCTCTGGATCCGAGTCTACACAGATGGGTCAGCACAAAATGCTGTTCGAAATGGAGGAGCGGGAGTGTACATAGAATACCCAAATAATACTAGGGACACAGCCAGAGTACCGACAGGAAAGTACTGCCATAACTATGATGCCGAAATTGAGGCAATCAAGATAGCAACAGAGAAATTACTAAAAAACAGCAATGGTACACAACCTGTGGTGCTACTAACAGATGCAAAATCAGTACTCGAGGCGCTCCTCTCTGGGAAATTGCCAGTACTAAGGACACTACTTTCTGAACTTAGCAGTCAGCATAAAGTCACCATACAGTGGATACCATCCCACTGTGGAGTACCCGGAAACGACAGAGCTGATCAAATGGCTAAGGAAGGAGCCAAAGAGGAACAGCCTGATGTGCCCGTTACATACCACCAAAAGAAAAGAATGATCAAATCAGTCAGAAAGCCACCAAAACCTGCTCAAGATGACTACCACATTATGGACAGACCAGAACAAGTCATTATTCTGCGCCTCAGAACAGGACACAATAGATTACGCAACCACATGTATACAAAATTCAAGATTGGTGAAACAGCCATGTGCACATGTGGATTGGCGTCGAAGACAGCAGAGCACATACTCCAAGACTGCCCAAAATATAACATATCTAGGCAAACCTTCTGGCCTAGAGAGACGACAGTGGAAGATAAACTCTATGGACCACTGTGTGAACTGAAAAAAAAACAGTTCAATTCATGCAAGAGACGACATTGCAGATATAGACATATCTCAAGCGAACGAAAGAAGAAGAAGAAGATTACATTGTGTCAGTCCGCCATGTCATCCGGAATGTCAACCCATTCTCTTTCACGATTGATGGTCTCTAGACCACACACCTGACTTATAGAAAGTTCTGCCTGTGTCATGAAGGACCTGCCTCGTCTTAGTCTATGACCCTTTACCATATCCATTGCTGCATGCAGCAGGTGATCCCTGTCTGCGGCAACTCTCAGGTACAATTTAGCCTGAAGGACCCTATGTCTATCCGTCATTGTAGGTAGCGCCAGATAAGTGGTGTGTCCTTTGTGCACCCCAGTATTAACCACATGGCAGCATTCTGTATGCGCTCCTACCTTTCAAGCTAGCTTTTTGATACTGTCAGCAGCCCCAAACCATACTCAGTGACAGAAATTATTAACTGCTGAAAGAGCCTGTACAACATCCTCTGATCTACCCCGGTTGCTGCCATAGCCCTCAATGCATTAAGTCCCCTACAAGCCTTCATCACCAAATCCTCCACATGATCCTTAAAAGACAAACACCTGTCAAAGGTGATACCCAAGTACTTCAGTTTACTCTCTTGACTAAGAGGACATCCATTCAACATAATACCTGGGACGTCTGCCTTGACGATCCGGTTATTCAGGGAGTACCATACAACCGATGCCTTGTCTGAGTTTAATGTCCCCTGCGTCCCTGCACCACTCCGTAATCAATGACCCAAGATATTCAAAATTTTCCACCGCCTCCAATTTTTCCTCATTAACATATATTTCTGTCTCCTTGGTAGTTTTATCTGTATGCGTTATCTTTGTTTTTACTATGTTAAGATATAAGATGTAATTTTCACTATTCAATTGGATTGAGGCTATTAGGTTTTCTATACCAGTCTGTGTTGTGGATAGCAATACTGTATCACCAGCATACCGAATCTCTGGTATGTCATGACCACCGATATTTAGGACATCATATAGCTAGCTCCCTGTTTATATCATCTCTTACATTTCTCATATTTTCGGCGTACAGGTTAAACAAATAGGGAGACAGCACACATCCCTGACGGACTCCTTGCTTGATGTCAAACAAATCTGATGTCTCGCCATCGATTCTAACCATCGCTTGTTGGTCTAGATAGAGCATTCTAATTAGTTGTATTACATGTGATGAAAGCCCATATTCCTCATGAGTTCCCATAGTTTCTGTTGTTGTACACAGTCAAATGCCTTTGAATAATCCACAAAACATGAGACTAGGTTTACATTAAATTCTCTGCACGTCTCTATTATTATTACTCAACTTATTATTACTCAACTACTATTACTCAACTCATGTTGAGTATGTGATCTCTTGTTCCTCTTCCTTGTAGGCCTATAAATCCAGCTTGAACCACGTTAATTTCTTCTTCCATTTTCTTACGAAGTCTTCCCATTATGATTTTTAGTAGAATTTTACTTGCATGACTGCCCAGGGAAACAGTCATAATAACATACAAAAAATAAATTCGCAGGCATTTATTGGCACTCATACAAATGCAGCACAGATTGGAACCTGCTTGTTTGGTGTAGTTTATGGATTTACTTCCCATGCTGTTTCAATAGTCTCTATACATTAATATGTATGTGTGTTACGTGAACACGCACACACACGCTCACGCCATCACATTCACAATGGCACAAGCAAACATTGAATAACAATAGAATGCACGATTTATTGCCTGGTAATTTCGTTGCATCTCATCAGGTACATACTGCAGAAATCATACAATATACAGCAAAGTAATTAGATAAATTATTCAAGCTGAAATATACATATATGCATAAGCAATACACGTATGCATTTGCTGTTTAAAATGTCAGATTACATCAATTTGTTTGCGTGAGAAATCTTCGTCTTCTTCATGCGCATTCGAATGTCGAACTTGAATTTATTTCAAGAGAACGGCAGTCATCTTGAGAGGTTTTGAAGTCTCATAGTGTATCCTTAAATGGAACTTGGCCAAAGCCATTTGTCGGACTCACAGAGCATGCTGAACAGGGTGAGGACAGGTATGCTTCGTGCAGAGTGTAATGTGTCAATTAAAAAATATAAGATAGGATGTATAGTTTTACCCCCCTCCCCCGCCCCTTCCTCTCCCTTTTCCACCCCCGGCATGCTGGTGGGTTGGGAAATGAACAAGCGGACAAATTTGCTGAATCTGCACCTCTGGGAGTGGGGGGGGGGCATTGGCGCACGAAAATGCAGATGTGGTCAGGGCCCTTTGGAATTGTTTATATAGTGTGAAAGAACAGATACATCACCATTGTCTGAGGATAATGGTGCGACAGGACGTGGTCAGAGGATATGGCCGATATTCAGTTCTCCAAGGAAAGACCTGACGGACACATAATTAGATTGCAAATGGTACCATTAACATTAGGATTCTTCTCTGGTGTTGAAGATGAGGACGGGGCGGGTACAGTAAATGTTTAGAGAGCTGTGATGTTGGTTCTTGACCCAACTCAGCTAAACATCATCTTCGTTCCTATTTCGAAGAAACAACGTCACACATAATTATGCATTCCATAGGTCAGTGTGTCCGACACTGAATGTATTTGTGAAAGGCTTACTTCTTCTAGGTAGCAGATTCCATCCAAGGTAATGGGCTCTTTCTACTCGTAGTTTTTTTTTCTTTTTTTTTTTTTTCGCTCGCTTGCTTGGGACTCAGGCGTAGTCCATTTATTCTACTTCTAGTAGCACTGGACTGAATTTTTCATGTAGATTAGCTTTCATTACTACCAGAGTCCCTCACAATCAGACGAACCCACTCTGACTTCAGAGGAACTTGTAATTTACGTTCCCGAGTGAAGGAAGAGAAGTCAACATTTTAGTCCAATTGTCCGGTGTAGGGGTTGAACTCCTCACCTCGGCATCAACAAACCGGATGTTTAAGAACGTGTGTTCTTATCCATTCGGCCACGGTGACCTCTACTCGTAGTTCTATAACTGCTGCTAAAAAATCTGATGGCTTCAGCATAAGTTAAGTCTAAATCAGGCTGAGGTGGTCGTCCACCTTCCTTTACCACTTGTCAGCCTATTCGCTTTCACGTGTAAGAGGGGGGAAAAAGTGCCTGGGGATTCATAGGAAAGGCCAGTGAACAATGTTTAGTAAAGGAGAGCTTGGCCTATTACACCACAACCTCAAGTCCGAGAATGGAAGTGACGGCGGTTACTGTGGCTTGCCACTGGTTGCAGAACAAACTGTATATACATGTTGTGATTGTGACTGATTCACACAGCATGCTGACAAAGATGAAGACTGGCATACTTCATGCTGAATGGTATGCATCGATTCAGGTGTCGCGGGTTGTGAGCATTCGCTGGATCTTTTCTCCAGGACACTCTGGTGTGGTTGGAAATAAACAGGCAGACAGATTGGCTGGTGCTGCATCACTGAAGGGTGATTTGATGCATGATAAGGCAGATGTGATCAATGCCCTCTGGGAGCCGTGAATAATGCAGAAGAACAGATAGACTATCATGGTCTAGAGAGAATGCGGTAGCAGGGGGTGGTCAGCGGATCTTGTAGTCAGTCATCACTCAGAGGTAAAGAAAGACGGACATATAATCACATTGCAGCGGGCATCATTAGTATTGGAATTCTACACTGGCTGTTGAAGATGATGAATGAGTACTCATGGGAATGCCCCGAGGGCAATGATGTCGATTCTTGACTCAACTCATTTTCATGTATAATGCAGTCAGACAGGATCCTTTTGTATTATGTGGCTTTTAGATTCATGATGTGAGTGTTTCTTACAAATTTGCTAGTTCTGCAGTGCCTCCTTGTTTGTTTCTGGCAGATTTGCTAGTGAGTCTCTCAGTAGAAGACACTAGGTGGTGGTTTGATGAGTCTGCCACGCAAGGGGTCACGGTGTGGGTTTAACAACTATCATCGCTGTCTTGGAAGTCGGGTTCAGTTCGAAATGTGTGTGTTAGCAATAGGCAGTCAGACGGACTGATAGACAGACAAACAGGGGGGGGGGGGAATAAAGAAAGTAGATAGAGGGTGCGAAAGACTCAAAGAAAGAAAGAAAGAAGATAGGGTGAGAGAGTGAAAGGAAGAAAGAAGACAGGGTGAGAGAGTGAAAGAAAGGAAGAAAGAAGAAATAAGATAGAGCGAAAGAAAGAACGAAAGAAAGAAAGAAGACAGGCAGAGATAGTGAAAGAAAGAAAGAAAGAAAGAAAGGTGTCAAACAGTGAAACCCGAGTAGTATGGCTTCTGAAACAATGTCTATGTAGTGTTCACTGTTTTATTTTGAGATTATATTCATAATGTTTCCATATCCTGCTGTCGGGCCTACTCTGAGCCTCAATCAGTTTTGTGCTATAGTGTATTATTGTCGTGGAGAATTTATCTCCCATTAAGGGTAAGATGAGTTGCCGAATATCTTGTGTAGGGACATCTCTGAAAATCTGGCTATGCAATTTCCAGTCTTGCCAAATTCCGTGAAGGCGTGGATGCCAGAGAAGACAGAAGGTGGCAGATTAATTGGAGGCGAGATTGGCCAAATGGATAAGAGTGCTCGAGAAAATTTAAAAAAAAATTATTTTCTTAACACATTTAAATGTCGCTTTTATACTTATCCTTCAATCAGATCAGAGGCCAAGTCTACAGCTGTCATTTCCCAAGATATATAAAAGCTTGTGTATATATAACTGTTTGTGGGTTTCCAGAAAGTAGAGTTGTATCAAAATCCTTACAAGGCAGAGAAAAGCCATTACAAGAAGTAAGTAGGTCACTAAAGTAAAGGACCTTTTAAGATGCCAGGAGGTGTAATGGGTATATGGTGCTAGCCCCACAATTTATAGACCAATCAGCACTCGAGGGTTAATGTGGTCAATATCAAGTGGGCTGCCTTTACTTCCCAAGACATTTCCTGCTGCCTGTTTTAGGATGGTTGACTTTGGAGTCCCGGTCAATTTAATAAAATTAACTTATGTGTATTCAAATACTTGAACCCCAGGCCAGCAGCAAGCATGCTAGTCACTTTACTGCCATGGCTACCAACCACCATTACAAACACCTTATTTTATTGTAAGAGAACAGCTGTAATAGAAAGCTGATCAAATACAAGTTTGCCAAGAGACATCTGTTACAATGGCCTTGCCAGCCACTCCAAGAGAACAGGGTTTTAAAAACCCTAACAGGTGAAACCTAAATATTCAAAGAATATTATCCTGCAACAAATCAGTAACACTGCAAGTTATGTTGTCTGTCATTACCACTTCAAAGAAGAAAGTCCCTTACTATTATCTCCACCCCTGTAAGTGAATACATTTTTAGTTAGTCTTTGGTCACAAAACCACTCACCTTTAGCATAATCAACAGCGAACAAAAGAAGAAGAACAAGTATAATCAACAAACTGTATTTGTTTACTTTGCAAATATCAATAATTGTACTATTATTCACAATGGTGTACAACATTCATGTCTGTTACAAAGAATAACAATTTCTAGTTTATTACACAAGAGCACATAATTTGGGATATTCCATCAACAGTTAAACAAAGTTAGCTAAACAAATTAACCCATTGAATTGTGAAATATGATAAACTAAACTATGATGTTACTCCAGAAAAGAACACAACTACAAAGCAAACAAATGTTACACTTATTCATGAAACCCCTGGACAGCTCAGTCTGCATCATTGTTTCCTTGTCAGACTGTAGCTGTAATAGTTGCCAAAGTGCATGTGATAGACTAGTGTGGCAATATTATTTTGTGTGGGCTTTTAATCATTTGCGATAGTCATCATTATTTGTAAATGTACAGGCTGAAATGATGGGCACACCTACACAATTGTATAAACATGACCAACTGGCACCTTGCCGTCTTGACAGATGATAGTTTGTAAAATGGAGTTCTCTCTCCATAACACAAAGCTTGGGCTGAATTTAGAGATCATGTGTTGCCCATACTGCATGATCCCTCTCTCGGCCTGCCTAGTTTACTTCAGAACAAAGGTAATATATGTTTGGAACAAGACAAGTTGCAGAAGCTGCCATATCAGTAAAGCAATGCTCTAAGTGTCGTCCTGTCAGAGCTTCCATCCTAGACCAGTTGCAGACCAAGGCATAGGGCCTGGCCTGCTCTGCCATGACATGTAGTCTTTAGGTTGCATTTGCTTGCACCAGGGTAAGGCTTGTACCCTCCCAATTGCACTCTTCCGCCCAAAGCCTTTGGCGCAATGTGGGATGTTGGGTGTAAGAGTGTTGGGGAATAGAGACAGGACATAGAGAGAACTAGGGACAGAATAGAGTCAGGACATAGCCAGGGACTACAGAGATAACGATAGACAGGACATAGGTAAGGGCGCAGAGATGTCATAAGACAGGACATCTGCAGGACAATAGAGATTAGAGACAGGACATAGGCGGGGACACAGAGATGTCATAGACAGGGCATTGACAGGACAAGACCTAGTTATAAAAGGGGACACAAGTCTACGGGACTCGGTCCTGAACTGACTAGACGGCATTACACTGAACGACCCAACACCACACGGGCGGACTGCAGTACAACGTGACCGTTGAGACAGCCCGGTTGTCTCGAGAGACACGGGGTCCAGTGTGAAAACGTCAGACGGGACTCGGACAGTTTAGAGTTTAGAGGAAGGACGTTTTGTGTTTCTGAGAGCGAGTGTATAGCTTTTGCGAGAGTGCTTGCTGGCGTTGCCATGTTTGAAGAGAGAGAGTGTCTGAGTGCAGGGTTTGTGTAATTGCCTGAGTGCTATAAGTGTTTGTAAGGCAGCACTTTTGTATATAATGATGTAACCGCCTTGTGTGCCCATTGCAATGATAATCAGGTTCTCCTGAATAAACAGTGATGTACAACTGATGTCTTGTTGGGTGCTTGTGAAGGATTTAGAATACCTGTGTGCGTGTGAGACGCTGACATTGGGTTTGGTGAGCGCTGACCAAGGCTTAGGGCCTGGTCTGCTCTGCAATGACACGTAGTCTTTAGGTTACCTTTCCTTGGACAAGGGTAAGGCTTGTACCCTCCCAATTGCACTCCTCCACCCAAAGCCTTTGGCACAATATGGGGTGTCGGATTTGGTGAGTGCCGCCCAACATTCGCCGCTAACAGATAGCAGGTAGTACCATCTACTGTTATACGGTAACTCAGTCATATCTGACTAAGGCCTGACACAAGGTATATACATAGTATGTCATATATACACTATACAGAAATGGTTTCAGTCAATCATGTGCCATGCCGGAAAGCGTGGGTGGTCATGACTCACCATTTCACTCAATCACCAGAGTCGTGGATCAGCTCAGTGTTCCTGTCTCGACCACGCCATGTGGCCAAGCCTTCCAGGTATTTACTTCTCGGTCTTCCCCTTGGTCTGTTCCCTTTGACCTTGCCAGTTGTCACTAAGTTCTCCAATCCATTTCTTCTCATAACATGTCCAAAAAATTTTGACTGTCTACGTCTAATTTCTCTAATCAATTTACGATTTTCATTGGTCTCCTATAGTACTTGGTCATTGGTTTTTCTGTCTGTCCATGGTACTCTTTGCATTTTCCTCAGACACCACATTTCTGCAGCCATCAGATGCTTTTCAGCTTGACTGCTCATTGTCCAAGTTTCACATCCATACAAAAGAACAGAAATGGTTTACATTGTCAAAAATGTTCCTCTCAAGCTTACTGTGACAGCTTGTTCACTGTGATGCGCCATCATTAGAGACTAACGAGTGTTGAGTAAAGAGGAACACAACAACTATAAACATCACATCCGTGAAATTAAAATCAATGACTACCTCTCACACCATGAGCTGTACTGGGTATATGGTACTAGCCCCATATTTTTAGACCAATTGACATTCAATGGGTGATATGGTTGATTTGTTAAGGCACACAGTTATAATTTTGGTGTATTCTAGAGCTTAAGTTTGAATTAAACAGAAATCAAAATTAATATATTTCTAAAGTTTAAACACAGAAGAAACAAACAATATGTTGTCCAATTTACTGTAATATCCATTATAAAATAATATTGAAATAAACAATATTATTGCAATATCCATTGATGCCACATGCTTTAGTTTAAGATCAATAGTATCCAGTAGTTTGACTAGTTCAAATCAATCTTTTAATATTAAGGGGTTGAATTATTGTCACACTGGTTTAGTAGTTTCTGCAAGCCATTTCACCATCCTGTGTTAGACAGAAATGAGCATAAATTAAATCGGTCTCAATGGTTGCCCAGGCCAAGGTAATTTAGGAAGGCCATAAAGTTGAGGGGTTTATGAGCCTGTGGAATGACTAACTGTGCAGTCACCTCACTGATGAATTTACTATCTAAAAGTAACTAAATCTCCTTCCTCACTTTTGCATCCAATTCCTCAGGGTTGCTGGCTTTAGAATCTAAGTAAAATTTGTTTGGATGCAATAAAATGTCTTCTATTTTGTTGGAAGCAGCAAAGATGTGATTCATGAGATGGTTGTTGCAAATGGCTTGGAGTGCCTTAAAATAAGTCGCTTAAAAGTCGACTGGGGCGACTTCATTGCACCAGGTTTATCCCATATGCTCAGTCTCTTTCTGCAGCATGAAAAGCATAGCACAAAGCCCAAACTCCTTAGCTCCAGCAATGACCCCCATGAGTCTCTAAAAAAATTCACCCGTGAACCAAAGGACGTGGTCTGGAATCAAACCCACAACCTTCGGAGCCCGAGTGAGATGGCTTGGCCACCTCGCCTGCTTGGATTGCCAGAGTATCTTAACAATGATTGCCTGGAAGTTTTAGTTTAGTTTAGTCGCTGGAACAACATCACGGCACACGGGTGTAACCCATAAGTGCTCTGTTCTACTCCTAACTCAAGCCTGGGTCCAAAGAAACTCAGCTCAGTGCAGGAACTCCGTAGCACCGGTGAGAATTCTGAAATACTGTGGATAGATTTTTAACTTGAAATTTTGCTCAGGCAGCGCCGTTAGGCCATTCTTTTTTAGATTTCCAGCTGCCAAGGGATTTTTTACGTATGCAATAATACACACGGGCAACCGACATCATTACCCTGAGACCAGGGGAAATTTTTTTTACTAGAAGTCCACATGAAAAGATCTTGGCCCTCGTCGGGGCGTGAACCTGGGACCTCCAACACTCGAGGCGGACACCATACCTCAAAACCATTCAGCCCCCTGATGATTGCCTGGAAGAGGCTAATGAAAATAGAACATTATATACAACTATCAGAAAGAGACAATGGCAGTCTTTAATATTGTGACGAGATGAGAAGCGTGGGAAAGCATTGTGACAACTAGAAAGATCAGTGGGAACAGAGACATAAGCTGACCGAGAAAGATGATGCTAGATGGATTGTACTGTGACATTCAGAAATATTATCAGCAGAGTTGATCCTGAACAGGAGATACATGAACACCTATGGTAGTTGGCAGGGCACATGATGATGATGATGCAATCTCATATGTTTATTTTTACATATTGCCAGTCTGAGTAAAAGAAGCACCACAAATATCATACATGTAAGGTTTATCTCCTGTGTGTGTTTTCTTTTGGTCCTTCAGACTACCAGCTTGAGTAAACGAAGCACCACAAACTCACTTGTAAGGTTTCTCTCCTTATGTGTTCTCTTATGTTTCTTCAGATTGCCAGCTTGAGTAAAATAAGCACCACAAACATCACACTTGTAAGGATTCTCACCTGTATGTGTTTTCTTGTGGCATTTCAAACTGCCAGCATGAGTAAACGAAACACCAGAATTATCACATGTGTAACATTTCTCTCCTTATGTGTTCTCTTGTGGTATTTCAAGCTACCACCATGAGTAAAAGAAGGACCACAAACATCGCACTTGTAAGTTTTCTCTCCCGTATGTCTTCTCTTATGGTCCTTCAGTTGGCCAGGTTGATTAAAACAAGCACCACAAACATCACACTAGTACGGTTTCTCTCCTGTATGTGTTCTCTTATGTTTCTTCAGATTGCCAGCTTGAGTAAAACAAGCACCACAAACATCACACTAGTACGGTTTCGCTCCTGTATGTGTTCTCTTATGTTTCTTCACATAACCAGCTTCAGTAAAAGAAGCACCACAAACATCACATTTGTAAGGTTTGTCTCCTGTATGTGTTCTCTTGTGGCATTTCAAACCGTCAGGGCGAGTAAATGAAGCACCACAAACATCACATGTGTATGGTTTCTCTCGTGTATGTGTTCTCTTATGTGTCTTCAGATTGCCAGCTTGAGTAAAACAAGCATAACAAACATCACATTTGTAAAGATTCTCTCCAATATGTGTTCTCTTGTGGCATTTCAAACTGGCAGTGTGAGTAAAAGAAGCACCACAAACATCACACATGTAAGGTTTCTCTCCTGTATGTGTTCTCTTATGTTTCTTTACATAACCAGCTTCAGTAAAAGAAGCACCACAAACATCACATTTGTAAGGTTTGTCTCCTGTATGTGTTCTCTTGTGGCATTTCAAACCGTCAGGGCGAGTAAATGAAGCACCACAAACATCACATGTGTATGGTTTCTCTCGTGTATGTGTTCTCTTATGTGTCTTCAGATTGCCAGCTTGAGTAAAAGGAGCACCACAAACATCACATGTGTAAGGTTTCTCTCCTGTATGTGTTCTCTTATGGTTCTTCAGATGGCCAGGTTAATTAAAAGAAGTACCACAAACATCACATTTGTAAGGTTTCTCTCCTGTATGTGTTCTCTTATGTGTCTTCAGACTACCAGCTTCAGTAAAATGAGCAACACAAACATCACATTTGCAAGGTTTCTCTCCTGTATGTGTTCTCTTACGGTTCTTCAGATGGTTAGGGCGAGTAAATGAAGCACCACAAATATCACAATTGCAAGGTTTCTCTCCTGTATGTGTTCTCTTATGTTTCTTCACATAACCAGCTTCAGTAAAAGAAGCACCAGAAACATCAGATTTGTAAGGATTGTCTCCTGTATGTGTTCTCTAGTGGCATTTCAAACTGTCAGGGGCAGTAAATGAAGCACCACAAATATCACACTTCCAAGGTTTCTCTCCTGTATGTGTTCGCTTATGTTTCTTGATTGCCAGCTTGAGTAAAAGGAGCACCACAAACATCACATGTGTAAGGTTTCTCTCATGTATGTGTTCTCTTATGTGTCTTCAGATTGCCAGCTTGGGTAAAAGGAGCACCACAAACATCACATGTGTAAGGTTTCTCTCCTGTATGTGTTCTCTTATGGTTCTTCAGATGGCCAGGTTAATTAAAAGAAGTACCACAAACATCACATTTGTAAGGTTTCTCTCCTGTATGTGTTCTCTTATGTGTCTTCAGACTACCAGCTTCAGTAAAATGAGCAACACAAACATCACATTTGCAAGGTTTCTCTCCTGTATGTGTTCTCTTACGGTTCTTCAGATGGTTAGGGCGAGTAAATGAAGCACCACAAATATCACAATTGCAAGGTTTCTCTCCTGTATGTGTTCTCTTATGTTTCTTCACATAACCAGCTTCAGTAAAAGAAGCACCAGAAACATCACATTTGTAAGGATTGTTTCCTGTATGTGTTCTCTAGTGGCATTTCAAACTGTCAGGGGCAGTAAATGAAGCACCACAAATATCACACTTGCAAGGTTTCTCTCCTGTATGTGTTCGCTTATGTTTCTTGATTGCCAGCTTGAGTAAAAGGAGCACCACAAACATCACATGTGTAAGGTTTCTCTCATGTATGTGTTCTCTTATGTGTCTTCAGATTGCCAGCTTGGGTAAAAGGAGCACCACAAACATCACATGTGTAAGGTTTCTCTCCTGTATGTGTTCTCTTATGGTTCTTCAGATGGTTAGGGCAAGTAAATGAAGCACCACAAATATCACTTGCAAGGTTTCTCTCCTGTATGTGTTTTCTTATGTTTCTTCAGAGAACCAGCTTCGTTAAAAGAAGCAGCACAAACATCACATTTGTAAGGTTTCTCTCCTGTATGTGTTCTCTTATGTGTCTTCAGATGGCCAGCTTGAGTAAAAGGAGCACCACAAACATCACATGTGTAAGGTTTCTCTCCTGTATGTGTTCTCTTATGTGTCTTCAGACTACCAGCTTCAGTAAAAGGAGCACCACAAGCATCACATTTGTAAGGTTTCTCTCCTGTATGTATTCTCTTATGTGTCTTCAGACTACCAGCTTCAGTAAAATGAGCACCACAAACATCACATTTGTAAGGTTTCTCTCCTGTATGTGTTCTTTTGTGGCGTTTCAAACTCACAGCATGAGTAAAAGAAGAACAACAAATATCACATTTGTATGGTTTATCTCCTGTATGTGTTATCTTATGTGTCTTCAAATTGCTAGAGTAAGTAAACGAAGCACCACAAACATCACATTTGTAAGGTTTCTCTCCTGTATGTGTTCTCTTATGTTTCTTCAGAGAACCAGCTTCGGTAAAAGGAGCACCACAAACATCACATGTGTAAGGTTTCTCTCCTGTATGTGTTCTCTTATGGTTCTTCAGATAGTCAGAGCGAGTAAATGAAGTACCACAAACATCACATTTGTAAGGTTTCTCTCCTGTATGTGTTCTCTTATGTATCTTCAGATGGTTAGGGTGAGTAAATGAAGCACCACAAATATCACACTTGCAAGGTTTCTCTCCTGTATGTGTTCTCTTATGTTTCTTCAGAGAACCAGCTTCGGTAAAAGAAGCACCACAAACATCACATTTGTAAGGTTTCTCTCCTGTATGTGTTCTCTTATGTGTCTTCAGACTACCAGCTTGAGTAAAAGGAGCACCACAAACATCACATGTGTAAGGTTTCTCTCCTGTATGTGTTCTCTTATGTGTCTTCAGACTACCAGCTTCAGTAAAAGGAGCACCACAAACATCACATTTGTAAGGTTTCTCTCCTGTATGTGTTCTCTTATGTGTCTTCAGACTACCAGCTTCAGTAAAATGAGCACCACAAACATCACATTTGTAAGGTTTCTCTCCTGTATGTGTTCTTTTGTGGCGTTTCAAACTGGCAGCATGAGTAAAAGAAGAACAACAAATATCACATTTGTATGGTTTATCTCCTGTATGTGTTATCTTATGTGTCTTCAGATTGCTAGCGTGAGTAAAAGAAGCACCACAAACATCACATTTGTAAGGTTTATCTCCTGTATGTGTTCTCTTATGTGTCTTCAGATTACCAGCTTGAGTAAAAGGAGCACCACAAACATCACATGTGTAAGGTTTATCTCCTGTATGTGTTCTCTTATGGTTCTTCAGCTGGCCAGGTTGATTAAAAGAAGTACCACAAACATCACATTTGTAAGGTTTCTCTCCAGTATATGTTCTCTTGTGGCATTTCAAACTGGCAGCGTGAGTAAAAGAAGCACCACAGTCATCACACTTGTAAGGTTTCTTTCCTGTATGTGTTCTCTTGTCATTCATGTTCTTTTGGCACTCTAGATGGTCATCTTGAATCAAAAGACCATCCCATTCATTACACTTGTTTGACACATCTTCACTATGTGTTCTCTTATATCTGTTTACACAAACATTTGGACTATAAACATCAGACAAGTCTCCTGTGTGGGTTATTTGTGAGCTATAACTGACATAATCAACAATGTCATCAAAAGACTTTGCAAAGCTCTGTGTATGTTTTTCTTGTGTTTCCTTATTTTGCTGCTGGCAATTCTCAATAGCCACAGATAGTTCATTGCTTGTATCAATCACAGAAGACACATTTTCTGACACTTGACAAACATTTTCATGTTTTACTGATGCCTTACAACTGTTCTCAACCATTATTAATTTTGAGTTGTTGTGTTCTGTCATTTCTTGAATGATGCTACCCCCAGCTATGTCTACCATTTTACTGATTCTGTGACTCCTGTCCTCACACAGAACATCCGATAGTTCTTGTTTCACAACCTTCATGTCTATGCTGTCATATGGCCACTTTTGTGGATGCTCTTGTATGGAGTGGTAAGGACTCCTTGGAGACCAAGAGAGTGTTTCTGAAACACACCAAATAATTAATATCCTCATGAAAATACCAGGTATTGATTATGAACAGATGTAATTATGTAATCAAGATGGTAAATTGCAGCTACAGATACTAAACTAAACGAAAGATGGAGAAGAAGAATGACTAAAAAATAGTCTTAAAAGTCGAGAGGATCGACTTCATGGCACCGGGTTTTATCCCATATGACTCTTGTCTCTTTTCACAGGGCACTCTGCTAAAAGCGTCACACAAAGCATGAATACCATAGCTCCATTGCCGACCCCTAGGAGTCTCCGAGAAAAATTCATTTGGGAACCGAAAGACGTAGAAAGGAATTGAACCCACAACCTTCGGAGGGTGAGGCAAACGGCTTGAACACTTCACCTCAGAAATCCCCAAATGATTAATGTGCTCATGTATGATCTACTCTGATGTATGATATAAGCTGATGTATGATCTAAGTGCAGGTATTATCTAGGCCAGAGGGGTCACCAAACTAAGGCTCGCAATCCGGATCCGGCCTGCGACTTAAGTTCATCAAGCCCGCTGATGGTACTTGAATTTGCTTGATAAAACGTATGGAACATGTGACGTTGGATACAATTTAAATTTAAATACCATGTTTAGAATACTAGGAGATCACACGTGCGGAGACCTCCTGGCAGCTATGTGCCTTAATTTACTATTTTCAATTTTCAATTATTGTATCTAGATTTTCTTGTTTATTGTAATGTTTGCTTATTTCGTGCCATCCCAAGTCCTTCCCTGGCTCGTGGCAGTTCTCTGCCTCTGCCTGCAATGTTCGTCACAGTCTCTCAAGAAGAACAACATCAGTAACACAAAAACCTCTCCAGAAGATTACCACCTAAGTCGACAAGGGAAAGCCTCGATAGATATGCACGACAGGAGAAAGATTTCTGGAAGTCATGACCCAGATGGGCCCACCATCTGAGAGCATCAGGAAGGTAAAGGGGGCCGATACATTCGCTGAGGGGGCCAGCTTCTGATGATCAGAAGCCTCCTGTTGTGCTAGCTCCCCAGCAGAGTTTTTACCACTGGTGTATGATCTAAGCTGATGTATGATCTAAGCTGGTGTATGATTTAAGTTCATGATGATATAAGCTGATGTATGATCTAAGCTGATCTATATTCTAAGCTGATGTATGATCCAAGTTGATGTATGACCTAAGCTGGTGTATGATTAAAGCTGGACCTCTCTTGCACTGTGATTCCACTGGCTCAAGTCAAGTGCCACGTGCTGTACTCCTTTCTTCACCAGCAGACCTTGCCCATGTCTCTTCTGCCCAGTGGGGTTTATGTAACTGACGTACCCAAGGCAATGGTATTTATCTGTATTTAACTCCTGGAGCATGAGGACATCAAAATCATATATTAGCCTCTCCAATACAGGACCTCTCTGTCTGGCACTACGACAGTTCCAGTATCCCACTCTTACATGGTTGAAACCTAGTCTCTCCACTTTTCGTCTTGTTCTCCTGGCGCCTGCCCTCCTATTTCTATGCCTTCTTCTCACACCATTTCCTCGCCTTCTCCTCCTCACTCTCTCTTCGCTAGCCGCTGAAAGATGTGTCAAGTGCAGAGCACATGCTCCGTAGCTCTGGCGACGATTCCCGTGTTTAATTAACTCCATAAGCAAATTTTGGATATTGCAGGGGAAAAACGGTCACCCTAGCATTGCCTGCTTACTAGGGAAGGGGCAGGGGATGTCTCTCAGGAGTCCATACGCCTGGCGCCGCCCCGCCCACATACCAGACGTTCCATGTTCACGACCAGCTCACCCATGGCCATTCAGTTCTCGGCACGTCAGTCTACCTTAAACTTAGGGGTTTATAATCGGAGTTTTCCATTTCCTAGATTGACTGCTTTATTAGCTAATGGGCCCAATCTACCCGGGGGCAAGAGATTCCAGCGCCTCATTCCTGGCAAACACAGTATATACATGTATACAGGGAACAAACCAATGTAATAAAAATCTATCAAATTGTAAGTACATAGTGAAAGTCACCACACAATGGAAACCTAACTGTCCTCATCAAACAAAGCAGTGACGACAACAGTAATCTGGTAATCAGTACACTAAACTATATACGTTGAGCTCTGCAGTACGACATGTGACCAAATTACACACTGACAACCAGGACAACCCACATGACTTCTGCCGTATGTCAACAGATGAGGTGGGATTTATGAATTAGTCTTGTGTTTTTTAAGCTAAATATTTTAGCTAAAGTGCTTGTAGATTTTGTAACCGGAAGCTTGGGTGCATTGGAGGTTCGCTTGGAAGTTGTAACCAGAGTTTCATTCAGAATGTCAAGTTGTTGTATCAAGGACTTGTCATCGAACATGCTCGTCTCTCGGATGGTGCCCAGGACTTTCCCAAAAGAGTGGATTCTGAACATTGGCAGGATTTTTATTAAAACCAGGCTCTTACATACATCGGAATATCGCTGGCTGTCCACTGTCACAAATTGATCGCTGTCTTGATGTCTTGCCGCTTTTTTGAAATTGGCTCAGGGTGCGTCAGGTTGGGGGTCAAGTGGATCGTAAAACAATCATTGCCAAATCCTTTTATTTGACAACGTCCAGCTAAAACACTTTCTGACCGTCAAAGAAAACATCATAGGATAGAAGCGGATCTTTATCTTCCAGAGTTGAGTAACCTAGAATTGATTGTTGCCCTGGGCGTAACTGTTCATCATAGACAAATTGTTCATCACCACTTTTGTCCAGAGCTGGGAGAAGTTCATGGAGTATGCGTTTTCATCGGCCGGTACAGTGCCACTCAAGTTCCCATATATCAAGCTACTTTCTGGGGTAGAGTGTCTTAAGCGTGGTAAATCCACATGTACGCTGCCTCAAGGTTCTGGAGCCAAGATCCGTGTGCCAGGATAGTTCGAGTAAATGCTCTCGTCAGGGTCTGGCTTAGGGAGTCTCGGGGGAGGCATGTTGTGGGTATGCGCCTAGCGTCGGCTTGAGAGCTTCTGATAATTATTTAAGGGGAAACTTCTCACAGATGTGGTGTTGTTGTGACCAAATTTTGATACATAATTGTTCAAAACATAATTGAGGAGACCCATGAGCTCGTGGTGAGTCTAGCAGCTCGTCGTGAATGTGTTGTAGCTTAAACTACTTGTTTCACGCAGGATGGCAAACGTCTGGCTGCAACGGACTGACCAAAGGAGTAGAAGGTGGGCATTCTGTGAAAACTCTGGAATTTTGATGCTGACTCTATAGTCCCCTTGGAAAGAATCACATCTTCTTGGGTCGTCTAGCACTTCATAAAGATTGAAGGTGTTGCTCGCCTTGTGTGAGAAGCATGCTTTTGACCGCATCCTGGAAAGAAAGGTCCATCCAAAACAGGACACTCGAGCTGAGACTAAGGTAGCGGTGAGACGGCTCAGACTCATTGTGGGCAATGGCAACATTTATATTTCTGCCATCTGTATATATTTTAGTTATAGAAGTATAAGAGTGACAGCACAATGTTTTGATTATGTTAAAGTTGTGTAAGTCATGTAATCAATGACAAGAAGTATATTTGGTGATAATGTAATTGTTAATCCAATGACAGTATAGAGAATGTGAAACTGTACGGTGTCATGTTTAGATTTTATAATTTATGTGTCTCTCTGTGATTCCGGAATGATAGATGGAGGATGTGAGAAAATTCAAAATATAATATTATAAACAGTCATTCAATGATAAGCAGCCACTCAATAATAGTCAGCAATTCTGAGCCATGGCAACTTGGGGACTCGCAGTGGTTTATGAGCCCTAACACCTGTGTAAACAAAGAGGTTTCCGAGACCTGATAATTGGAAGACCAGTGATGACTGGTGTTTGTAATGTGTATATTGCAATATTTGTAACTTTTCCTTCAACATATCCATACTGTTCTTCACCAGTTCCCATCTTTATTTTCATTCTTGATCACATAATTCTGAGTAGATGTTTGGTGACATGGGTTATGAGGTTGAGTGTACAAAATTCTTCATATTCAATAGCTCCTGGTCTTTTCGTTAAGAGCTATAAATACAGATTTCAAAATATCACTAGGCATGTGTCCACTGTTGTAAATATCATTCAACATTTTAGTTAATATTTCGGCTCCAAATTCTCCCAGTACTTCAAATTCTTCTATAATGCTTGCTTGCTTGTGTTTCTTGGCTTGAGCTCCAACGCGAAGTCCTGTATGTTGGATGAAGGCATTCTGTTGTCCAACATTAGTGTGATGTCATACAGGACCTGAGGTTTGCGTGAGTATCCGTTGTCCCATGTCTGGCTTATTGGTGTAGTGTGCAGACTGGTGGTTCCTCGCCGTACAGGCAGAAACTCTCCGACTTCGGAGGAATCGGCGATCCTACTGACTTTAGCCAGGACCCAGAAGGGACCTATTGCCCAGGACGCTCGACGAGGACGCATCAATAGGTCTTGGCCAGTCTGGCCCTGGTGCCTTGGAAACACCTCTGCGTCCCTCTTCTATAATGATTCAATTTGGCCCAGCTGGTTTTCTTTTCTTCACACTGTTGATAGAACCAGTGACTCAATCTTTTAGTATTGGTGGACCATCTAAGTTACTTTCTTATGTTAATTCTGCTCTTTCTCCATCAGTCTACCTACAAGCCAGCAGGTATGTGTCTCTTTTCATCTGGTTCCTATCCTTTGACCTGTCCGACATGAGAGATCCTACCAGTAGCTGTGCCACCGTCTGCATAGCTCTTGCGTCAGGAAAGGAAAACCCATATGTCAGTTATCTTAGTTGATAGAGATGCAGACAGATCTGATGATAAGGGGCTGATACTAAACATTAATCTTATCAGAGAAGGGAAAGTGAAGGAGACATCATTTATTTATATTGTGCCATTGGAAGATGCAACAAGTGCTGGTTACTTTAAAGCTCTAGAGATGTGTGAATAACTGAAGTGTTCACACAGTGATATTTTTGACTTGGCCTCCAATAAAGGACATTTAATGGCTCATTTCAAAATATATAGCTTTCTCTGAGATTGATTCATGCTTTTCTTAGCCCGTGTTAAAAAATATGCTGGCGCCTGAGGAAAAGGGTTGGCTCCTGAATCATGTTTAAATTTTCCACCCCGGTCACCATTTCTACTTTGTCATAAAATGTTTGTACTTCCACTTCACTACTGCATGATTTTGGTGCCTACACTTGTATGATATTTATAGTTCTTGGCTTGACTTTGAATTTGACAATAATAACTTTCTGATTTAATCAAATAACCACTCATTGATTTAGCTGCTTTCTCATCAAACATCAGTCCTACTCCTTTCCTATATGTATTACCTCCTGAACAAATTATTGTGTGTTTGTCTGTTATTACTTTACCAGATCTCTCCACCTCATTTCAATCATGCGTAGGATTTTAATCTTCATATTTTTCATTCTTTTATAACATTATGTAACTTGTCTATCTCAACTACGTCCTGACATTCCACGTTCCTTTTTTAAACTTGTCTTGGGAAGATAATGTGGTGGTTTTCCCTAGCCTTCCATATTCAGATGAGGGTCTTTTATCTCTGCCTTTGACAACAATTTCTGATTGTCAGGATAAGAGCGTGCCCTGCTCTGCTCAACTGTAGAGTTGTACACTGATCCTGGTGGATACTTGGTCACACCTATGACCTTATTTTCTCCAGTGTCTGAGTTGTTTTACATTGTGCTATTGTGTTGATTTTGATGGTATAATGCTTTGACATTTCAGAAAGCAATGGCAAACTTCTAAATGTAGAAAATTATCTAGTTAATCACAAACAGCCAATAAATGCTGGGGTTGACTGCAACATCCTGTAAAGAATATTCTACTAACTGTTATGTTATATTGCACTTAATCTTACCTTGACCTACGCAGACTTCAGGTGGTTCTATCTTGACATTTGATACAAGTTTATGCTCCATCTTATGTCTACAGCCAGTCTGAAAGGATTTGTAACTTACATTTGTATGCAAACATAAACTATATAAATGAATTTGATATTTTGTTTTTCAGACACATTAAAGTTGAAGCAATACTTATAACTGCAGCCATTCTTTGTTGTACCTTCCCCCTCCCTCATTACATCCAATAATGAGTCTTCAATTGAAGAGAAAAACAAGAAAATCTTGTCATCAATGTTCCCTTTAAACTGTTGCTTAGGAGCAAGAATTTTACTTTGTTAGCTTCTAGCATGAAACTTGTGAGCATGCCTACATTTGACAATTAGGTACATTTGGTCCCAATATTGTCTGTTTGTGCATTGAAGCTCGATGATCTGGACTTTATTGATGACATTGCCTTCTTGTCCCTCACACTGAAATGAGATGCAAGATTTGGCTAAACACATTGGATAGAAGGTCACAACAATTAAGTCTAAAAATTCATAGGGAAAGACACAGATAATGAAAATAAATCAAGCAAGTGATAACCTGATCTTCCTTGGTGAAAACTCATTTCAAGAAGCAAAATTATACACCTATTTAGGTAGCAATGTAGACATAGATGGGTCAACATATGAAGATATTAAAATAGGAATGCAAAAGGCATGAAGACTTTCATAGCAATTGGACATTTGTGGAAGTCCAAAAAAATTAAACAACAGATTGTTCAAGTAAAACATTAAAACAGTACTACTGTATAGATCAGTAACACAGAGAATGACATGCAATGATTATTAATAAACTACAAACATTCATTAATTATTGACTGGGCAAAATGGTGGACTAAAATGGTATGACATAATCACCATTGTGGAACTCCTGGCGAGAACTAAACAAATACAAATACATCAAAAAGGAATAAAAGACACTGTACTGCATATGACATACTCTGAGAACACCTGAGAATTGTACAAAGTTCTTTTTCCAGAATTGACAGGGCAAATGATATAAAGGAAGACCTAAAAACACAAGGAGAGGTGAGTTAGAGACAGAAATGAATAATATCAGGAGGACATGGGTAGCTGTATAAGATAACAAAAGATAAAATAGTTTGCACTGAATTGATTGACGGCCCATATAAAATATGGATTAAGTTAAAAAGTAAAAGATTTTGATAAAATCCAATGTGGCAAATCCCTAATTATTTAATCTTTGGCCCCTGCCAAAAAAGGCTTAATATCTAGATCTACGTCCACAGATTCCCACATTCTTTTGACAAAAGTCGACCAACTGGCAGAAGCATTTATTTGTAAATTGTGCAGCTGAAGAACACAATTCATTCACAATCAAATAATAATATATCCATTATAACTGACTTAGAGTCTTGAATAACATACCATTGGATTTAATTATGTCAGTTCTATCCAACTTATTTTTATTGGTTGTTTTGTCTCCTTCCAATTTTTTTTTTCTCGAACAATTAGGGAAGTGTCATGAAACTTCTAAAGACATTTGATGGGAGGTCACAACAACTAGGTCTAAAATTCATAGGTGAAAATTGAAGATAAACATAGCAAATTATAACTTGATCACTCTTAGTGAATAATAACAGATAAGAGAATTAAAAAGATTTCTCAAATTCTTTCCATGAGTTCCCTTAGTGAAACCTCACTTCGAGAAGTGGAATCATATATATATATGTACATACAAATGTAGACAAAGATGTGGGGACATTTAGAGATATTAAAATAAGCATATAAAAGGAGCTTCCATAGCTCTAAAATGTTTTAAAACTCGAAAATTAAATCATAACTGTTGTATGTATCAGAAACATGGAGAATGTAAATAAAAAAAAGCTAAACTACAAGTGAATCAAGATGTGAGGAAAAGACATTAATGCTAGGTAGGACACAGACTGAGAAAACCTGAAAAATAGTATCAAGTATAATGAAACAATTTATTGTATTGTCCAACATCATCATCATGTGCCATGCCGGTAAGCGTGGGCGGTCATGTTTTGCCATCTCACTACATCACCAGAGTTCAGTGGAACAGTTCAGTATTCTTGTCTCAACCATACAATGTGGCCAAGCCATCCAGGTATTTACTTCTCTGCCCTCCCCCTGTTCTCTTCCCCTTGATCTTGTCAGTTGTCACCAAGTTCTCCAATTTATTTCTTCTCATAACATGACCAAAAACTTTTGACTGTCTACGTCTAATTTTCCTAATCAGTTTATGGTTTTAATTTGTTTCTTGTAGGACTTGGTCATTGGTTTTTCTGTCTGTCCATGGTATTCTTTGCATTTTCCTCAGATCAGAAACCACATTTCCAGAGCCATCAGATATTTTTCAGCTTGTCTGCTCATTGTCCATGCTTCACATCCATACAAAAGCACAGGTTCTATGTAGCACTTCAACACTCTTTTTCTCATTGCAAATGACATCTTTTTATTGGTCAGTATGTCTTTCATCTTGCAAAAGGCTGCCTTCACCATGGGGATTCTTGTTCTAATCTCTTCAAGGCATCTCCCATCAGATGTTATGACTGTTCTGAGATAATTGTACTGATTCACTTGTTTAAGAATATTCCCATTTACATGTATATTACACTATGGTATTTTGTTTCTCCTAGCGAAGACTGTAATCTGTGTCTTCTTACAATTTAATTCCAACCCAAGCTGTTCACTGTCTGCAACAATTGCATCACCAAATGTTGCAGATCCTGCTCATTGTCTGCAATCAATACTGTTATCATCCGTATATCTATTGTTATTCATGATTCCTTTCATATCGTCAACATTTCTGAAAATATGTTCACTGTACAGTGAAAAAATATCTCGAGACATTACATATCCCTGTCTCACACCTCGCTTAATAGGCTGATATTGACCTACTTCATTATCAATCTGTATTGCAGCTTGTTGTTTCCTATATATGTTTTCACAAGTCTAAGGTCTTTCCCATCAATTTGTAGATCTGCAAGCATCTTTATCATGTTGACATGTCTTACTTTATCAAAAGCCTTTGTTTAGTCAATAAAGCAAAGATGTAAGTCTTTGTTTACTTCTATAGAATGTTCAATTAATGTTCTCGGCATATTCACAGCTTTTATTTGTACCCTAGCCTTCTACAAACCCTCATTGTTATTCTCCTATTGCAGATTGTATTTTCTTCCTAACTCTTTGCATGATAATTCTCGGCAAGATCTTTGTGATGTGACTCATAATACTAATTGTTCGATGTTAATCAAATTCTTAAACTCCTGATTTCTTCGGGATTGCAATAAATATAGAATTACATAATTCAGGAGGTATATCTCCACTATTATATATTGTGTTCAGAAGTGTGGTGACTTGGTATATTCCATATTCTTCTAAGGCAGTGATAATTTCTGTTGAGATGTTGTCTGGACCTGGGGACTTGCCAGATTTCATATGGTTTAGAGCATTCTGAACTTCTATCTTCAGGATTGATGGTCCTTCATTATTACTCTGAATATCATATTGATCTTCTCTTGTATCATCATAAAGGTTTTTCACATAATCAGAACATGTATGTAAAATCTCATGTTTTTCTATTATGATTTTTCCATCTTTTGTTTTCAGCAGTCTATTGATGTGTGTGTTCTTTTATTAGTAGATTATTTGATCTTGCCATGACCCGAAATTTAAACGGAAGTGATGTACGGTAGACCAAGAAGATGGTGGAGAGATAATACATATACAGACCTACAAGCACTTTGAATCAACGACTGGCAAGAGAAGGTCTACCAGAGAGACAAATGGAGACGGATTGTATCTGCAGCAAAGAACCTCAATGGCTCGGAACACTGAAGAAGAAGAAGAAGAAGAAGAAGAAGAAGAAGAAGAAGAAGAAGAAGAAGAAGAAGAAGAAGTGATGTACGGCGTCACCCCTGCCTGACTCATTGTGTCACTAAAATGGCTGCTGTAAAACTCATGCATTCTTTCGACGTCATTCATTCATTCAAATATCATGTGACAATAACACACGTAATCTAGGGTTTTCCAGGAAAGGTTAGCCTAATATTCCGTGCACAGCGATTGGTTGAAATTATTATGACCTTTTAAATAAATATAATTATTTGGCAAAAAGTAAGTACTTTTATATTTTAGAGCTTATTATATTAATGTTATCATATTTTTAGATGGATATTCGAATTATGCACCCACTTTTACATATATTTGGAGAGTTTCATTGCAGAAATTGCTTGATATGTTGTTAATAAAATATCTTTGTGAATGGAACTCCAAGATGGCGGCTGCCAGTCGTGGACGTTGTTTAATGCTTAAACGTGCAATTTAAACTACTAAAGTTAAAAATAATACAAGTTAAAAGATTGGTAATAATTTATTTGTATACTTGTACCATTTTGTTATCATTTAACGTGACGGAACATATTGATGAAGTCAGACTTCATATCTGACAATAACCTGTCTGAGACAATCTCAGCATGGACTGGAAGGGACACCCTTTTGTTACTAACAATAAAAAATTTGTTGCGTATCCCTTACGGGACGTTGCAGTCAACACCAGCATTTTTCAGCTGATGTTGATGTACTAGGGAAGTGTTACGTTCAGCAGTTTGCCATTGCTTTCTGAATGACCGGCTCCCATACCAGCACATTATAACACAATGTGACATGGTCTGCTGCACACAAATCGGTCGCAGCTGAGCTTCAAATGCCTGGTACCCAGCCTACGAACCACGTTTGCAAGCCTTTGGCCATGGAGACCGGATGATTTTTTTTACTAAAATCGGGGAAATCAGCTAAATTTTATATATATATATATTTTTTTGTAATTACTCCGCTGAGAATTGGCATATAGGCATCGTTTAGGTACCATTAGATCTGGTTTTTCAAGGACCACCTATTTGTGGTGGTCTCATTAGTAAATACGCAATTTTAAAATCATGATCGTACCCTCTATTGTTAGTAAGCTCCTGAATTATTTTGTGCATTAATGTGGTAATTTTACTGTTGTGTTGTTGTTGTTTTTTCCATTTCAATGCTATTTTATTTTTTCAAGCCATGCTTCTTTTGCTCCTTTACATAATGTTCTGACTTTCCTGTGAATCTATTCATATTTGTCAGGATTATTTTTGTTGTGTCTTCTTGTTTTCATTACATTAGTCTTAAAATGTATTCAGTTATCCATTTCTTACGACCCACTTTTGTTAATTTTGGGATAGTTGTTTCTGCAGCCAAATTGATTGAATTTTTCAACATTTCCAATCCACATCTTGAAATAAGATCCATACCCACAGGGCAAATGAAATAGAAGGAGACCTTTAAAAAAAAAGTACACGGAGAAGACATAAAGTAAAGAATGAGAATGAGGTGAATAGACACACAATATCTCCGCTTAGAATTGACCTACAGATTTGAAAAAGGTAACGTTGGATTTTTATTTTAAGAGGTATCCAACTAATTCAGGTTGTATAATTAAAAAGGAACTTAGAAAATGGTTCTAAATTTAAAGTGGTTACTGACACTACTGTAACTGTACTGTACTGTGAAGTCGAGACTGGAATCGAAACCACAACTTTCGGAACACGAGGCAGGCTGCTTGGCCACCGAACAACACCCTCCCCCCCCCCCCCCCCCATGAGATAGTATGGCGATATTCAGCAATTACACGGTAAATGAATGATGTAGTAAAATATTCAACATTACCAA
Source organism: Cepaea hortensis (assembly GCA_963921405.1). Classification (NCBI taxonomy): domain Eukaryota; kingdom Metazoa; phylum Mollusca; class Gastropoda; order Stylommatophora; family Helicidae; genus Cepaea; species Cepaea hortensis. The sequence goes on from OY992890.1 coordinate 84,236,614, forward strand.
GGCAAACTTGAGATTGTGTTTTAGCTTAACATTCAACGTGAACATGCCACCATTTTTCCATCAGCCGAAGTTATCACAAAAGGTCAAAAGGGAGAGTTTATTCACAGGGCCCTATGAATAGACGCGTGAACCATCAGTACTGTAAGCATACTTTAACCGAAAGCCATTTTTCCACGCTTGCGCAGAAGGGTTTCGTCGTGTCGACACATCATTGACTATTAACATACGCTTTGTATATCTCATTGGATATATTTAAATAACTCGTGACAATAACGAATTACCATCTCTGCTTCCGATAAAATGGCCAGTCTAATCATTGTGCATATAGCCGGTGATTAGATTTGAAATTGTCTTTGAGATAATTTCACTATTTGGCATACCATAAATAATTAATAATATTTTTAGTACAACTTATAGATATTCGTTAATTTTAGTTGCATTTTCGAATTGTGCATGCAAAGATACATAAATTTGGAAAGTTTCATTTAAATATATGGGTAATTTCTGGTAGAAAAAAATTCGTTTTGCGGACATGATAAATTCCTATTTGTGATTGTAAATCGACATTGTCGGCACGCAATACAAATTGTTGTTAGTACAACTTATAGATATTCGTCAATTTTAGTTGCATTTTCGAATTGTGCATGCAAAGATACATAAATTTGGAAAGTTTCATTTAAATATATGGATAATTTCTGGTAGAAAAAAAATTAATTAGTTTTGCGGACATGATAAATTCCTCTTTGTGATTGTAAATCCACATTGTCGGCACGCAATAAAAAATTTTTTAGTACAAATTATAGATATTCGTTAATTTTAGTTGCATTTTCGAATTTTGCATGCAAAGATACATAAATTTGGAAAGTTTCATTTAAATATATGGGTAATTTCTGGTAGAAAAAATTATAATAATAATTTTTGCGGACGTGATTAAATTCTCTTTGCGATTGGAAAAATAAATAAATCCTTTTTATAAAAATATATGTACTTTCTCATTATATAAAGATATCATCTCTTATTATTATATGAATGCATGTAATTATTAAATATTAATTTTACATAAATTTATTTAGAATTTGACTGACTATCATGGCAAGGACTGCTGATGATCTCAGATCCCATCTATCTGCGTTCGAAGGAGGATATCCTATAAGTACAGGATACATTGCCCGGCTGCTGGTTGTGGACAATTGTTCTGTACCTGATATGTTAGGAAAAGTCTAAACTATTGTGGCGACAAATGATCCAGGGAAAGACATATTTTTGCCGACATATTAAATCCCTCTTTGACTTTGCCTTTGGCTTTGGAAATCCAAAATGTCGGCACACGTCTGTGTACAAAATTAACTGTTTTTAGTGCAGGTAATAGACAGGCATTAATTGTAGTTGGATGTTCACATTCTGCATCCAATTCTAAGTATATTTGGACAGTTTTATTGAAATACAAGCTCAACTTTGGTAGAAAAACATATTTTTGCCGACATATTAAATTCCTCTTTGACTTTGCCTTTGGAAATCCAAAATGTCGGCATGCGCTTCACTTTTTAAAACGTGCAATTCTTCTTCTTCTTCTTCTTCTTCTGCGTTCATCCGGAGTTTTTTTTCGTATGTGATTGCGTTGTGCCCGTTTACAGCAGAGCTGCGTTCTTGCGCTGTTAGGCCGACACATCCGACTTCTGCGGGCATTTGTTGACCGGGTTAACCTTCCCGGAAACGTGCAATTCGAACTACTACCTTGTGAGCCAATCTCTTTAATTAATGACAAATGTTTAAATGTTTGCATAAAGGAGAAATCTTTTTTTAGAAAAATATAATTTCTCATTTTATAAAAACTGTCATTTACTGCCAATATAGTACCTTGCAGTGTATGGCAGAGGGGTCTTTGAGCCTGAGGAATAAAGGCCGCCAGGCTAGTGCAGTCGCCGCGAACTGTGCAGGTTAGGATTTTCATTTTGCCCCCGACAGAAAAAAATCCGACACCATACCGAGGGATCGAACCAGGGCCTCCCGAATGAGAGTCCGGCGTTCTAGCCTCTCGGCCAGCCGCTCCTCCTCTCATTATATAAAGATATCTATTTTAGCATGAACCATCAGATTTTAAATTTGAGTATTTACTAATGGGACCACCACCGAAAGATAGGCCTTGAGAAACCGAATCTAATGGTACCAAGATGTTGCATGTATGTCAATTAGAAGCGAAGATATACAACTTTGAGTGTCGTGATCGTAAACACAGAAATTAATTAATATAACTACTAATTAGCGGCCATTTTTATATGCTAATTAGGTAACATTGCATACTATCTAAACAGGATATAACACATATCGTGCGTTGCACAATTCCGCAGAATACAAGATACAACTTGCCAGGGTTTAAAGCTAATATAAAGAATGCGCGTGGTAATTAATTAATATAACTACTAATTAGCGGCCATTTTTATATGCTAATTAGGTAACATTGCACACTATCTAAACAGGATATAACACATATCGTGCGTTGCACAATTCCGCAGAATGCAAGATACAACTTGCCAGGGTTTAAAGCTAATATAAAGAATGCGCGTGGTAATTAATTAATATAACTACTAATTAGCGGCCATTTTTATATGCTAATTAGGTAACATTGCACACTATCTAAACAGGATATAACACATATCGTGCGTTGCACAATTCCGCAGAATGCAAGATACAACTTGCCAGGGTTTAAAGCTAATATAAAGAATGCTCGTGGTAATTAATTAATATAACTACTAATTAGCGGCCATTTTTATATGCTAATTAGGTAACATTGCATACTATCTAAACAGGATATAACACATATCATGCGTTGCACAATTCCGCAGAATACAAGATACAACTTGCCAGGGTTTAAAGCTAATATAAAGAATGCTCGTGGTAATTAATTAATATAACTACTAATTAGCGGCCATTTTTATATGCTAATTAGGTAACATTGCATACTATCTAAACAGGATATAACACATATCGTGCGTTGCACAATTCCACAGAATACAAGATACAACTTGCCAGGGTTTAAAGCTAATATAAAGAATGCTCGTGGTAATTAATTAATATAACTACTAATTAGCGGCCATTTTTATATGCTAATTAGATAACGTTGCATTATATGTAAAAATAGATGACATGAGCAATTAGGCTTCGCTACACCGATCGCAATGATGTATGGTTGCTAGGGTGTTCGTGTATGGTTGCTAGGAAGTTCATTTAAAAATAAACAAGCTACACTAGTAAGAACATAAATTTTGATAACTTCTGCTATGACCTTGGTTTGGACACGAAAAAAAGATGCCCAGAGGAGATCTTTTGTGTCAATTTCTGTGTTAATGACCACGACACTCAAAGTTGCATATCTTCGCTTCTAATTGACATACATGCATCATCTTGGTACCATTAGATTCGGTTTCTCAAGGCCTATCTTTTGGTGGTGGTCCCATTAGAAAATACTCAAATTTAAAAATCTAATGGTTCATGCTGCCTTTGTTTATTCACAGGGCCCTATGAATAGACACTTTCACTTTGTTTATACACAGGGCCCTATGAATCGATACTTTATTATTTATACTTAGTTGAAGTTCATTCAGTAGCATGTCAATTGAAGTATGGCTGTTTAAATATCAGGCGAGTTTAAGAATTGTTAACTTCCGTTTCTGTACACTTACTGTTTACAGGCATCCATCTTTGTTTACGTTACCGACCTACTATTTCCTACTATTTATGTCCTGATAATTCTGGTCCAAGCTGACAGTAATATGCGTCACCTCAGAGAGACATGATTAGGGTCGTTAGGCAATACAAACACCAGGCTTTCGACTGACTGGCCTCATGAATTAACAAATAAACAAGGAAATGCTACGCATATAAAGTGCAGGAAAACCTGGTATATGTGAAGCGGTGAGAAATATGTGTTGAAAGACATAAAAAAGTGATAAAGACAAGAAAGAGAGGGGGAGGGAGATAGAGAAGAAGAGAGAGAGAGATGTCTGTATGCCTCTCTATATGTCCGCCTGTCTGTATACCTCTCTATTTGTCCACCTGTCTGGATGTCTCTCTACATGCCCGCCTGTCTGGATGTCTCTCTGTCTGTCCGCCCGTCTGACAGCCTGCGTGATTTCTTGTTCTCTATCAGTCCTGAAATAGGAGAAGAACAATGTGGGTTTGTGGAAGGCAAGGGTACAGTAAATGCTGTGTATATACTGAGAAACATAATCGAACGTTCTATAGAAGTAAACAAAGATCTACACCTTTGCTTTATTGACTACACAAAGGCTTTTGATAAAGTGAGACATGTCAACATGATAAGGATGCTTGAAGATCTACAAATTGATGGAAAAGATCTTAGACTTGTAAAAAACATATATTGGAAACAACAAGCTGCCATAAGAGTTGATAATGAAGTAAGCCAATATCAGCCTATTAAAAGGGGTGTGAGACAGGGATGTGTAATGTCTCCAGATCTGTTTTCCCTGTACAGTGAAAGTATTTTCAGAAATATTGAAGATATGGAAGGAATCAACATTGGGGGACGATGCATCAATAACATTAGATATGCAGATGATACAGTCTTGATTGCAGACAATGAACAGGACCTGCAACATTTAGTAGATGCGATTGTTACACACAGTGAACAACTAGGGTTAGAATTAAATTGTAAAAAGACACAGATTATGGTCGTCACTAGGAAGGACGAAATACCACAATGTAATATACAAGTAAATGGGAATATTCTTCAACAAGTGAGCAGGTACAATTATCTCGGAACAGTAATAACATCTGATGGGAGATGCCTTGAAGAGATTAGAACAACAATCGCCATGGCAAAAGTAGCCTTTAGCAAGATGAAAAACATACTGACCAATAAAAAGATGTCAATTGAAACGAGAAAAAGAGTGTTGAGATGCTACATAGAACCTGTACTTTTATATGGATGTGAAGCTTGGACAATGAGCAGCCAGGCTGAAAAACATCTGATGGCTGTAGAAATGTGGTTTCTGAGGAAAATGCAAAGAATACCATGGACAGCCAGAAAGACCAATGAACAAGTCCTTCAAGAAACAAATGAAGATCGTAAACTCATCAGAGACATTAGACGTAGACAGTCACAATTTGTTGGGCATGTTATGAGAAGAAATGATTTGGAGAACTTGGTGACAACTGGTAAGATCGAGGGGAACAGACCAAGGGGAAGACCTAGAAACAAGTATCTGGATGGCTTGGCCTTGTGGCATGGTCGAGACAGAAACACGGAACTGATCCACGACTCTGTTGATCGAGTGAGATGGCAGAACATGACCGCCCACGCTTACCGGCAAGGCACATGATGGATGGATGGATCAGTCTATTTGTATATGTCCATTTCACGTGGCATTTGTATATATGTCTATCTGAATCTCAATCTAACAAACTGTGTGTCTGTCTTTCCATATGCATAATGTATGTCTGGTTGACTCTCTGTGTGTATGTATGCGTGTGTCTGACTCTCTATCTGTCTGCTGTCTGTCTGCCAGTTTATATATCCGTTGTTTATTTGTCTGTATCTCTGACTGACTGACTGACTCTCTCTCTCTCTCTCTCTCTCTCTCTCTCTCTCTCGGTCGCTCGGCCGGTCAACCTGCCTGTTCAGAGTATTGCAGGGAGAGGTTGAAAGAGATGTATGAATTGGCATGGTGGAGCACAGATGATCGACGAGCCAGTGTCGGGTTGGATCTAGCTACCCATCTACCTGCGTGCCTACTCATCCACCTACCTGCCTAGCTACCCACATACCTGCTTACTTAACTACCTGCCTGTCTACCTACCCACTTGTCTGCCTCTCTAACCATCTATCTATCTAACAACCCACCTACCTGCCTACTTAACCACTTTCGTGTCTAACTACCCACCTACCTAACCAACTATGAATATTACAAAGAATTATCGCCGAAGCAACGGATACGTGTTTTGTGCTCGATATTTTTGACAACAGGCAGCGGGGAGAGAATGAAGCGGAGGAGAAGAGGTAGGGGAGAGGGGGGAAGGAAAAAGGAGATCACTATAGGGGTTGATCTCATCCCTCCTGTGGTGACTCTAAGTGCTTGATTTTGCACCTTGTCCAGCTCTTGTAGTGTGGTTTTTGATGCTGAACACCATGCAGTTGACCCATATTCCAGGTGTGGTCGTATGCTCTGCTGGTAAACTTTGCTAAGTATTTTCGTACTGGCTCCCCATGTGGTTCTACTTAGCTTTCTCAGAATGGCTATTTTCCTTCTGGCTTTAGCTACTGATTTGTTGATGTGCTTTCTCCATGTCAGCCTGCCATCAAATATTACTCCAAGGTATGTTGGTTCTTTATCATCTCTTAGGGGTGTTCCATTTATCTGGATGATCCCTGCCTTTTGTTTTGGAGAGAGGGTAAATAGGGTGGTTCTGCACTTGTCAGTGTTTATGCTGACACACCATCTATTTGCCCATGCAGCAAATGTATCTACAGCTCTTTGTAGCAATCTGGTGGCCACTGACGCATATTCATTTGTGCTCCATAGAACCAGGTCATCGGCGTACATTGCCGCTTTAATTCCATGCGGTAGGTGAGCAACAAGATCATTGATGAAGATTAGAAAAAGTGTGGGGGACAAGACTCCGCCCTGGGGAACACCGTGACGCAGTAGTACTTTCTTGCTCTTGAGTCCGTCTATCTGTACTCGGGCTCTTCTATTGTGCAAGTATGCTTTCACACATTTGTACATTCTTCCATTGACTTTGCAGTTTCTCAGTTTCTTCATCAGACCTTCTTTCCAGACTTTGTCAAAGCCTTTCTTCAGATCTATCCATGCCGCAAGCACCAGCTTCTTCTCTTGGAATGCGTCCTCAATTTCTTGAGAGAGGTAGGTTGTCTGATCTTCCGTAGAGTAGCACTGCCTAAAGCCAGCCTGCTGTGGCACAAGGATGTTTTTACTTTCAATGTACCACTGCAGTCTGTGATTGATGATGCGCTCCAGTGTTTTGCAGACACAGCTGGTGAGGCTAATTGGTCTGTAGCTAGAGGCAATGGAACCATCTTTCCCTGATTTTAGGAGGGGTATCATGATTGCTTCTCTCCAGGCTTGTGGAACACTGCCTAAGGTCCAGCTGTTATTGAAGATCTGCAACAGCTTTGTTTTGGCCTCTGTTCCTAGGTTCCTGATAATTTCATTGAAGATACCGTCAGCTCCTGGTGACTTTCTCATTTTCAGTTTTGATATGGCTAGCTCCAGTTCGCCGATTGTGATTGGTGCCTCCAGAACCTCATGTACTATTTCCTTCTGTCCTGTATGTTGTCGTTTCGCTCGAATCTCTTGTTGTTTCTCTGGACAAATTTTGATATTGTTATCTTGTGCGAATGAGTCCGCAAAATGGTCAGCTGCTTTCTTTCTTGTTAAGATTTTTCCATCTTTATGTAGCGCAATTTTTGAGTTTCTCCCTGTGCCCTCGTCATTAAGCTGTTTTATTAGCTTCCACAATTTCCTTGTGTCTCTTTCAAAGTTCAGAGACTCCGTTTTCTCCTGCCAGCTTTTCCGTCTAGCCTGCAGCTTGGCCCTTTGAAATTTGGCTTTTGCATGCTGGAATTTATTGTGGTGCTCTTGGCTGGGTGTGGCCTCTGCTTGCTTTCTACACACTTCCACATCATTATGCAACTGTTCCAGTTCACTACTCCAGTAGGGCTTATATTGTTTACGGGTTCCTCTTGGTACTGTTTCTCGCGCTGCCTGTAGCATGCATTTCCCAAACTCTTCAACTACCTTATTTATGTCTTTCTCAGTTTTCAGGTTTCTGGTAGCCTCTGTTTCAGGTAACACTGGTAGCCTCTGATTTTGAAGGCTATATTTTCATTGAGGTGAGTTTCTTGCAAGCAACATATGCTTACTTTTTCTTGGTCCAAGATTTTTTCTAATTCATTTTTTTTTTTTTTTGTTGCTGACTCCCTCCGCATTCCAGTACATTATTTATTTTAAATCTTCGTTTAGTATGGCCAGTCGTCCTATTCTCATGTCCCCTGGCTCCACAGGACATCTGAGAAGGACCTCCAGTAGTTGGGGTTGGACCCTTTCGAGACATAGGGTCCGGCACTGCACCTGCCTGGGGGTCCAAAGCAGGGCGAGCACCATAACAATTAGCAGTAGTCGACATATTCCATTTTGCGTGATTGCGTGGCATCCTGATTTCTGTGGTGCGCCTCTTGGCTGGTTGCCTCCGTCTTCAGCACCTTTCTTTGCTAGAGCAGACTGTGGTCTCACTTGAGTTTAGATGTGTACACACGCACACACGTGTCTGCACATGCATGTATGTGTATACACATCTAGAGCACACTGGTTATTTTCCGGCGCCAGAAACTCGCCGTCGCCCCTTCTCCTGTTAGTTTAAACAGGTCCGCCACGTGAAGGCCAGGAGTTGGACTTTTGCTGCATAGGTTATGTATTCACGAGCCATTGAGGTATTTGAGCAATGTTGGGCGCTCACCCCAACACCGCGCCTCGGCTACACACAGCAACATTTGGAACCCGTTCAGTTTTTAATTTTGAGATTATATTCATGTTTCCATATCCTGCTGTAGGGCTTACTTTGAGCCTCTATCAGTTTTGTGCTATAGTGTATTATTGTCGTGGAGAATTTATCTCCCAGGGTAAGATGAGTTGCCAAATATCTTGTGTAGGGACATCTCTAAAAATCTGGCTATGCAATGTCCAGTGTTGCCAAACTCCGTGAAGGCGTGGATGCCAGAGAAGACAGAAGGTGGCAGATTAGTTGGAGGCGAGATTGGCCAAATGGATAAGAGTGCTCGAGAAAATTAAAAAAAAATTATTTTTCTTAACACATTTAAATGTCATTTTTATACTTATCCTTCAATCAGATCAGAGGCCAAGTCTACAGCTGTCATTTCCCAAGATATATAAAAGCTTGTGTATATATAATTATAACTGTTTGTGGGTTTCCAGAAAGTAGAGTTGTATCAAAATCCTTACAAGGCAGAGAAAAGCCATTACAAGTAGTAAGTAGGTCACTAAAGTAAAGGACCTTTTAAGATGCCAGGAGGTGTAATGGGTATATGGTGCTAGCCCCACAATTTATAGACCAATCAGCACTCGAGGGTTGATGTAGTCAATATCAAGTGGGCTGCTTTTACTTCCCAAGACATTTCCTGCTGCCTGTTTTAGGATGGTTGACTTTGGAGTCCCGGTCAATTTAATAAAATTAACCAATGTGTATTCAAATACTTGAACCCCCGGCCAGCAGCAAGCATGCTAGTCACTTCGCTGCCATTTTATTGTAAGAGAACAGCTGTAATAGAAAGCTGATCAAATACAAGTTTGCCAAGAGACATCTGTTACAATGGCCTTGCCAGCCACACTCCAAGACAACAGTGTTTTAAAACCCCGAACAGGTGAAACCTAAATATTCAAAGAATATTATCCTGCAACAAATCAGTAACACTGCAAGTTATGTTGTCTGTCAATACCATTTCAAAGAAGAAAGTCCCTTACTATTATCTCCACCCCTGTAAGTGAAGACATGCTTAGTCAGACTTTGGTCACAAAGCCACTCAGCTTTAGCATAATCAACAGAACAAAAGAAGAAGAACAAGCATAATCATAATCAATGTACAACATTCATGTCTGTTACAAAGAATAACAATATCTAGTTTATTACACAAGAGCACATAATTTGAAATATTTAATCACCAGTTAAACAAAGTTAGCTAAACAATTCACCCAGTGAATTGTGAAATATGATAAACTAAACTATGACTTTATGCCAGAAATGAACACAAACACAAAGCAAACAAATGTTACACTTATTCATGAAACCCCTGGACAGCTCAGACTGCATCACTGTTTCCCTGTCAGACTGTAGCTGTAACAGTTGCCAAAGTGCATGTGATAGACTAATATGGCATAATTATTGTGTGTGGGCTTTTAATCATTTGCGATAGTCATCATTATTTGTAAATGTACAGGCTGAAATGATGGGCACACCTACACAATTGTATAAACATGACCAACTGGCACCTTGCCGTCTTGACAGATGATAGTTTGTAAAATGGAGTTATCTCTCCATAACACAAAGCTTGGGCTGAATTTAGAGATCATGTGTTGCCCATACTGCATGATCCCTCTCTCGGCCTGCCTAGTTTACTCCAGAACAAAGGTTATGTATGAAGTGATGGGTGTAATGTAAATTAGATGTCAACTGCCCAGACGGTGCGACGAGCTCGATCATAGTCATCCACGAGTGGCACTGAGAAAACGGAAGTTTACAAAATCCAGATAAGTACCCCATTTTCGATATTGCTGATTAAAGCAGCACTCTATTTTTTTTTTTTTTTTTTTAAACTATTGCTGTATATTAACATCTTAAATTATTGCCATTGTATTTTGTACATTGTCTCACGATATATATTCATATTGTATCAGAAAATCTAGAATAATGTCAACTTTAAAAGAGTGCATTGAGGCAGGAAAGGATTTATGTTACACTGGGGACAAATTAGAAGAATATGCAGGGAAGAAATATAAAGAACATACTGATAGAATTGCTGCCGCAGAAAGAGAGGTAAGAAAGAGAGAGAGAGAGAGAGAGAGAGAGAGAGAGAGAGAGAGAGAGAGAGAGAGAGAGGGAGAGAAGAAAGAGCATAAGAACGCTTACATAAGAAAGGATTAGCAGAAATTGAGGCTAAAAATAAACAGGTAGAACTAACAGAAACTACCAAGGTGAAAGAAAAGCAATTGGACATTGAAGCTAACAATAAGAAATTAGAAGCTGAGACCCAGGTGAAAATGAAAGAACTAGAGGTTGAGTCACAGGTGCATATTGCAAATACCAAATTAAAAAGTAAGGAAGAAGAAAACAAGTATGATAAGTATAAAGGCATAGTCAAACCATTCTGCCAAGGGGACTCCATTTCAGCATGGTCAGAGAACTTCGAATTTCAAATGCAATATCAGGAAGTTCCAACAGAGCATTGGGCCATGATCTATATGAGAAATTTATCATCAGAGCCTTTAAAAGTCATTGAATCGATTCCACAAGAATTTAGGAAAGATTATGACTACATACATCAACGAATCATTCAACACTTTTTGTTAGATGCACCAGGTTACCAGGTACAGTTCTCTAAATTAAAACCTAAAACTAACCAAACGTTCACTGATTACGTTTCTCAAGTTCAGGATATTTACAATAAGTGGCTGAACGCTGCAAAGGTGATTAAAAGCTATGAAAGCTAAGAGATATAATGATAATGGACAAAATCATTTCATTGATTCCAACCCTTTGCTAAATTTTTACAACAGTCTGATGTTGAATCTTTAGAACTTACGCCACTCTTACTGCTGGTTTGAGTGGTAGTAAAATGTGCCACATCATACATGGTGTAAATTAGCAGCCTAGCTCCATGTCTGGTCTAAGCTGTCAGTCTCACCAGGACATGTCATTTAGACAGCTGTAGATAGGTTAATTTGGACATGTCATTTATATGTCTGGTGTTAACAATACTGTCCAGTTTGTGTCTAATAACTGGATGTTACTGGCTGTTTTCAATGGCAAAAACCGTGTCATTTTAAACTACTACAGCAAGATATTATTATTTAGTTAACCATTATATAGTTTTTAACATTCCCTCTGCTGCTGTTTAATAAATTTGAATAAAATTCACTTAAAATGTGCCAGCCAAATATTTGAAATAGAGCAAAATATTTTCTACACATTTAAAATGTTCGATAAACAGTATGACTATGTTGTAAGTTCTGATCTGTTGAACGTCTTCTGAAGTGCTTGAAGTGTTCTTTACTGCGGTAAAGCCGGCCAAGGACATTACATACTAGAGTAGATTCCCACGATGATGTGCCTCCAAGCCTTGCACACACACACACACACACACATGGAAATGAGTGTCGCCGGATTGTGGGGCCTGCCGCATAAAGTCATACTTTTCAGTAAAAAAGGGTTCAGTAACAAAAGTCACAGAAGTGTATAATGTACGAATTAAACAGGCCAATGTGTACACATAGATCTTTTGAAGAATTTGCTAGATTCTGTAACCGTGAAGATTGCATGTTACTATTTTTGACTCCGAAGTAATGAACATTTTTGTATCTTGCCTTCCCCTCTGCTGTGTGTCCACCGTGACGAGGTAGAGGAGCTTGTGCGTCCCAATGACCCCAAGAGCTATGCCGATGGTAGCACAGCTACTGGTAGGGCCACCCATGTCGGATAGGTCAAGGGAGAGGGACCAGACGAAGAGACACACAAACTTGCTGCCTTGTAGATAGACTGGGGACAGTCAAAGACTAGGGAAAGCACCCCGAATACATGCTTGTCGAAATCGGATGTACTGAGCCACAGGCTTGACAAAGCAGTGCAACGTAAAACCTGCTGCCTTGTAGGTAGACTGGGGACAGTCAAAGGCTAGAAAAAGCATCCCAAATAAATGCTTGTCGAAATCGGATGGTCACCTTCCCCAGTGCTGTGGAGTAGGTTTAGAGCTATTGACCAAATACCCCGGACACTCAACATACTACAGTGGAATGCCGAAGGAGTTTACAAGAAGAAAGACTCCCTAACACAGCGTCTTCATAAAGATAGAATAGATGTGGCATGCATTCAAGAGACACACCTCAACGCCAATCACAAATTCTCAGTCAGAGGATATCAGGCCACACGTTTCGACCGCGAAGGACACAAAGGAGTTCTAATACTTACACGAAATACAATACCTTGCAGTGAAGTATCTGTGATCTCTGACAACCAAACGGAAATTATAGGTGTTGATATAATGATAAAGGACGTGAAAATAAGAATCTACAATCTGTATAGCCCAGCAGATAAGGACCTTACACTCTCAACCATGAAAATAACTGACACAAACTGCATTATTGTCGGAGACTTTAATAGCCGTTCAGAAAGATGGGGATACCCAGATACTGACAAAAGAGGAGATGAATTGGAGGACTGGGAAATAGACTCAAATCTCAATCTACTCAACAAAGCGGATGACACACCGAGCTTCTACTCCAGAAGATGGCTTACCACTTCTACTCCAGACTTAGCTTTCTGCACAGGAGACATCCTCCACAAAATCGATCGCCATGTGCTGGACCAATTAGCAGGTAGTGACCACAGACCAATCAAGCTTGTAATGAATATGGAGTATGTTCCACAGGAGCAAAAGCCCTTGCCCCGCTGGAATTACAAACGAGCAGATTGGGACAGATTTGCCATACCAACAGACAAATATTGTGAAAACATAAATACACGATATGGCAACATAAATCAAATGGTGGAAAGTCTAAACAGAGCGATAATACAGGCAGCCACTGAGTCCATTCCAAGAGGAGCGAGGAAAAATTACACACCATACTGGACTGAAGAACTACAAAGTTTGGAGTTGATGCCAGGAAGACAGCAGAGAGAGAGAGAGAGAGAGAGAGAGAGAGAGAGAGAGAGAGAGAGAGAGAGAGAGAGAGAGCAAACAATTGAAGCGAACATCTCTCTCAAAGCCATCTCAGCAAAATATAAAAGAACAGTAAATCAAACAACAAGAGATTGTTGGAGGGGAAAAAACAGAAAACCTGAATTTTGACAGGGATGGAAACAAACTATGGAAACTAGTGAAAGCCATGAACAATGAAGGACCTAGAAACAAACAAATAATTAAACAGGGAAATGCCTTGCTTACAGGGAAAAAAAGGCTGCAAATGCACTAATGGAACACTATGCAAATGCAAACCACATTGATATTACAACCGAACAGAAGAAAGCAATCAAAAACAAACAGATACATCATAGAAATACAGAGACAGGAGCAGAATATATGATGGCAAATCTAACAATGGAAGAAATGGAACAGGAAATGAATACCCTAAAAAAGAAGAAATCACCAGGAAAGGATGGAATCACAAATGAAATGCTAAGCTGGTATTGAATGGACAAATATTGCGCCATGAAGAAAATCCAAACTATCTAGGAGTCACCTTTGATCGTCGCCTGACATGTAAAACACAGGTTGAGAAAAATCGAACAAGAGCAAGGCAGAGCATGGCAATCATGAAAAAGCTTGCTGGTACAACGTGGGGAGCAGATGAGAAAGTTCTCAAGAAGTTATATACTGGACGGGTGAGGCCAGTACTGGAATATGGCATTGCAGATTGGGCAATAGCAGCTAAGTCAAACTTTAACAAAATAAGTAGAGTCCAAAACCAAGGAATGCGAATCATAACTGGAAGCCTGAAGACAACGCCTATTAATGAACTAGAAAAGATCACTTGTTTACAACCAACGCAGGACAGAAGAGATAGCAGAGCCCAGCAACAAGCAGAAAAACTTAGAAGATTGACAGACCACCCTATGTATAACAGGTTTAATGGTTTTAGAAAAGGAAGACTGAAGCGTAGCAACTTTGTAGAAACTGCTAAACAAAAGATTAGGGCAGATCCCATACTTAACATATCAACAGTCAAGCCCATTTACAATGCACACAAGTTCCCAGCTTGGAGACAGCAGCAACTGCCTGAGATGATAAAAAACATTCCTGGTATTGAGAAAAAGAACACTCAGAATGAAACTGAAAGAAGAAAAATAACCCTCAACTACATAAAAGAACATTACCCAAGCAGCAATTGGACCCATGCATATACAGATGGATCAGCCAAAGATTCAATTAAAAATGGAGGAGGAGGAATTCTCCTTAATTTAAAAAATGGAGTGATAAAAACAACTGAAAAATTTTCAAATAACTTCAAAGCGGAAGTAGAGGCTTTGAAAACTGCAGCAGAAATGCTCTTGATGGAGGAAAATAAAGAGAAGCAAATAGCTATCTTCACAGATGCAAAGTCAGCTGTCTCAATACTGAAGAGCAAAAACAGCACAGAACTAGCTGACCTAAGAGCAGCACTCCATGGTCTATGCCAGAAATCCAAAAAAGTTGTAATACAGTGGACCCCATCACATTGCAGTATACCTGGAAATGAAGAGTCTGACAGACTAGCAAAAGAGGGTGGACGATTACCACAGCCTGACATAGACATAACCTATAATGAGGCAAAAAGGTTTATAAAAAGCACTTATAGAACCAAATGGGAATCAGAGCATCCAGGCCACCAAAAGGATGATGCATATTACAAACTCGACCGAAGAGAACAAGTAGCAATCTTCAGACTCTGCACAGGACATAACAGGCTGAAACACCACTTGTTCAATAAACTAAAGATAGGAGATACCGATGAATGTAATTGTGGAACTGGTAAAATGACAGCTAAACATTTGCTGCAGGAGTGCCCAATATATGCAGAACAGAGAAAGATATTTTGGCCCACGCCTGCTTCATTTGAGGACAAGCTCTATGGAGATATCAACAAGCTCAAGTTGACTACAGCTTACTTTAACTACATTCAGGTTTACATCTAAAGGTGCATAAAGATGTATTTAGACTGCCACACTTCATACCACAGGTATGTCGGTTACAAAAGCCTCCCAGAGACATGAAATGGAATATTGCTTGGATTGCACATCCATTACGTGGAAAGTCCGAATCAAAAGCTCACTGTGTGGGCTTCGTAAATGGTGGGAAAAGTGTCCTAGTGACACGAAATGGAATATTGCTTGGATAGCAAATCCATTACGTGAAAAGTCCGAATCGAAAGCTCACTGTGTGGGCTTCATAAAAGGTGGAAAAAGTGTCCTAGTGGCACGAAATGGAATATTGCTTGGATAGCAAATCCATTATGTGGAAAGACTTAATCGAAAGCTCACTGTGTGGATGTCATCTGCAGACTGCATTCTTCTGGTTTCCGGAGGAACAGCCTATTGTGAACGGAAGGCCCAATATACGGAAGTGAGGCTAAGCAGCCATGTGCAGGACGTGACGATTCCTTGGGTGAGCCCAGTACCAGAGCGCTGTGTGATGGCTCTGCAATTATGGAAGCCTCCTTGGATGGCGGGGAATGCCCATGGTCTGCCCCTGCCTTCCCTTGAGGGTTGACCAGGATGTCTTTAGCTGTTCTATATGGGCCAGCTAGGATGGGGGATAACACCACAACAGTGAGATTCAAACGCCCTAAGAAACCCCGGGAAGGTTAACCCGGTCAACAAATGCCCGCAGAAGTCGGATTTGTCGGCCTGACGTCGCAAGAACGCAGCTGTGCTGTAAACAGGCACAACGCAGTCACATCCGAAAAAAAAAATCCGGATGAACGCAGAAGAAGAAGAAGAAGAATCTTTAGAACAATTAGAAAGAAAGGTTCGGCTTATTTCACTTCTAATAGGGATATCTTCACCTTAAACAACAACGAAAATAATATAGTAACCACAGCAAACATCAAACCACAAAAACCATTTAGGTATAGAGAGAAACAGAAATCAAATGAACCCCAATGTCCATATTGCAAACTATCACATTTTCATTTTCAAACGTGTGACATGAACCCTGGTTATCCAGCTCACTTAGATATGATGGTTAAGAAACAGCATAGCAAAAGAGATAATTACAGACGTGCAGTGAAATGTTATTTTTGCAAAAGTTTGGGCCATTATAGTGCCAAGTGTCTGGACCACCAAAGGCTAAAGAGTGTGAATGCAGTACTCGTTGATTCATCTTCTGAGAGCGAGAGTGAATGTGGAGAATATCAAGGTATGGAAGATAATGCTCTTGCAGCAATTGATATTTTAAATTATGATAAATGTCAAACATGTCATAAATTTCATGATGGTGTATTAGAATGCAGCCACACTGTCCCGTTTTCAGGGGAAAACGCCAATGCAGTAATTTCCTGTAGAGGAAATTTAATCTTTCACAATGGTATAGTTAATGACAAACCTTGTCATGTTTTGATTGATTCCAGAAGTACTTTAATTGGATTAAGAAAAGAGCTTGCAAAGGCAGAAGATTATACGGGTGAGTTTGTAAATTGCCGAACATTTTCGGGCAATATGGAGAAATATCTACAAGCTACAGCACACATTTGTATATCTTTCTTATCAGGCACGTTTACGTGCGCAATCTTGGACAATCCATATACAGATCTGATTATTGGTTGCTTACCAGATGTAAAATACTGTACACACAAAGAAATTAATGCCTGGAAAAACAACGTTATCAGAAGAGAATTCCAACAAAAAAATTAACTTCAACAAATAAAACAGTAAGTGATCAAGAACAGCAACTGAAATCAAAAAGTCCAAGGGATGCAACTACTCATAAGACAGAACAATCTAAGAGAGTACATGACGTAGATTCTACTCAGGGAAATTATTGTGACAGTCTAAACAAAATTATTAAAGACCAGACTATTAAACCCACAGAAAGTTGCACTATCAGTAATGCAACTTTAAAGGAAAACAGTGGCACAGACAGACAAGATACATACAGGACAGCCCAAACACCGTACTTAGAACGAAAAGCAGATGCCCTACAGTCCTTTTCTAGCAGACAACACAGTCGAGAAAGCACAGACGCCAACATAACACACAATGACATGTTTTTTCAAGGGACATAACAAAAACGACATAATCTGAACATAAACTTACCAGTATGGAACACAGCCATCTCAATCGCATTTGTATTAATGATGTTGCTAAGAATTTTATTGATAGCACGCTTACCAACTGCAGTCAACAACAACCATATTTCTACTGTTAAACCTAGCGATGTTACTTACAACATCAGGAATAAGAAATATTTTCCACCATTTTTGTATGATGTTGTATGTGAAACAAAAATTTTTTCCGGATTTTGTGGTGATATTCGTTGGTTTTTGATTTTCTGGATATTTCCCCGGGAATATTACCTGAAACAACAAATTTTTCAATATGTATTCGAATATCACTGATGTCGGGATCTCGATAAATGACTACGATGTCCAGCTACTCCACCAGTCCAGAACGATAGTGTGTTCCATAACTGGTCCCGGGGCGGCTGCTAAAGCAACACCCGCACTTATTATGAGTGCCCTAACTGGTCCAGGAGGTGTACCTTTTGGGGGAGTCGTGGACCTGCATAGGTTCGAAGTTCCCACTAGGTGGTACTTTCACCTGTCAGCAGAGGTTCAGAAAGCCGTGTATGACAAGATACACGGCAAAAAGTTTTCTCTACCAAGTCTAGGGAAAGACATATCACTACAACATCTAGACAAAGAAAGGGACAGGCTGACCATCCACTGGCTACCTGTCACGATTGCTCCTCAAGGAGTTAAAAAACTGGTGCACAGTATTACAGGAGATGACAAGGCTGAGGTCTTTAGGATAAAGAATGGGGCTGGCAAGTGGGGAGGGCTCTGCAACCCAACAAAGGAAGTTCCCCATTATATACGGATCTACACTCCCGGTATAACGAACAATAACCACAGAGTGTTGATCACGATGCCGGGGAGAAAGACCGATTGTCCAGCATGTGGCCAAAACAACCACTGGGCAAATAAATCGATGTATTTACTTCTTGGTCTTCCCCTTGGTCTGTTCCCTTTGACCTTGCCAGTTGTCACTAAGTTCTCCAATCCATTTCTTCTCATAACATGTCCAAAAAATGTTGACTGTCTACGTCTAATTTCTCTAATCAATTTACGATTTTCATTGGTCTCCTGTAGTATTTGGTCATTGGTTTTTTCTGTCTGTCCATGGTACTCTTTGCATTTTCCTCAGACACGACATTTCTGCAGCCATCAGATGCTTTTCAGTTTGACTGCTCATTGTCCAAGTTTCACATCCATAAAAAAGAACAGAAATGGTTTACATTGTCAAAAATGTTCCTCTCAAGCTTACTGTGACAGCTTGTTCACTGTGATGCGCCATCATTAGAGACTAACGAGGTGTTGAGTAAAGAGGAACACAACAACTATAAACATCACATCTGTGAAAGTGAATGACCACCTCTCACACCATGAGCTGTACTGGGTATATGGTGCTAGCCCCATATTTTAAGACCAATTGACATTCGATGGGTGAAATGTTGATTTGTTAAAGCACACAGTTATAATTTTGGTGTATTCTAGAGCTTAAGTTTGAATTAAACAGAAATCAAAATTAATCTATTTCTAAAGTTTAAACACAGAAGAAACAAACAATATGTTGCCCAATTTATTGAAATATCCGTTATAAAATAATATTGTAATAAATTATATTATTGCAATATCCATTGATGCCACATGCTTTAGTTTAAGATCGATAGTATCCAGTAGTTTGACCAGTTCAAATCAATCTTTTAATATTAAGGGGTTGAATTATTGTCACACTGGTTTAGCAGTTTCTGCAAGCCATTTCACAATCCTGTGTTAGACAGAAATGAGCATAGATTAAATCGGTCTCAATGGTTGCCCAGGCCTGTGTAATTTAGGAAGGATATAAAGTTGGGGGGTTTATGAGCCTGTGGAATGACTAACTGTGCAGTCGCCTCACTGATGAATTTACTATCTAAAAGTAACTAAATCTCCTTCCTCACTTTTGCATCAAATTCCTCAGGGTTGCTGGCTTTAGAATCTAAGTAAAATTTGTTTGGATGCAATAAAATGTCTTCTATTTTGTTGGAAGCAGCAACGATGTGATTCATGAGATGGTTGTTACATGGCTTGGAGTGCCTTAAAATAAGTCACTTCGCGTAACGTATTCTACTAGGATGGAATTGGATCAAAGTAGATACTAAATAGACTTCTACGAATAGAGAATCTAACCACTGCTGAAGAAGCGATCAAATGGCTCGCAATTCTAGAAGAATGATTATCAAAAGTCCCAGAATGGATCACTACTTCTAAACAGTGCCAGGCGGAAAGTTATGACGACGAACTGTGCTAACAAACGAAGACCATCTGGATTGATCCCCTTTGGATCCATTATCAACCACTGCCAGAGTCATAATATGAACTGGTGGGTTCGTGTTGTTCTCAAAATGTCTTTTGAGTAAATTCACGTGGAAGACTGTAGTTTTCCCGCGAATAGAAACAGAGTACTTGTTGCTGGACACCTTCTCTTTAATGATGAATGGTCCTTGCCAAGCAATTTCTAACTTATTATCCCCTTTGGTTAATAAGACTAGCACTTTATCTCCTACCTCTAGAGACTGGTTTCTAATAGGTTTATTATAGAAGGAAGCCTGTTTCTTTCTGGCACTACGGAGAGTGGAGTTAGCTAATTTCCATCCCGTGTGCAGTTTCTGTTTCAGTTCCTCTACATACTGTGAAGACTTGACGACACTCTCATCTGTTCCTTCATCAGTCCAGGTTCTCAAAAGAGCCTCCAGCGGTCCTTTAATTGGTCGTCCGAACAATAGTGTAGCAGGTGGAAGCCCGGTGGCGACATGTGGTACTTCTCAATAGGCAAACATTGTTGCTGATAAGTACGTGTCCCAACTATCTGGTTTCTCCTGGACTAACTTGTTCATGATCGATTTGAGAGTCCCCGTATATTTGACCACAAGTCGCTTATTCTCTGTGAGACTAAAACCTGTGGTGATATGGTGTCTCCTGAAGATGTCGGAGATTTCTCCCCTTAACTTCTCATTCAATAATGACCCACTATCACTTACAATAAGAATAGGGAATCCTACTCTGGTAAATATTTCTAGGAGAGCCTCTGCTACCCTAGTTGCATTGATGGAGGGCAGTACAGTAGCTTCAGCCCACATTGTACCTGTATCTACTACAGTTAAAATATAAGTATTTTTCTTCTTAGAAGTGGGCAGTGGACCAATAATGTCTATAGCTACTCGCTCAAAAGGAATGTTCAAAACTAACCCTTCCCCTATGGAAACAGGAGTAGACCACTGCTTGGGGGAGCCATGTTGACACTCCGGACAAGACTGGACGTATCTTCGTATGTCAGCAGTCATTCCCGGCCAAAAATAATGACAAGAAATACGCTGGGTAGTAACTCCTACAGTCATATGTCCACTGAAGGATATGGTATGTCCCATATGCAATATCTGATTACGATATTGTTTCGGCACGACAAGTTGCCCGTGTTCGGTACCCATAGTTCCTGCCCTATGGTACAACAACTTGTCCTTTAAATAGAAATTTCCAGCTGCTGGAGGATTTCTACCGTTTGGCAGTTTGCCAAAACAAGATGCTAAAGTCGGACATTCATTTTGTGCAGCCCTAATCTCCCGAGGTAGAGGGTTGATTGGGAGTATAGGTTCATGTGACTGTGCAACCTGACTCCGGGTCTCCACTGCTGCCATTATCATTGGTGATGATGGTTCTCCTAAATATACATACTTACGACCAAGCATGAAAGGATATACCGGATCATCGATCACTGCAGCTGAAATGAGTCCAGTGACATACTTAGATGTCACATGTACTTTGGCTATCTTAGCTATTATAGTTGGAGAGCTCCTGGTAGCCCCTTTGACTACAACTGTTTGTTTTGTTAACTGTGATGGTTTCACTAACTGCTTAGCTATTATTGCATCACACTGGAGTCCACTGTCATAGAGACATAGTACTGGACTACCGTTAACCAGAATAGTTTCAACTGTGGGTGGCCTAGTTCCATTACTTGAACCTACGTTCTGTTGGGTACTCGCCCCCATAATCATACACGCAGCATACTGGGTTGGGGTTTTATTCTTGCACACGCTCGTGTGGTGATCATTACTTTTGCAGTTCTTGCAGTAAGGTTTACCCCATCCACTATTGGTTGCTGGTGCTTTGTGTTGTGAACCAGGATTTTGGTGCGGACCCCCAGTGTGCCGTCTGGTGTCCTTACCGTAAGAGTTGTTCTGCTGAAAACCCTTATTCTGTGTTGCAGGAGTATTTTGAGCAGTAGAAGAATTACAAGATTTAGTGGTAGCTACTTCGCCATGGGCAGTTAAATATCGTTCGGCTAGGGAGATAACCTCCTCTAGCCGAGCACCACCATCTCTGCAATAAAGGTTTGTAACTGTTTTGGAAGAACATCTTTAAATTGCTCAACAAGTATTAGTTCCGCCAGCCCGTCATAAGTAGCATCCAAATCACTCAGTTCTACCCACTTGTTAAAATAAGTGTGTAACCGTGAGGCGAACAGGAAATGATTCTCCTGGTGACCGTTTGGCTGTACGGAACTTCAACCTGTAGGCACTAGAAGTTAACTGATATCGTTTCAAGAGAGCATTTTTGAGTGTGACAAAGTCCTTCTCAAGACCTGGAGGGAGTTTTGCAAACACGTCATACGCTGGACCGCGAAGTGCTTGGGAGAGTTTAATATTAAATTTATCCTTAGGCAGATTGTAGGCTTCACACATTAACACAAATTTGTCAAGATATTCATCCATCTGATCCTCCTTCGGGTCGAAGTGGGCCAGTGGAAAACTCATTGCTCCTGGAGTAATATGTTGTCCTGAGGAAATGTCTTGACTGTCAGTTGGAGAGCTGGCACTGCTAAATCTGGAGGCATCAGGATTTTGTAGTTCTAATCTCCTCAGTTCTAACTCGTGCTGTCTTAACTGCTCAGCTAATTTCAAGTCCTTGTCCAGTTCTGCTTGCTTCAACTGGTTGTCCAATTCAGCTTGTTTCAACTGGTTGTCCAATTCAGCTTGTCGCATCTTCTCTCTGGATTCAATTTCCGCCATCTGGATTTGTAATTTAATTCTTTCCTCTCGTACTTCCTTCTCTCTCTCCTTGATGATGTCCCTTTATTCTCGGCGCCACTCTCTTCCTTCTTCTATTACATATTTGTTCAACTCTACACCCTCATAACCTAACAATGTTCCTTGTTCTCGCAGTTCCTCCTTAGTAGGTGGCTTTTCAGAAGACATGTTAGTTATGTAATAAGATATCTGTTGATACACCTGAATAACTCACTCACTTAATCAAGAATGTGTTTGTCGCAAAGATTCACAAATATCTTCA
Source organism: Cepaea hortensis (assembly GCA_963921405.1). Lineage (NCBI taxonomy): Eukaryota > Metazoa > Mollusca > Gastropoda > Stylommatophora > Helicidae > Cepaea > Cepaea hortensis. The sequence continues at coordinate 84,259,461 of OY992890.1, forward strand.
ATGACAAGCATAAAAAATGTTACACATTGACACAACACTTACCCGTTTGCCAGCAATTCACCTTTGCCCTAACTTATGTTAACTTATATCTATTCTTATGTTAATCCTATGTTATAAGTATATATATATATCTATATTAACTAGTATGATTAGTAGCTATCTCTTTTTAGTGACTGAAAGTTAGAACTATCTATGAAGTTGGATACTCGACTGAACCCAACAATCTATAGGATTGTCATGCCCGGACCGAGCCACCAGTGTCGCGTAACGTATTCTACTAGGATGGAATTGGATCAAAGTAGATACTAAATAGACTTCTACGAATAGAGAATATAACCACTGCTGAAGAAGCGATCAAATGGCTCGCAATTCTAGAAGAATGATTATCAAAAGTCCCAGAATGGATCACTACTTCTAAACAGTGCCAGGCGGAAAGTTATGATGACGAACTGTGCTAACAAACGAAGACAGTATGTCAAGTGATTCCTGCTAACGTGCCTGGATGAAAAAAATGAGCCCCCCACTGCCTAATGTATTCTCACACAACAGGAGATAAGACAGAATGATACGTATAGATGTAGTCCTTTCACTCGTCACACAATCTGATGATGCCAATTCTATAATGACAGACGCAGTTGTTAAAAGTACAAATATAACATAACGTTTAATCCTAAAGAACACTATGTGAGCCCCACTGGGAACTCACTGACACATAAGAGATACGCAGATCCCTGAAATCTTGACCAGATAATGTTCAGCTAGAGGATATAATCATAGACTCTTAGCCAATAGCGGACAAATTAGGATTGCTGTGCAGTGGCAAACAGGTGGGTAGCCACTCATCTGATAATCCTTAGCCTCCTGGATAGTAAGCTGTCAGTGCTGACTGGATCGTGGTATGGGCTCCCCTCTCTGCTGCATCAAGTGAGTGGTTCGTAGCTCAATCACCGGTCGTGACTACGGCTACAGATGATCAGGGTGCAGGCTCTGTGAATGACAGTGAGAAGGAGTGAATAATCCTTCAAGACAGAATTGTAAATTCTTTTGGCCATGTCCTGCATGGCATGCTTGTCTCATAAATTTCCATAGCATGTATTATCTAAATTTACACATTTTGATTCCTTATCTGAAATCTACCACAGCACACTGACCTAATGGAAACAGCACACAAATGATATCCTATTCTCTCTGCTGACATTTAGATCAAACATGTACAATCACAATGCTCTACTTCAAAGACCACATTCCAAATATATATTCTAAGTCATGATTAATCATGGAAACATGAACCACAATTCACATAATGACTTAACAGTACATATAGGATGACTTCAATGGAATTAAACTCAGACGCCACAACTCCGACGTCACATATACATTAACAAACCATTAAATCGATGAAACACCACACATCATTTTCCAAGTATGGAAACACACAAACTACACTCCACACGATGAATTAACATCACATATTGATGAATTCCATAGAATGAAATGAAATCACACACAACAACTATAACTTCACGATGTACACGAGTGAACCATTAAAATCAATGAAACACCCCAAGTTCACTTAAAGAGTTATGAGTTGTACTACTAGCAAGTCTTCCTTATATTAATTAAAACATAATTAATTAACTAGATTTCTTAGCTAGATTTAAGATTACTTTCACTATATACAAGAACAATATTAGGGTTGGAGAATTCCCCCAAGGTTTGAACTTTGTTAAGTGGGCCATCTTGGACCACATGGTAGTAATCTGACTATGGGCAAGATAGAGATTAATAAAGAATAATTAATGGTAACTTATTCACTCTCTGAACTAATTCCTTCAACTAATAAGTATATTATCTAGAGAAATACGCTAGTTCCGAAGTTTAAGCACATAATTAAATTATCTTAACTCTAATCGTCTACTGACTAACTCAGGTGTCCTTCCGCAGGCAGATACCTAATTTCGAGAATCACGTAATGTAATTTATCCATGTTTTTAATGCCACATGTGACGAGCTTTTCGTTTTACCCTTGTCGGCAAGCCACATGGCACAAACATGGTCCTAATTCTAATATTAGTTAACTAACACTAGTTTTAATTAATAGTATCTATTATCGATCGGCATGGCCGGTAGATTTTGCCGGCATTTTGACACACAGAAAAATGTTTAACAAAATTATTATTAACTCACCCTGCAACTAGATTTTGACTGGCCTATCGGGAGTGGAGACTATCATTGGCTTTTCTATGTTTTAGATGGTTTTTCGGCTTAACAAGAGCCAGCAATAAAATATGTTTAAACACAGACAGGTGTTCAATTTTAGCCAATTGACGTGATAGCTCCTCCAGCCGGCTGTCAGAAAATGGCAGACGTTAGGGTGCTACCGGAAGTTAACTTCTCATCCAGGAGAGTTCCCTTCCTGTGGCCAAATTATTTTTCACAGCCAAACCTGAATATAAAATTCAGTCTGACTGGATTTCTTGGCTTGTAAACGAACTCTACCCTACATCTACTTCTAACTATAAGAAGAAATAGTATTTAACTCTCTCTATAGTTTTATGTATATAAATACACTAACCAAAGACGATTTTATCTAATATTTGAAAATATAGATAAAAATAAAAATTAATACAGGATACATAGAGGGGTTTACTGAGGGCTATCTCTAACTAGTAACAAAACGATCTGAGAGGTGGGCCAACCTGTCACAAATGAGCATAGATTAAATCGGTCTCAATGGTTGCCCAGGCCTGTGTAATTTAGGAAGGATATAAAGTTGGGGGGTTTATGAGCCTGTGGAATGACTAACTGTGCAGTCGCCTCACTGATGAATTTACTATCTAAAAGTAACTAAATCTCCTTCCTTACTTTTGCATCCAATTCCTCAGGGTTGCTGGCTTTAGAATCTAAGTAAAATTTGTTTGGATGCAATAAAATGTCTTCTATTTTGTTGGAAGCAGCAAAGATGTGATTCATGAGATGGTTGTTACATGGCTTGGAGTGCCTTAAAATAAGTCACTTAAAAGTCGACTTCATGCACCGGGTTTATCCCATATGCTCAGTCTCTTTCTGCAGCATGAAAAGCATAGCACAAAGCACAAACTCCTTAGCACCAGCAATGACCCCCAGGAGTCTCTAAAAAATTCACCCGTGAACCAAAGGACGTGGTCTGGAATCGAACCCACAACCTTCAAAGCCCGAGTGAGATGGCTTGGCCACCTCGCTTGCTTGAATTGCCAGAGTATCTTAACAATGATTGCCTGGAAGTTTTAGTTTAGTTTAGTCGCTGGAACAACATCATGGCACACGGGTGTAACCCATAAGTGCTCTATTCTACTCCTAGTCAAGCCTGAGTCCGGAGAAACTCAGCTCAGTGCAGGAACTGTAGCACCGGCGAGGGTCCTGAAATACTTTGGGTAGATTTTTAACTTGAAATTTTGCTCAAGCAGCGCCATTAGACCATTATTTTTTAATTTCCAACTGCCAAGGGATTTTTTACGTGTGCAACAATACACACGGGCATCCGATATCACTACCCAGAGACCAGGGGAAATTTTGTTACTAGAAGTCCACATGAAAAAATCTTGGCCCTCACCAGGGTGTGAAACCGGGACCTCCAGCACTTGAAGCGGACACCATGCCTCGAAACCATTCAGCCCCCTGATGATTGCCTGGAAGAGGCTAATTAAAGTAGAACATTATATACAACTATCAGAAAGAGACAATAGCATTCTTTAATATTGTGACGAGATGAGAAGCGTGGGAAAGCATTATGACAACTGGAAAGATCAGTGGGAACAGAGACATAGGCTGACCGAGAAAGATGATGCTGGATGGATTGTACTGTGACATTGAGAAATATTATCAGCAGAGTTGATCCTGATTAGGAGATACATAAATACCTATGGTAGTTGAAAGGGCACATGATGAAGATGCAATCTCATATGTTTTTTGTTCCAGATTGCCAGTCTGAATAAAAGAAGCACCACAAATATCACACTTGTAAGGTTTCTCTCCTGTATGTGTTCTCTTGTGGGTCTTCAAACTGCCAGCACCAGTAAACGAAGCACCACAAACTCACTTGTAAGGTTTCTCTCCTTATGTGTTCTCTTATGTTTCTTCAGATTGTCAGCTTGAGTAAAATAAGCACCACAAACATCACACCTGTAAGGATTCTCACCTGTATGTGTTTTCTTGTGGCATTTCAAACTGCCAGCGTGAGTAAATGAAACACCAGAATTATCACACGCGTAACATTTCTCTCCTTATGTGTTCTCTTGTGGTATTTCAAGCTACCATCATGAGTAAAAGAAGCACCACAAACATCGCACTTGTAAGTTTTCTCTCCCGTATGTTTTCTCTTATGGTCCTTCAGTTGGCCAGGTTGATTAAAAGAAGTAACACAAACATCACACTAGTATGGTTTCTCTCCTGTATGTGTTCTCTTATGTTTCTTCAGATTGCCAGCTTGAGTAAAACAAGCATCACACTTGTAAAGATTCTCTCCAGTATGTGTTCTCTTGTGGCATTTCAAACTGGCAGCATGAGTAAAAGAAGCACCACAAACATCACACATGTAAGGTTTCTCTCCTGTATGTGTTCTCTTATGTTTCTTCACATAACCAGCTTCAGTAAAAGAAGCACCACAAACATCACATTTTTAAGGTTTGTCTCCTGTATGTGTTCTCTTGTGGCATTTCAAACCGTCAGGGTGAGTAAATGAAGCACCACAAATATCATATGTGTAAGGTTTCTCTCGTGTATGTGTTCTCTTATGTGTCTTCAGATTGCCAGCTTGAGTAAAAGGAACACAACAAACATCACATGTGTAAGGTTTCTCTCCTGTATGTGTTCTCTTATGGTTCTTCAGATGGTTAGGGCAAGTAAATGAAGCACCACAAATATCACACTTGCAAGGTTTCTCTCCTGTATGTGTTCTCTTATGGTTCTTCAGACTACCAGCTTCAGTAAAATGAGCACCACAAACATCACATTTGTAAGGTTTCTCTCCTGTATGTGTTCGCTTATGTGTCTTCAGATTGCCAGCTTGAGTAAAAGGAGCACCACAAACATCACATGTGTAAGGTTTCTCTCCTGTATGTGTTCTCTCATAGTTCTTCAGATGGTTAGGGTGAATAAATGAAGCACCACAAATATCACAATTGCAAGGTTTCTCTCCTGTATGTGTTCTCTTATGTTTCTTCACATAACCAGCTTCAGTAAAAGAAGCACCACAATCATCACATTTATAAGGTTTCTCTCCTGTATGTGTTCGCTTATGTTTCTTCAGATTGCTAGCTTGAGTAAAAGGAGCACCACAAATATCACATGTGTAAGGTTTCTCTCCTGTATGTGTTCTCTTATGTGTCTTCAGATTGCCAGCTTGAGTAAAAGGAGCACCACAAACATCACATGTGTAAGGTTTCTCTCCTGTATGTGTTCTCTTATGGTTCTTCAGATGGTTAGGGCGAGTAAATGAAGCACCACAAATATCACACTTGCAAGGTTTATCTCCTGTATGTGTTCGCTTATGTTTCTTAATTGCCAGCTTGAGTAAAAGGAGCACCACAAATATCACATGTGTAAGGTTTCTCTCCTGTATGTGTTCTCTTATGTGTCTTCAGATTGCCAGTTTGAGTAAAAGGAGCACCACAAACATCACATGTGTAAGGTTTCTCTCCTGTATGTGCTCTCTTATGGTTAGGGCGAGTAAATGAAGCACCACAAATATCACACTTGCAAGGTTTCTCTCCTGTATTGTCATAATCTCCACACCAGTTTTACTGCATCGTTGTCAACGACGCCTGGCAATTACGGCCAGGTCCACCTGTGAGCGACACTAACCACGCTGTGACAGGAATGGTCAGTCGGTGCATGCATAGGACATGAAGTCCACGCAGGGACACAACCCCGACTAGTGAGAACTCACAGTGGTTAACGCCAGATGGCTTGGGACTGTTGTACAGGACGGACGGATTGAATGGTGCTCGTATGACTTGTGTGTATGAACGCTAATAGATAGAAAGCCTGTGTGAGTATAGGAGACTGTGCGCCTGGTATGTAGGATTGTGAGTTGTATACATTGCATTGATATATCTATTGATTGTATTATGGCATCGATATTGTAATTGTGCGATGCATGTAATGGTTGTGATGAGTGAGAAGTGTGAATAAAGTGTTTGAATTGCATTTGCAGTGTGTCACGTAAAGTCATTCTGTGACAGTGTTTGTATCACATCTGTTGGTGATTACGAGCCTGTGTTATTGCTAAATGCTAGATCCTGACATGTGTGGGCGTGGGTTGCTCGTCCTTGTTGGATTATTTGAACCAAAGGTGTGAACGTGGGTGCATCGTCCAGCTTGAACCAGTTATAAAATAGATGTGAATGAGGATGTATCGTCCATCTTTGGACTAGGTGTAGAATAGGATTGAACGTGTGTGTAAGCGGAAAGTTTTGGAAAGAAAGCAACATGGAAAATGAGTTGTTGAATGTATTGAACGGACGACAGTATGACTAACAAACATACTCGACAGCACACAAACCTACAAAACTTAGTTGACAACGCATACACCACATAAACATACATGTCCTAATATTTTCTTCTTCCAAAAAGCAACAGGTTTTTGTGTCATCTGAAACCGTTAGCAAGTAAAGTTCATTTTTCCAGGCAGTAACGATCAGGCAGCCATTCTCTGGTACAGTGTTCCATCATACTCCAGAGCTCCAAAGTCACTTAAGTATTATTTTTTTTCCTATATACTTTTGTATATATATATACCCTGGTCCTCCAGGTTGGGGGTTGAAGCGTGGGGTTAACATCCCCACCTTTGTAAAAACCTTTCTTTGTTACGAAACAAATACATGAGCCTCGATACCGGACTGACTTATCTGGACAACGACCTTGGAACGTTAAAGGACTTTTGAGATTTGGAACATGGAATGTATGGACACTATATCGAGCTGGAGCGGCCGAAGAACTAACCAGGGAGCTGGGTGAATATCAAATGGATATAACAGCAATTCAAGAAATAAGGTGGCCAGGAGAGGGTACTTTAGAGCAAAATGGAATGATTATAATATATGGAGGAAACACCCAAAATAAACATGAATTAGGAACAGGATTTGTCATCAAAAAAGAGTTATGGGGGAACGTTTTAAACTTTAAAGCTTTTAATGACAGGATTAGTAAATTACGAATAAAAGGTAAATGGAAAAATATAACGATGATTAATGTACATGCACCTACTGAAGAGAAAGAAGATGATATTAAAAAAGACTTTTATAATGATCTGGAAGATGTCATAGAAGAAACCCCCAAACAGGACATCCTGATTGTGCTGGGAGACTTCAATGCAAAAATAGGTAGAGAGCAAACTAATTAAAAAGTGGCCGGTATGGAAAGCCTACATACAATTTCAAATGATAATGGATGGAGAGTCATCAACCTGGCAGAAGCCAAAGGACTGCAGATTAGCAGTACCAGACTACAAAGAAAGGATATACACAAACAAACTTGGAAATCATGTGACAAGAGAACCTATAATCAAATAGATCACATTTTAATTAACAACAGAAATGCATCAAACATACAGCAAGTCAGAAGTTATAGAGGAGCCAAGTGCCACAGTGATCACTTCCTCGTTGGAGCAAAATTTAAAATAAAACTTAAGAGAGCTTTCTATACTAAATTACAAAGATTACACCCAACATATAACAGAGAATAACTGCAAGACATTACAGTCAAAGAGAAATTTACAGATGAAATAAAATGTAAACTTGAAACTCTGCAAAACCCTTTGGAGGAAAGCGTTGACCAAACTTGGTTGAACATCAAGAATACAATTCAGTCTACCGCAGAAGAATGTCTCGGTGTGTTAACCACGCATAGAAAGAACAGATGGTTCAATCAAAAATGTGAAGAAGCAGTCATTAGGAAGAAGAATGCCAGACATGTATGGTTAAATGACATCAATGACATCCAAAAGGAAGAGCATTATAGAAATGAATGTAAAGAGGCTACAAAAATAGTCAGACAGCAGAAGCGAGAATATATGAGTAATATTATCAAAGATATGGAAACTAATCACCAGAAAAGTGAATCCAGAAAATTTTTTAAAGAACTGAAGTCAATGAAACGAGGGCACCAACAAAACACATATGGTTTAAAAGACAAAAATGGGAATATGATAAATACCAATGAGGAAATGTGCAACACATGGAAAGAATATTTTATTGAATTACTAAATTGTGAAGCTCCAAGTCACATTTTCCCACAGGAAGAGGTTCTAACATGCGAACCACAAATTGAAGAACCTACATTTGAAGAAATCCTATATGTAATCACACGACTTAAAAACAATAAGGCAACTGGGACTGATGGAATTGCTGCTGAATTTATAAAGGCAGGTGGCCATGCATTACATCTAAAGCTATACGAACTAATAATAAAAATCTGGAGGACAGAAGAATTACCCCATGACTGGAAAGAGTCATTATTGATACCTATCTTTAAGAAAGGAGACAAGTTCCAATGTGGAAATTATAGAGGAATATCACTACTGTCCACAAGCTATAAGATACTATCCGCAGTATTACTAAATAGACTAAAACCATATTCAGAAGACATATTAGGTGACTACCAGGCGGGTTTTAGACAAAACAGATCAACAATAGATCAGATATTTATCTTACGACAAATAGCCGAGAAAAATTGGGAATATAAAAGAGATCTCCATAACATTTTTGTGGATTTTAAAAAGGCTTATGATAGTGTCCATAGGAATAGTCCATGGAATGCTATGCGGGAATTTGGAATACCAAGGAAGTTAATCAACATGACCAGACTATGCATGGAAGATACTTACAATATAGTAACATATAAAGGCAGGAAATCAGACCCCTTCCAAATAACATCTGGCTTGAAACAGGGTGATGCACTATCACCGCTACTCTTCAATCTGGCTCTAGAGAAAGTTGTAAGGAAGGTAAAGGAGGAATGTGATATTGGAGGAACATCCAAGCTGCTTGGTTATGCAGATGATATAGATATTATAGGGCAAAGTGAACAAAAGACATTGGAAATATTGACTCACTTAAAGGGAAAAGCCCAACAGATGGGGCTGGTTATCAACCAAGATAAGACAGAATATATGGTAATTTCAAGAGACGGAATGGCTAGAAACTCTGGCCACATACAAATAGATAATATGACCATTAAAAGAACGGAAACATACAAATACCTGGGTACAATCTTCAACTGCTCCAACATCATAAGGGAAGAAATACAAACTAGAATCAACTCTGGAAATAAGATATACTATGCACTACAACATCTACTAAAATCAAAGGCACTATCTCGTAACACCAAAATCACAATATACAAAACACTGATCAGACCAGTTGTGCTGTATGGCTCTGAAACCTGGAGTACAACGAAAGGAGACGAAGCCTTGTTACAAACCTTTGAGAACAAAATTTTAAGACGCATCTTTGGACCCATTAGGGATACACAAAGTGGAGAGTGGAAAAGAAGAAGTAACAAAGACATTTATGATCTGTTTAAGTCCCCGCTAATCACTGGTATGATGAAGGCTAATAGACTACAATGGCTTGGGCATATAGAAAGAATGGAAGATAATAGGGAAACAAAACTCGCTTACACTCAGGAAATAAATGACTGTAGACCCCGAGGTAGACCAAGAAGGCGGTGGAGAGATAATACATGTACAGACCTACAAGCACTTGGAATCAACGACTGGCAAGAGAAGGTCCACCAGAGAGACGAATGGAGACGGATTGTATTTGCAGCAAAGAACCTCAATGGCTCGGAACGCTGAAGAAGAAGAAGAATATACTTTTGTGTTTAAGTCTAGGCACAAGCTGTATTTGATAAAGATTGTACAAAGTATTGCATTTACTAACATCTTATAATTAACTTTTTGTACATTCATTGTATCTGAAATAGTTCATCATGTCTACATTGAATGATTTCATTGAGTCTGGTTTGAAATTGAATTTAACTGGTGATGAGTTAACAAAATGGAGTGAGGCAAAATATGCAGAGTATGTCCAACGTGAAGATAAGAGCTGCTGAAAGAGAGCTGAAAAAGGCAGAATTAGATGCTAGAAAGGCAGAAACAGATGCAGAAATAAGAAAGGCGAGATCTCTGCTCAGATCAAACGAGAAGAGCTTGAAATTAATGCACGAACGAAAAAGGAAGTACTTGAAATGCAGCTGAAAATTAAACAGCTGGAAGCTGAAACATCAGCAGATAAAGATTCTAGAAAGTCAGAAAGACTAGAAAAAGAGAATCAGTAAAAAAAAAGTACCAAGGGATCGTCAAAAATTTCACAACGGGCGACTGCATTGCAGCCTTCACCCACAATTTTGAAACGATAATGGAGCATTATCAGATCCCAGAGACTGAATGGAACATTATATATATGAGAAGTCTTTCAGGGGAACCTCTGAAAGTGATAGAGACCATTCCCAAAGATCTCAGGAAAGATTATCAATATATTAAATCCAAAATTATGTCACACTTCCCGTTAGATGAAGCAGGCTACAGAGAACAGTTTAGTAAATTAGCTCCAAAACCTACACAAACTTTCTCCGACTACATTTCAGTAGTACAGGATGTATTTAGTAAATGGCTGTCAGCGGCCAAAGTAAATAACAGCTTTGATAAGTTGAAAGATCTAATTCTTAGAGATAAAATTATTTCATCTCTACCATCACCATTTTCTAAATTTCTGCAAGAATGTGAGTGCGAGAGTGTGCAACATATAGAGAAACGAGGTTCGGCTTATTTCACATCCAACAAACAGTGTTTCACTAGTGGATTGACTTACACAGACTTTGTAGCAGCCACTACCTATGACAGAACGAAGTCAGGTCCCTACAGTAAACAAAAACCCTTTAAACAATCTGCTGATAAGTATTACCAATGCAGATATTGCCATCTTCCACATAATGAAAGTGATATGTGTGACAAACACCCAGGGTACCTCACATACTTGCAAAACTATATAGATAAGCAAGTTAAGGAGAGAAAGAGCTATAAACGACTAACCAAATGCTTCCTTTGCAAGGCATATGGCCACTGGCGTCATGTGACAAAACGGACCCGCTAAGTCTGTTCTCTGTATTATTTCCCTTTGAAGGGACTGCGACGGGTTAGTCTCCCTTGATCTGGTAACGATAACTAGGGGATTTCCCGTCTAAAGTAGTTCATGATGTCACAATTCTGGTGTTTTCTAGAAGCCTCTAGAATGTCCCCAGTCAAGTGCGTACGTGGTTTGTTGTCGCATTGGACTCACGATTACTCGGGACTTACAGGGTTTTGGATTTCTCCATGATCCTTGTGAATCTCAGGGCCCGAGAAGTCCTTGGGACTGCGCACTTAGTTGGTCACGATCAGTCGCCAGTCGGACATCGTCGAATGCAGATCGCAGTAATTCACTGCTAGAAGAGATGTCGGTAAACGCAGCCAGGCGGACATCTGCAGTGAAGGGTTGTGATTTCTAGATCACAGGTAATGTTGAATTACTTCATCTATAGATTAACCGTTGTCCATAAATACCGTGCCTACATTCCCAAGACGATGAATTGCCGACTGAAATAGTTGTCTCCGCGAAGCGCATAACTTGACCGTCGCATGTCTGCATTTTTAATTAGCTGTTATTGATCGGCTAGGTAATGTGCTTGTCAGACGCGGCTGGTACAGCCAATTGTTGTGAGCGTGTATAAACAGTAGGTGTGTACGTATGTTCCATTGTGAAAATCCGATGTTTGTATATCTGATAGGATTTAGTTACTGTTAGAGTATAAATTATATGCATTGTTAGTGATATGTACGTTATTATCACTGCTATGTGTAAGTAGGTTCGGGTAATGTACCAACTGTGTAGCAGATGTGTTAACTATCTGGTTTAGTGATTACATACTCTGGACTGTCGGGACGTTTGACATTCGTTACATTGTGAAGCTGGAATCATTTAATAGTGATAAGTCATTGCTTGTTATTATTATTGATGTGTCATTTGCTTCGCTAGATTAGGATTGTAACTTTTGTGTTATATCAGTGGTAGTGATTATTCCGGGAAGCAAGGTGGTGTTATTTCATTGGGATGTGCAGGTAAGTACTTGCTGTGTGAAGATACCAGTGTTCCTCTACGTAGGCAGAATTGTTTCGTATTTACTGGATAGCAGTTGATAGAAAGTATTTATGATACCTATTGTCACTGCTTGTTTACATGCCTGTCCGCTAGAGTGACCTTGCGTGTCCAATAGTGTGTATGTCTAGCCAACCGACTGGTTATTAGGCCTGTCCGACCGACCGTTATGTTGCATGTCCGACCAAAGCAATAGTGCTTAATCGATGGTGGAACATACCCGACCGAGAGCGATGCAGCGCTCGGTAATCGAGGCCTTTGCGTCTAATTAAAGCCGAGCTTTGTACCAAACCTGGTCTGTCTCTCGTATTCTCCTCTTCAAGAAACCTGACTCTGTTAATGGAGTAACTTAGTCACTGACGTGAGGAAGTAGTAGTATACGCTGTGGTAATTGAATAGAATTTGGGGGACTGGAGATTTAGGAGTGGAGGTGCTGGAAGCCTCTCTAACAGGGATGACATGGCCTAACTCGCCACGGAACAGGATGCGAAGTGCCCACAGTAGCTGTGGGAAAGTGTATTGGTGGATGGCCACCATAGCTGTGCTCGACCGGCACAGACATGACCAACAGGAATGAAGGTCACTTAATAAAAGGCAACTCATGTTCTGGTACGGGGATCCCAGGACTGAAGCTATGGCTGTGTTATGAGTTTGTTAGTTAAGTTTAACAATTCATGAGTTATACTTTGTTGAAACTATAGTAATGAATTATAAGGTGTATAATTTATTATGGTCATATAATTATTAATGCGTGTAATTAATCGATCCATGGTTGAAGGGATTGATTAATTGTTGAGTATGTATGGAAGGAGGATATATCCGGCTGGGCACCTCCTAGATAAAGTAACCACTACACTGAAAGAGAAGTAGGTGTATTTTCTGGTTGATGGATGGTGAAGAAACAGGAGTGGATTAGCACCAGGCGACGGATACTTTGACAGAGTCATACAGTCTACTCTGGTGCTATCTGTTGCCCAGACGAGTTACTTGACTATACACTTGTGTACTATTGCTTTCTCTTGCAGCCTCATGCCTATACATTATAGTTAAGAGTGGATCTATGATATTGATGATCACATACATATATATATTGTATTATGTATAACTGAGAAGCATGTGTCAATGTGGAGATGCAGTGTAGTCCTTGTTGTAGTTGAGTACTCACACCAACCCCTCCATGTTTCAGGATCTGTTATAGATATATCCTATGAAGATTCCTGAGTTTGACCATGAGCTCAAGGGGACCTGCTCGTTCCAGTGCCGATCAAGATGATGGTTGAGGCATTACTGGGAGCGGTCATCGGAATCTGCCAAAATCAACACTTGAAAGTTCTGAGTTGAGAATAGCTCGGTAGGTCTATGCTAAGACCGCCACAAAGAGTCCGACGATTGTCATCCGATCCAGGTAGGGTCCACGACTGAAGCGTCTATTGATTCCAGCCAGTGAGGCACTGGTATAATTCAAACTCAGGGAGGACCTTGGTAATTTCAAGGCAATAAATTTCAATGATGTTGAGATGAGTGATCTCTGTTTACCCATCACAATGGCCTGTTTATTATGCTTCCAGCCCGGCTGGGTCGTCATGGGACACATTGTATACCGTCATGCTTAATTGGTGTGAATCTACAGTGGTTAACCTTAGTGAAGCTGAAACTTGGTCCAGTGACCGAAAACAGTGATTGACTTGTTGTATGAACACCGGAGTGACATTCTTGGTAGGGTAGGAATCTACCCCATTCATAGGTGTTGGTGAACATAGACAGTGTAGGTTGTGAAGTGAGTTGATACCCACAGAACAGGGTAGTGACATGTGAATATGTTGAGTTCTTATATTCCTAGTGACATGTGAATATGTGGAGTTCTTGCATTCACCTGTTGGATTTTACAATTGTGACATTGTGTTAATATGGAGCCAAAGCTCCTGTTATAGGTGGCTGATCAGTGGGTCTGTCACTTACGAGACAGAAGAGCAACCAGGCTCTTGTACATTAGTGTATGGTGCTAAAAGTACTTTTCTGCAGTTGGGAGACAGCTAGGATTCTAGGGTCGGCCCAGACTTCATCAGCGGAGTGGGACTTGTGAGGTAGTACGATATCAAGGGCTCACAGTGGGAGGAGAGAACTTTGGAAAGGAGGGACACCTTGGAGTTCCGGTCCACTGGAGGTTCCCCGGGTGAGTCGTAACCACGACAGGACAACCGCATGAACTGAAATCACAGTCTCCGTGATGAAGACGAATTATCAGTAGATCTTCTCTTGTACATAGTGTCTTCTAGTCAGGCTTTCAGCCATCCTTCTCTGAGTTACAGTTGATGTAGTTAGAAATTAAATATTGCTTTGTTAGCCATGGCTTTGTGTATTAGTATGACTGGTGTCTTGTCCAAGCCCCCTGTGGGTAGGAATCCATAAGTGGGGAGGGGAAGATCAGCTGTCCCGGCTTGTGTGGGGCCTGGTAGATATAAAGTTCTATTGGGGTGGTCGGAGCAAAGGCTGGGGATATTAACTATAGTAACAAACCTGTCCAAGCCCCGGGGGTCTTGTTACAGTAAAGGTAAACAAATTACCAGAAAGGCTAATGCAGCCATGTTTGATAGCTCTTCCTCAGATGAGGAACAAGTAGAAGATCATCCTGTTAATGCAGCACAGGCCATTGATGTATTTCATCTTGAAAAATGTACCATCTGTGATTGTTTTCATGAAGATGGCTTATTAACATGCGGCAACTCAATACCTATTGCCAATGAAGAAGCTAATTTGGTAATAAACTCCAAAGGTAAACTTAACATCCACCAAGGGTTTGTAAATGGCAAATCTGCCACCGTTTTATGAGATAGTGGATGTACTCTTATTGGTTTGAAGAGAGACTTTATTTTACCTTCAGACTATACAGGCAAACATGTTACATGCAGAACTTTCTCAGGTAACATCGAGACATACCCACTTGCATGGGCATATATTGACACCCCATTTCTCACAGGAAAGGTTAAATGCGCAGATTTAGCAAACCCATGTTGTGATGTAATCGTGGGTAACCTTCCGGAAGTAAATGATTTGCCACATGACAGTATAACATCTTCTGCCAAATGTATTGTTGATAATGCAATATCATCTGCAACTGAATATATTGTTGACAATGTATTATCACCTTTAAACGAATGTATGTTTGCAAATTCATCAACTTCATCACACGATTGTATTGATCTAAATGTAACATCACCTTGTCATGTTGTTGATATTTCAAATGCAGTAACTAGATCTGCTGCAAAAGTGCAAGATCAAATTAACCAGACTGAGGCTTTGGAAATGTTAAGCCCAGTTATATTACCTCCTAAGACCATGAGGGAAAATTTCATAACAGCCCAAAAGGCCAATTTATCTTTGCACAAATATTTTAATTTAATAGGCCAAAAGCCAAGAATAACAAAGAATGCTAGATGGCATTTTGCCCTAAAAGGAGGTATCCTTGCACTGTACTATACCAAAGGTACCAACACCACTGAGCAAACGGTGTTACCAACCGAACACCGCAAACAAGCATTACATCTAGCACATGACATACCCTTTGCAGGGCATATGGCTTATTTGAAAACTAGATCTAGATTACTTACTCAGTTCTACTGGCCTAAATTCTGCAGTGACACCAAGCAATATTGCAGAACTTGTGACATCTGCCAGAAGCTTGTTAAAAAGGGTAAACACCCGCAAGCTGAACTACAAATAACAGATTTAGCAAGCAGAGCTTTCAAAAAGATCTGTTGATATTGTAGGTCCTCTAAACCATGTAACATCAAGAGGAAATAAGTTCATTATAACGATAATTGACTTCTGTAGCAGATGGCCTGAGGTGATTCCACTTAAAAACATAACTGCCAAGGATGTAATGGAAGTTTTCTTCCACATTTTTTCTAGAGTAGGGTTTCCTGATACGATTCTCTCAAATCGTGGGAGTCAGTTCATAGCTGCAGCCACTCAAGCCTTTACTAGAATTTTAGGGGTAAAGCAATGCTTTAATAGCCCATACCACCCTCATTCTACGGGGATTGTAGAAAAGATGAACGGTGATCTCAAGCATATGCTATCAAAAGTTACCCAGGAACACCCTGAAGACTGGGATACTTATTTACCTGTCATACTATTTGCATATCACGAAGTACCTCATTCCAGTACAGGTTTCTCACCATTTGAACTTGTATATGGAGCCAAACCACGCGGCCCATTATCTATGTACCATTCTATGTTAACTGAAAGTGTTAATGTACATAAACCAGTATCATCATATGAACATGTAACATCATTGCGAGATAGGATAATGAAATCTTGTGTATTAGCAAAAGAAGCACTGAAACAATCTGGTGCTATTTACAGACAGTATGCAAACAGAGGAAATAGGACAATAACACTGACACCTGGACAAGACGTACTTCTTCTTTTGCCAAGTGACAGACATCTTTTGCAGACTCATGGCAAGGACCTTTTAAAGTACTGAGACAAATCTCGACAGTGGACTATGAGATCGCAGTAAAGGACAAACACAAAATATTTCACATCAACATGTTAAAACTGTACTACAACAGAGACAAACAGCAAGATGAGACAGCAGCAAGCACAACGATAGTGGACCACACAGATGACGAAATACCGACCCCATCACTTGACACGACAAACAATCTGCATGACATTAAAATAAATCCTAATCTTACTCAGACAGAGACCGACAATTGCAGACAACTGTTACAAGACTACAGTAGTATTTTTTCCAACCATCCAGGACAAACAGACTTAGTGCATCATCACATTATTCTGACATCCAACACACCAATAAAGTGCAGACCATACTCCATACACTACAAAGAGAAATTACACCAGGAAATTCTAGACCTAGAGAAGAATCACATCATCAGACGATCACAGTCACATTTTTGTTCACCGATAGTGATTGTGAAAAAGGACAACACCATACAACTCTGTGTTGACTATCGGAAACTTAAAAATATCACAGTTGGATTTAGAACCAATGAGCAACTGTGAAGACATACTGACTGAACTGACAGATTCAAGATACTTTACAAACCTGGACATGACGAAATGGTATTGGCAAATACCGGTACATCATGACAGCATACATATGACAGCATTTACCACACCCTGGGGACTATACGATTGGTGAAAGCTTCCATTCGGGCTAGTCAATGCCCCTGTGACATTCGTACGGATGACAAGACTTCTTCTGACAGACATCCCTAATATAATTTCCTACATGGACATCTGCATACATACGAAGATGATGACAGACCATGTAACGACATTACAGCAGACATCTGACCACATCAGACACCACGGACTGACAGTCAAACCATCGAAAGTCGACATAGCCTACCAAGAAATTTCATTTTTGGGTTATAAAATTTGTAACGGCTTCGTCACGACTGATGATAACATTGTGTCACGAATTCTTAAATTGTCGCTTCTGACAACAAAAAAAGAATTAAGAAGTGTCCTAGGTCTGGTAAATTATTACAGATAGTTTATACCAAATTTTGCTACGTTGACCGAGTGTTTCACTAACCTACTAACGAAGGACAAACCTAACAAAATTGTAAACAGTGAATGCCTAAGACCTGCATTTACAAAAGTGTTATCCTACTTTTCTAGTAACCCAATTATTAAATTACCAAATTTGGACATTATTTTCAGATTGAGAACTGACGCGAGCTCCATAGCGATTGGGGCAGTACTTTTGCAAGAACACGACCAAATTCTCCACCCAGTGTATTACGTAAGTCGGAAATTAAAACCAAGAGAAAGAAATTGGTTGACGCCTGAAATTGAGGCCCTTGTGTACTCTGTTAGAAAATTATCCAGGTTTCTTCTAGGAAAACATTTCATAGTCGAGACAGACAACAGTCCATTGACAATTATCATGACTGGAAGTCCTACCAACCACAGGGTAGCAAGATAGTCACTATTACTACAAGATTTCAGTTTTGAAGTCAGGCATATGATTGCCGACCTTCTTTCCAGATGTCCTTATGACACATCCGAAAGCCTAATTGTGCCTGAGCGCACACAGCAGACCAATAAGTAATCTGCAGATTAGTATAGTGCTCAGCAACACAGCGTAGAGTGAAATTATTTCAGAAACGCTGTGTAGAAAGTGTGATAGGGACAATGTCCCAATGTAAATATAGCATATATATCTTATAATTATTGTAATAAGTGTGATGAATACTTGTGTGGTATGTGATCGAAAAGAAATATTATTTTAAATATGTATGAACATTGTAACAAACAGTGTTACGTGATTTCAAGACTTATTTTGCTTGAACTGTTCGAGTATCCATAGTACCTGCTGAGCAGAGTGTTCCGACTTATTTTAATCTGTGCGAGAGGAACAGTGACATCTAAATTCTACAGAACACTTTAATCCATACTTTGAAAGAAAGAGTTAATCCAGCAGCTGTTCTTATGAACTGTGTATTCCGATTCATGTATATAACATCCCGACGGAAGAACATTGTGTTAGCTACATCTTAACACACCAGCTGTGTACTTCCGGTGTTTGTGAAATTAACCTAAAAACTAGCAGACTATAGTCTAATTCTCATAAAGAAGTGACGTTGTATATAAACTTTGTGAGCTAGAATTTTACATATACAAATTGTATGTAAGGATTTTGATAGATGTGATCTGAGAATCATAAGTTGATTAACTTGTTCTCAATAGTGACATTTGGTTCACTATTGTCAATAAGCATCAAACTATGATGCTTAGAAATTGATTTACTAATGTAATTTATTTTCTTTGAAAGCATGTGGAAATTATCGCCCATAAATTTTGTATTGTTTCACTGATAACAACCAAGGGAAACAATTGAAATTAGTGGTAATGTGTAACAGGTATAGAAACCATCCTCATGTTGCCAGATTGGCGACACATCAAGATGACATCAACTATGCATGGAAGTAATTACCGAAACTGTAGACCTACATGAGACTTTCCGACCAGATGAGGTTGGGGTCAAATGTTGGAGTCATCTTATAGGTAAAGGACTCGCGATCTGACATGTCATGTTTGCAATTTTTGTTTATTTGTCGAGAGGTAGTTGCGTTGCTTGGAAGATAGCATAAGTCACTGATAGCTACCGGACTGGCTGTGTCAAATTACAACTAACGTAAGAATCCATCAAGTGGATTGTACTTGAGGAGTGTTGCTTGATAGCATCATTGAAGAGTGTGTGTATATAGCTTGCAATTATCTACATATTTCAATATAAACCAAAGTGTCACGTCAGATGACAAACAATGGGTCGATTCTGACAGGGTTAATAAATAAACCCAAATGTATATAGCTTACATGAAAGGATTCCCTTTCATGAAAAGGAGGTCGGGAGAATGTCATAATCTCCCCACCAGTTTTACTGCGTCGTCAACAACACCTAGCAATTACGGCCAGGTCCACCTGTGAGCGACATTAACCACGCTGTGACAGGAATGGTCAGTCGGTGCATGTGTGGGACATGAAGTCCACGCAGGGACACAACCCCGACTAGCGAGAACTCACAGTGGTTAGCGCCAGACGGCTTGGGACTGTTGTACAGGACGGACGGATTGAATGGTGCTCGTATGACTTGTGTGTATGAACGCTAATAGATAGAAAGCCTGTGTGAGTATAGGAGACTGTGCGCCTGGTATGTAGGATTGTGAGTAGTATACATTGCATTGATATATCTATTGATTGTATTATGGCATTGATATTGTAATTGTGCGATGCATGTAATGGTTGTGATGAGTGAGAAGTGTGAATAAAATGTTTGAATTGCATTTGCAGTGTGTCACGTAAAGTCATTCTGTGACAGTGTTTGTATCACATCTGTTGGTGATTACGAGCCTGTGTTATTGCTAAATGCAAGATTCTGACATGTATGTGTTCTCTTATGTGTCTTCAGACTACCAGCTTGAGTAAAATGAGCACCACAAACATCACATTTGTAAGGTTTCTCTCCTGTATGTGTTCTCTTATGTGTCTTCAGACTACCAGCTTCAGTAAAATGAGCATCACAAACATCACATTTGTAAGGTTTCTCTCCTGTATGTGTTCTCTTATGTGTCTTCAGACTACCAGCTTCAGTAAAATGAGCATCACAAACATCACATTTGTAAGGTTTCTCTCCTGTATGCGTTCTCTTATGTCTCTTCAGACTGCTAGCGTAAGTAAAATGAGCACTACAAACATCACATTTGTAAGGTTTCTCTCCTGTATGTGTTCTCTTATGTGTCTTCAGACTACCAGCTTCAGTAAAATGAGCACCACAAACATCACATTTGTAAGGTTTCTCTCCTGTATGTGTTCTCTTATGTGTCTTCAGACTACCAGCTTCAGTAAAATGATCACCACAAACATCACATTTGTAAGGTTTCTCTCCTGTATGTGTTGGCTTATGTTTCTTCAGACTGCTATCGTAAGTAAAATGAGCACCACAAATATCACATGTGTAAGGTTTCTCTCCTGTATGTGTTCTCTTATGTGTCTTCAGACTACCAACTTGAGTAAAATGAGCACCACAAACATCACATGTGTAAGGTTTCTCTCCTGTATGTGTTCTCTTATGGTTCTTCAGATGGTTAGGGCGAGCAAATGAAGCACCACAAATATCACACTTGCAAGGTTTCTCTCCTGTATGTGTTCTCTTATGGTTCTTCAGATGGCCAGGTTGATTAAAAGAACTACCACAAACATCACATTTGTAAGGTTCCTCTCCTGTATGTGTTCTCTTATGTGTCTTCAGACTACCAGCTTGAGTAAAATGAGCACCACAAACATCACATTTGTAAGGTTTCTCTCCTGTATGTGTTCTCTTATGTTTCTTCAGACTACCAGCTTCAGTAAAATGAGCATCACAAACATCACATTTGTAAGGTTTCTCTCCTGTATGTGTTCTCTTGTGGCATTTCAAACTGGCAGCGTGAGTAAAAGAAGCGCCACAGTCATCACACTTGCAAGGTTTCTCTCCTGTATGTGTTCTCTTATGGTTCTTCAGATGGCCAGGTTGATTAAAAGAACTACCACAAACATCACATTTGTAAGGTTCCTCTCCTGTATGTGTTCTCTTATGTGTCTTCAGACTACCAGCTTGAGTAAAATGAGCACCACAAACATCACATTTGTAAGGTTTCTCTCCTGTATGTGTTCTCTTATGTTTCTTCAGACTACCAGCTTCAGTAAAATGAGCATCACAAACATCACATTTGTAAGGTTTCTCTCCTGTATGTGTTCTCTTGTGGCATTTCAAACTGGCAGCGTGAGTAAAAGAAGCGCCACAGTCATCACACTTGTAAGGTTTCTTTTCTGTATGTATTCTCTTGTCATTCATGTTCTTTTGGCACTCTAGATGGTCATCTTGAATCAAAAGACCATCCCATTCATTACACTTGTTTGACATATCTTCACTATGTGTTCTCTTATATCTGTTTACACAAACATTTGGACTATAAACATCAGACAAGTCTCCTGTGTGGGTTATTTGTGAGCTATAACTGACATAATCAACAATGTCATCAAGAGACTTTGCAAAACTCTGTGTATGTTTTTCTTGTGTTTCCTTAATTTGCTGCTGACAATTCTCAATAGCCAGAGATAGTTCATTGCTTGTATCAATCACAGAAGACACATTTTCTGACACTTGACAACAGTTTTCAAGTTTTACTGATGCCTTACAACTGTTCTCAACCATTATTAATTTTGAGTTGTTGTGTTCTGTCATTTCTTGAATGATGCTACCCCCAGCTATGTCTACCATTTTACTGAATCTGTGACTCCTGTCCTCACACAGAACATCTGATAGTTCTTGTTTCACAACCTTCATGTCTATGCTGTCATATGGCCACTTTTGTGGATGCTCTAGTATGGAGTGGTAAGGGCTCCTTGGAGACCAAGAGTGTTTTTCTGAAACACACCAAAGTAAATCATTAATATCCTCATGAAAATACCAGGTATTGATTATGAACAGATGTAATTATGTAATCAAGCTGGTAAATTGCAGCTACAGATACTAAACTAAACGAAAAATGGAGAAGAAGAATGACTAAAAAATAGTCTTAAAAGTCGAGAGGATCGACTTCATGGCACCGGGTTTTATCCCATATGACTCTTGTCATTTTGTCCGTCGACTCAACAGTTAGTATTAATTGAGCTTCTTGTTCTGTTCGAGTCAAGAGTCAAGGAACGGCACACTTATAAGATGGAGAAATACAGTGACATGGTCGCAAGCCTGAGACAAGAAGGATATGCCGTCATGCTTTTCGCCATTGAGATAGGCATGAGAGACCTTGTTACCAACTCTGCATACAACGGGGTGAAACAACTTGATGTAAAGGGACAAGCAAGAACCCGGGCACTTAAAAGACTGGGCGAGGCTGCAGAGAAGACCTCGAACTGGCTATGAAGCAAGTGCAATACGGGGTGAGACATAAATACACAGTAAATGGTTTAACTCTGCCTGCAATGTTAGTCACCGTCTCTCAAGAAGAACAACCTCAGTAACACAAAAACCTCTCCAGAAGATTACCACCTAAGTCAACAAGGGAAAGCCTCGATAGATATGCACGACAGGAGAAAGATGTCTGGAAGTCATGACCCAGATGGGCCCATCCTATGAGAGTATCAGGAAGGTAAAGGGGGCTGATACATTCGTTGAGGGGGGGGGGGAGCTTCTGATGATCAGAAGCCTCCTGTTGTGCTTGCTCCCCAGCAGAGTTTTTACCACTGATTTATGATCTAAGCTGATGTATGATCTAAGCTAATGTATGATCTAAGCTGATGTATGATCTAGGTTCATGATGACATAAGCTGATGTATGATATAAGCTGATGTATGATCTAGGTTCATGATGATATAAGCTGATGTATGAACTAGGTCAGTGGTTCTCAACCGGTGGGGAATTCCCCCCCCCCCAGGGGGGAATTTTTAGGGTTTCCAGGGGGGGGGGGGGAATGGAAGATTATTTAAAGATCGCTATAATACAAGAACCGATTACTTGATATTGTGTTTCCCTTCATACTTTGCGATTCTGTACGTCTCATCCTTCTAAAATTCATTTTATAAAATAAGTAGACCCACAAATCACGTTTTATGTGCACGTTTAGACTTGTTTTGGTATGTGCTTCCATTACGTATACTGTGTAGGGGCAGGAAGGCGGGATTTTTAGAAAGGAAATACAAAAGGGGGGAGGGGAATGTTCTGAAAATATGGTGAAGGGGGCACGGGCCAAAAAAGGTTGAGAACCACTGATCTAGGTTCATGATGATATAAGCTGGTGTATGTTTTAAGCTAAT
The DNA here is from genome assembly GCA_963921405.1 of Cepaea hortensis. Classification (NCBI taxonomy): domain Eukaryota; kingdom Metazoa; phylum Mollusca; class Gastropoda; order Stylommatophora; family Helicidae; genus Cepaea; species Cepaea hortensis. Next base: position 84,282,965 of record OY992890.1, read on the forward strand.
GTATGATCTAAGCTGACCTATATTCTAAGCTGATGTATGTTCTAAGCTGATGTATGATCTAAGCTGATGTATGACTTATGCTGATGTATTTTTAAGCTGATGTATGTTCTAAGCTGCTGTATGATCTAAGGTGATGTATGATCTAAGCTGATGTATGTTCTAAGCTGATCTATGATCTAAGCTGATCTATATTCTAAGCTGATGTATGTTCTAAGCTGATGTATATTCTAATCTAATGTATGATTTAGGCTGAAGTATGATCTAAGCTAATGTATGATATAAACTGATGTATGATCTAGGCTCGTGTATGATCAAGCCGATTGTCATGATCGAGAGTGTGACTAAAGCTCTCTCTCATCAGGATTGAAGGTGCTGCTCGCCTTGTGTGAGAAGCATGCTTTTGACCGCATCCTGGAGAGAAAGGTCTCTCCAAAACAGGACACTCGAGCTGAGACCGTGGTAGCGGTTAAACAGCTCAGACTCATTGTGGGCAATGGCAACATTTATATTGCTGCCATCTGTATATATTTTAGTTATAGAAGTATAAGAGTGACAGCACAATGTTTTGATTACGTTAAAGTTGTGTAAGTCATGTAATCAATGACAAGAAGTATATTTGGTGATAATGTAATTGTTAATCCAATGACAGAATAGAGAATGTGAAACTGTACAGTGTTATGTTTAGATTTTATAATTTATGTGTCTCTCTGTGATTCCGGAATGATAGATGGAGGATGTGAGAAAATTCAAAATATAATATTATAAACAGTCATTCAATGATAAGCAGCCACTCAATAATAGTCAGCAATTCTGAGCCATGGCAACTTGGGGACTCGCAGTGGTTTATGAGCCCTAACACCTGTGTAAACAAAGTGGTTTCCGAGACCTGATAATTGGAAGACCAGTGATGACTGATATTTGAATGTGTATATTACAATATTTGTAACTTTTCCTTCAACATATCCATACTGTTCTTCACCAGTTCCCATCTTTATTTTTATTCCTGATCACATAATTCTGAGTAGATGTTTGGTGACATGGGTTATGAGGTTGAGTGTACAAAATTCTTCATATTCAATAGCTCCTGGTCTTTTCGTTAGAGCTATAAATACAGATTTCAAAATATCACTAGGCATGTGTCCAATGTTGTAAATATCATTCAACATTTTAGTTAATATTTCGGCTCCAAATTCTCCCAGTACTTCAAATTCTTCTATAATGCTTGCTTGTTTGTGTTCCTTGGCTTGAGCTCCAACACGAAGTCCTGTATGTTGGATGAAGGCATCCTGTTGTCCAACATCAGTGTGATGTCATACAGGACCTGAGGTTTGCGTGAGTATCCATTGTCCCATGTCTGGCTTATTGGTGTAGTGTGCAGACTGGTGGTTCCTCGCCATACAGGCAGACACTCTCCGACTTTGGAGGAATCGGCGATCCTACTGACTTTAGCCAGGACCCCAAAGGGACCTATTGCCCAGGACGCTTGAGGAGGATGTGTCAATAGGTCTTGGCCAGTCCGGCCCTGGTGCCTTGGAAACACCTTTGCGTCCCTCTTCTATAATGATTCCATTTGGCCCAGCTGGTTTTCTTTTCTTCACATTGTTGATAGAACCAGTGACTCAATCTTTTAGTATTGGTGGACCATCTAAGTTACTTTCTTATGTTAATTCTGCTCTTTCTCCATCAGTCTACCTACAAGCCAGCAGGTATGTGTCTCTTTTCATCTGGTTCCTATCCCTTGACCTGTCCGACATGAGAGATCCTACAAGTAGCTGTGCCACCGTCCGCATAGCTCTTGCGTCATTGGAACACTCAAACCCGTCTTCCACAGTAAGGTGGAGACACGGCAGAGGGGGATTAATGTGACTGATTCAGAGAAGTTTTTTTTTTTTAAAGTGTAGAGAATGTATATCACACATTGCCTCATATCTTCATGAAGATATGATATTGAAATATAGGAAAACCCATATGTCAGTTATTTTAGTTGACGGAGATGCAGACAGATCTGATGATGAGGGGCTGATACTAAACATTAATCTTATCAGAGAAGGGAAAGTGAAGGAGACATCATTTATTTATATGGTGCCATTGGAAGATGCAACAAGTGCTGGCTACTTTAAAGCTCTAGAGATGTGTGAATAACTGAAGTGTTCAAACAGTGATATTTTTGACTTGGCCTCCAATAAAGGACATTTAATGGCTCATTTCAAAATATGTAGCTTTCTCTGAGATTGATTCATGCCTTTCTTAGCCCGTGTTAAAAAATATGCTGCCGCTTGAGGAAAAGGGTTGGCTCCTGAATCATGTTTAAATTTTCCACCCCGGTCACCATTTCTACTTTGCCATAAAATGTTTGTACTTCCACTTCACTACTGCATGTTTTTGGTGCCTACACTTGTATGATATTTATATTTCTTGGCTTGACTTTGAATTTGACAATAATAACTTTATGATTTAATCAAATAACCATTCATTGATTTAGCTGCTTCCTCATCAAACATCAGTCCTACTCCTTTCCTATATGTATTACCTCCTGAATAAATTATTGTGTGTTTGTCTGTTATTACTTTACCAGATCTCTCCACCTCATTTCAATCATGCATAGGATTTTAATCTTCATATTTTTCATTTCTTTTATTACATTATGTAACTTGCCTATCTCAACTATGTCCTGACATTCCACGTTCCTTTTTTAAACTTGTCTTGGGAAGATAATGTGGTGGTTTTCCCTAGCCTTCTATATTCAGATGGGGGTCTTTTATCTCTGCCTTTGACAAGAGTTTCTGATTGTCAGGATAAGAGCGTGCCCTGCTCTGCTCAACTGTAGAGTTGTGCACTGATCCCGGTGGATACTTGGTCACACCTATGACCTTATTTTCTCTTGTCTGAGTAGATTTACATTGTGCTATTGTGTTGATTGTGACAATGCTTTGACAATTCAGAAAGCAATGGCAAACTTCTAAATGTAGAAAATTATCTAGTAAATCACAAACAGCCAATAAATGCTGGGGTTGACTGCAACATCCTGTAAAGAATATTCTACTAACTGTTACATTATATTGCACTTAATCTTACCTTGACCTACGCAGACTTCAGGTGGTTCTATCTTGACACTCGATACAAGTTTATGCTCCATCTTATGTCTACAGTCAGTCTGAAAGTATCAGTAACTTACATTTGTATGCAAACATAAACTATATAAATGAATTTGATATTTTGTTTTTCAGACACATTAAAGTTTAAGCAATACTTATAACTGCAGCCATTCTTTGTTGTACCTTCCCCCTCCCTCATTACATCCAATAATGAGTCTTCAATTGAAGAGAAAAACAAGAAAATCTTGTCATCAATATTCCCTTTAAACTGTTGCTTAGGAGCAAGAATTTTACTTTGTTAGCTTCTAGCATGAAACTTGTGAGCATGCCTGCATTTGACAATTAGGTACATTTGATCCCAATATTGTCTGTTTGTGCATTGAAGCTCGATGATCTGGACTTTATTGATGACATTGCCTTCTTGTCCCTCACACTGAAATGAGATGCAAGATTTGGCTAAACACATTGGATAGAAGGTCACAACAATTAAGTCTAAAAATTCATAGGGAAAGACACAGATAATGAAAATAAATCAAGCAAATGATAACCTGATCTTCCTTGGTGAAAACTCATTTCAAGAAGCAAAATTATACACCTATTTAGGTAGCAATGTAGACATAGATGGGTCAACATATGAAGATATTAAAATAGGAATGCAAAAGGCATGAAGACTTTCATAGCAATTGGACATTTGTGGAAGTCCAAAAAAATTAAACAACAGATTGTTCAAGTAAAACATTAAAACAGTACTACTGTATGGATCAGTAACACAGAGAATGACATACAATGATTATTAATAAACTACAAACATTCATTAATTATTGACTGGGCAAAATGGTGGACTAAAATGGTATGACAGAATCACCATTGTGTAACTCCTGGCGAGAACTAAACAAATACAAATGTATCAAGAAGGAATAATAGACACTGTACTGCATATGACATACTCAGAGAACACCTAAGAATTGTACAAAGTCCTTTGTCCAGAATTGACAGGGCAAATGATATAAAGGAAGACCTAAAACCACAAGGAGAAGTGAGTTAGAGACAGAAATGAATAATATCAGGAGGACATGGGTAGCTGTATAAATTAGCAAAAGATAGAATGGTTTGGACTGAATTGATTGACAACCCATATAAAATATGGATTAAGTTAAAAAGTAAAAGATTTTGATAAAATCCAATGTGGCAAATCCCTAATTATCACACAGAGGTATTTAATATTTGACCCCTGCCAAAAAAGGCTTAATTTCTAGATCTATGTCCACAGATTCCCACATTCTTTTGACAAAAGTCGACCAACTGGCAGAAGCATTTATTTGTAAATTGTGCAGCTGAAGAACACAATTCATTCACAATCAAATAATAATATATCCATTATAACTGACTTAGAGTCTTGAATGAAGTACCATTGGATTTAATTATGTCAGTTCTATCCAACTTATTTTTATTGGTTGTTTTGTCTCCTTCCAATTTTTTTTTTCTCAAACAATTAGGGAAGTGTCATGAAACTTCTAAAGATATTTGATGGGAGGTCACAACAACTAGGTCTAAAATTCATAGGTGAAAATTGAAGATAAACATAGCAAATTATAACTTGATCACTCTTAGTGAATAATAACAGATAAGAGAATTAAAAAGATTTGTCAAATTCTTTCCATTAGTTCCCTTAGTGAAACCTCACTTCGAGAAGTGGAATCATACATATATGTACATTCAAATGTAGACAAAGATGTGGGGACATTTAGAGATATTAAAATAAGCATATAAAAGGAGCTTCCGTAGCGCTAAAATGTTTTAAAACTCGAACATTAAATCATAACTGTTGTATGTATCAGAAACATGGAGAATGTCTAAACCAATTATTCATGGACTACAGACATTCATTCATTGGTGCCTGTGTAGAATACAAGGACTAAAGTGGTATGACATAATCACCATGTGGAGTTAGTTTTTAAAAAAAAAGCTAAAATACAAGTGAATCAAGATGTGAGGAAAAGACATTAGTAATAGAGAGGACACAGATTGAGAAAACCTGAAAAATAGTATCAAGTATAACGAAACAATCTATTGTATTATCCATCATCATCATCATGTGCCATGCCGGTAAGCTTGGGCAGTCATGTTTTGCCATCTCACTACATCACCAGAGTTCAGTGGAACAGTTCAGTGTTCATGTCTCAACCATACAATGTGGCCAAGCCATCCAGGTATTTACTTCTCTGCCCTCCCCTTGTTCTCTTCCCCTTGATCTTGTCAGTTGTCACCAAGTTCTCCAATTTATTTCTTCTCATAACATGACCAAAAACTTTTGACTGTCTACGTCTAATTTCTCTAATCAGTTTACAGTTTTCATTTGTTTCTTGTAGGACTTGGTCATTGGTTTTTCTGTCTGTCCATGGTATTCTTTGCATTTTCCTCAGATCAGAAACCACATTTCCAGAGCCATCAGATATTTTTCAGCTCGTCTGCTCATTGTCCACGCTTCACATCCATACAAAAGCACAGGTTCTTTGTAGCACTTCAACACTCTTTTTCTCATTGCAAATGACATCTTTTTATTGGTCACTATGTCTTTCATCTTGCAAAAGGCTGCCTTCACCATGGGGATTCTTGTTCTAATCTCTTCAAGGCATCTCCCATCAGATGTTATGACTGTTCTGAGATAATTGTACTGATTCACTTGTTTAAGAATATTCCCATTTACATGCATATTACACTATGGTATTTTGTTTCTCCTAGCGACGACCATAATCTGTGTCTTCTTACAATTTAATTCCAACCCAAGCTGTTCACTGTCTGCAACAATTGCATCCACCAAATGTTGCAGATCCTGCTCATTGTATGCAATCAATACTGTTATCATCCGCATATCTAATGTTATTCATGATTCCTTTCATATCGTCAACATTTCTGAAAATATGTTCACTGTATAGTGAAAAAAGATCTTGAGACATTACACATCCCTGTCTCACACCTCTCTTAATAGGCTGATATTGACCTACTTCATTATCAATTTGTATGGCAGCTTGTTGTTTCCAATATATGTTTTCACAAGACTAAGGTCTTTCCCATCAATTTGTAGATCAGCAAGCATCTTTATCATGTTGACATGTCTTACTTTATCAAAAGCCTTTGTTTAGTCAATAAAGCAAAGATGTAAGTCTTTGTTTACTTCTATAGAATGTTCAATTAATGTTCTCGGTATATTCACAGCTTTTATTTGTACCCTAGCCTTCTACAAACCCACATTGTTATTCTCCTATTGCAGGTTGTATTTTCTTCCTAACTCTTTGCATGATAATTCTCAGCAAAATCTTTGTGATGTGACTCATAATACTAACTGTTCGATGTTAATCACATTCTTAAACTCCTGATTTCATCGGGATTGCAATAAATATAGAATTACATAATTCAGGAGGTATGTCTCCAGTATCATATATTGTGTTCAGAAGTCTGGTGACTTGGTCTATTCCATATTCTTCTAAGGCAGTGATAATTTCTGTTGAGATGTTGTCTGAACCTGGGGTCTTGCCAGATTTCATATGGTTTAGAGCATTCTGAACTTCTATCTTCAGGATTGATGGTCCTTCATTATTACTCCGAATATCATATTGTTCTTCTCATGTATCATCATAAAGGTTTTTCACATAATCAGAACATGTATGTAAAATCTCATGTTTTTCTATTATGACTTTTCCATCTTTTGTTTTCAGCAGTCTGTTGATGTGGGTGTTCTTTTATTAGTAGATTATTCGATCTTGCCATGACCCGAAATTAAAACAGAAGTGATGTACGGCGCCACCCCAGCCTGACTCATTGTGTCACTAAAATGGCTGCTGTAAAACCCATGCATTCTTTCGACGTCATTCATTCATTCAAATATTACAAGACAATAACACACGTAATCTAGGGTCTTCCAGGAAAGGTTAGCCTAATATTCCGTGCACAGCAATTGGTTGAAATTATCATGACCTTTTAAATAAATATAATTATTTGGCAAAAAGTAAGTACTTTTATATTTTAGAGCTTATTATATTAATGTTATCATATTTTTAGATGGATATTCGAATTATGCACCCACTTTTACATATATTTGGAGAGTTTCATTGCGGAAATCGTTTGATATGTCGTTAAAAAATATCTTTGTGAATGGAACTCCAAGATGGCGGCTGCCAGTCGTGGACACTGTTTAATGCTCAAACGTGCAATTTAAACTACTAAAGTTAAAATAATACAAGTTAAAAGATTGTTAATAATTTATTTGTACACTTGTACCATTTTTTAATCATTTAACGTGACGGAACATATTGATGAAGACAGATTTCATATCTGACAATAACCTGTCTGAGACAATCTCAGCACGGACTGGAAGGGACACCCTTTTGTTACTAACAATAAGAAAATGTGTTGCGTATCCCTTACGGGACGTTTCAGTCAACACCAGCATTTTTCAGCTGCTGTTGATGTACTAGGCAAGTGTTACGTTCAGCAGTTTGCCATTGCTTTCTGAATGACCGGCTCTCATACCAGCACGTTATAACACAATGTGACATGGTCTGCTGCACACAAATCGGTCGCAGCTGAGCTTCGAACGCCTGGTACCCAGCTTACGAACCACGTTCGCAAGCCTTTGGCCATGGAGACCGGATTATTTTTTTTACTAACATTGGGAAAATCGGTTAAATGTTTTATATAGATGGTTTTTTTTGTGTAATTACTCCGCTGGGAATTGACATATAGGCATCATTGAGGTACCATTAGATCTGGTTTTTCAAGGGCCACCTATCTGTGGTGGTCTCATTAGTAAGTTCGCAATTTTAAAATCATGATCATACCCTCTAATTATTAGTAAGCTCCTGAATTCTTTTGTGCATTAATGTGGTAATTTTACTGTTGTGTTGTTGTTTTTTTCCATTGCAATGCTATTTTATTTTTTCAAGCCATGCTTCTTTTGCTCCTTTACATAATGTTCTGACTTTCCTGTGAATCTATTGATATTTGTCAGGATTATTTTCGTTGTGTCTTCTTGTTTCCATTAGTCTTAAATGCAACCAGGATTGCAAGAGCTGTGAAGAAAAGGCAGGACAGAAAAACCACTGCAGGAAATCCTCCTCCATAGACATCAAGCAGTCTTTGCCCACATTGTCAAAGAACATTTCGAGCCAAAATAGGCCTTATCAGCCATCTTAGAACCCACGGCTCCAAACCTTCAACCCCACTGGATGAAATGAATGGTCATCATCATTCTTGATGGACAAACAACAGTCTTAAAATGTCTTCAGTCATCCATTTCTTACGACCCACTTTCTTTAATTTTGGGATAGTTGTTTCTGCAGCCAAATTGATTGAATTCTTCAACATTTCCCATTGATCATCCATACTCACAGGGCAAATGAAATAGGAGACCTAAAAAAAAAAAAAAAGTAGAAGGAGAAGACAAAAAGAATGAGGTGAATAGACACACATTAATAATCGGCTTAGCCTTAGAATTGACCTACAGTCTTGAAAAAGATAACGTTGGATTTTTATTTTAAGAGGTATCCAACTAATTCAGGTTGTATAATTAAAAAGCAACTTAGAAGATGTTTCTAAATTTAAAGTGGTTACTGACACTACTGTGTTCTGTACTGTGAAGTGTGAAGCCGTGAACCGAGACCGGAATCGAAACCACAACTTTCGGAACACGAGGCAGGCTGCTTGACCACCGAACCCCCCCCCCCCCCCCCCCCCCCTCATGAGATAGTATGACGATATTCAACACAATTACACGGTAAATGAATGATGTAGTAAAATATGCAACATTCATTACCAAGGCAAACTTGAGATTGTGTTTTAGCTTAAATTAACATTCAACGTGCACATGCCGCCATTTTTCCAACATCTGCCGAAGTTATCACAAAAACTTAGAAATACTCTAAAATGATGAATAGCATTGTTGCCGAAACAATAATAATAACATGCATTCATTCAGTAGCATGTCCTTTGCAGAACCTTGCTCCCATAACAACCTTCCGGAACACCTCTCGATCATAAGCAAGAAGACCCCGGGAAGGTTAACCCGGTCAACAAATGCCCGCAGAAGTCGGATGTGTCGGCCTAACGGCGCAAGAACGCAGCTCTGCTGTAAACAGGCACAACGCAGTCACGTCCGAAAAAAAATCCGAATTAACGCAGAAGAAGAAGATAAGCAAGAAGATGTCCAGCGTCCGATACACCCATCTGGAGATCATCCGCCACATCCTGCACCCATCTTCTCTTTGGCCTTCCTCTTCCTCTCTTCCCAGGCATATACCCCCTCCATTATTGTTCTCTCCAAACTTTCGTGACGTTCCAAGTGACCAAAATATTTCAATTTTCTTTGTTTTATCACCTCTAAAAGCCAACATTATTTAATATTCAGCACTTGAAGTATGGACGCATCATTTGTTCTTTTCTTTAACCAAGATATTCTTAGAACTCGTCTATAACATTCAAAGGCATTTATGCGCTGTTCAGCTTGTTTGTAATTGTAAGTGTCCAGGTCTCACAGGCGTATGTTGCAATGGGAAAGATGCATGCTCTTAAAAATCTAATTTTTGTAGTTCTGTCTGTCCCATTCCATAATTTAGTCAGTTGTTTTAGTCTTTGAAGAGCAATTGATAGTCGTCGTTTAATTTCTTTCAATGTGTCACCGTTGTTGGTAATCAACGACCCAAGATATTCAAAATTTTCCACCACCTCCATTTCCTCATTAACATATATTTCTTTCTCCTTAGTAGTTTTATCTGTATGCGTTACCTTTGTTTTTGCTATGTTAAGATATAAGTTGTAATTTTCACTATTCAATTGGGTTGAGGCTATTAGGTTTTCTATACCAGTCTGTGTTGTGGATATAAATACTGTATCATCAGCATACCGAATCTCTGGGTATGTCATGACCACCGATATTTAGGGCATCATATGATATAGCTCCCTATTTATATCATCTCTTACATTTCTCACTATATTTTTGGCGTACAGGTTAAACCAGTGTTTCCCAACCTTTTTTGTACCGTGCCCCACTTAAGCCTTTCTAAAATTCATATTGCCCCCCCCCCCCCCCCCTCAACATATACATTATTTTTAATATTCAAAAATTCAAATGTTCACTAAAGAAACTTGAATGATAGGTTTTAGGAAGAAATCACTAGGTAATTATTGAGCAAACACAGTAAGTAAATTTTCAAAACAAATAATGGAGAACTGAAATTCAAGTACAAAATAATTTTAATGAAAGATTTTTCTATATTATTTTAATTATTAGTAATTATTTATTGTTTAAATTTAGTGAGATCCTTGCGCTTGATGCTTGCTGCAAAGAGATCTTATGTCAGGTTCCAATTTAGTTAACTTCAGTCTCAAGTCTCCCTGTTTTGTTATATTCAGCCGATTTCTTCCATTTTCGAATTGCCCCCCTTAACAGTAAAATTGCCCCCCTGTGGGGCGTGGGCCCCACGTTGGGAAACACTGGGTTAAACAAATAGGGAGACAACACACATCCCTGACGGACTCCTTGCTAAATGTCAAACCAATCTGATGTCTCGCCATCTATTCTAACCGCTGCTTGTTGGTCTAGATAGAGCATTCTTCTTCCTCTTCTTCGTTCATCCGGAGTTTTTTTTTTCCGGACGTGATTGCGTTGTGCCTGTTTACAGCAGAGCTGCGTTCTTGCGCCGTTAGGCCGACACATCCGACTTCTGCGGGCATTTGTTGACCGGGTTAACCTTCCCGGGGAGATAGAGCATTCTAATGAGTTGTATTACATGTGATGGAAAGCCCATATTCCTCATGATTTCCCACAGTTTCTGTTGTTGTACACAGTCAAATACCTTTGAATAATCCACAAAACGTGAGAATAGATTTACATTAAATTCCCTGCACGTCTCTATTATTAAACTTATGTTGAGTATGTGATCTCTTGTTCCTCTTCCTTGTCTAAATCCATCTTGAACCACGTTAATTTCTTCTTCCATTTTCTTACGAAATCTTCCCATTATGATTTTTGGTAGAATTTTACTTGCATGACTGATCAGGGCAACAGTCATAATAACATACAAAAAATAAACTCCCAGGCATTTACTGGCACTCACAAAAATACAGCAAAGATTGGAACCTGCTTGTTTGTTGTAGTTGTAGTTTATAGATTTACTTACCATGCTGTTTCAATGTTCTCTAAACATTAACATGTATGTGTGTTACGTGAGCACGCACACAAACGCCCACGCCATCACACTCACAATGGCACAAGCATACATGTGAATAACAATAGAATGCACGATTTATTGCCTGGTATATTTCGCTGCATCTCATCAAGTACATACTGCAGAAATCATACAATATAAAGTAATGTAATTAGATAAATTATTCAAGCTGAAATATACATATATGCATAAGCAATAGCCTACACGTATGCATTTGCTGTTTAAAATGTCAGATTACATCAATATTTTCGCGTGAGAAATCTTCGTCTTCTTCATGCGCATTCGAATGTCAAACTTGAATTTATTTAAATAAAACAGCAGTCATCTGAGAGGTTTTGAAGTCTCACAGTGTGTCTTTAAATGGAACTTGGCCAAAGCCATTTGTCGGACTCACAGAGCATGCTGAAAAGGGTGAAGACAGGTGTGCTTCGTGCAGAGTGTAATGTGTCAAGTAAAAAATATAAGATAGGATGTATAGTTTTACCCCCCGCCCCTTCCTCCCTCTTTTCCACCCCGGCATGCTGGTGGGTTGGGAAATGAACAAGCGGACAAATTTGCTGAATCTGCACCTCTGGGGGTGGGGGATCATTGGCGCACGAAAAAGCAGATATGGTCAGGGCCCTTTGGAATTGTTTATATAGTGTGAAAGAACAGATACATCACCATTGTCTGAGGATAATGGTGCGACAGGACGTGGTCAGAGGATATGGCCGATATTCAATTCTCCAATGAACACGGAGACATAACGGACACATAATTAGATTGCAAATGGTACCAAATGGTGTTGAAGATGTGGACGGGGCGGGTACAGGAAATGTCTAGAGTGCTGTGATGTTGGTTCTTGACCCAACTCAGCTAAACATCATCTTCGTCCCTATTTCGAAAAAAACAACGTCACACATAATTATGCATTCCATAGGTCAGTGTGTCCGACACTGAATGCATTTGTGAAAGGCTTACTTCCTCTAGGTAGCAGATTCCATCCAAGGTAATGGGCTCTTTCTACTCGTAGTTTTTTTTTTTCTTTTTCTTTTTTCGCTCGCTTGCTTGGAACTCAGGCGTAGTCCATTTATTCTACTTCTAGTAGCACTGGACTGAATTTTTCATGTAGATTAGCTTTCATTACTACCAGAGTCCCTCACAATCAGACGAACCCACTCTGACTTCAGAGGAACTTGTAATTTACGTTCCCAAGTGAAGGAAGAGAAGTCAACATTTTAGTCCAATTGTCCGGTTTAGGGGTTGAACTCCTCACCTCGGCATCAACAACCGGATGTTTAAGAACGCGTGTTCTTATCCATTTAGCCATGGTGACTGTCATAAGTCGGGGTGCCCCACCGGCTAGATGAAAGTATTATCCACTGGCGAGCAACCCCAAATAGTCAGAAACTGACTGGGGACAAAACCTATATGGCTGAACTACAGATTAAGCCCTGAATATCCAGCGTACAGCTCCAAGTGGCTCGTTATAAAATTAAAATGAACTGTGCTGAATATTCGCCAAGGTATGGGAAAGAGAAGGTTAGCTAGGATAGATTTTTAAGTCTGAAATAAAGTGTAAAGACAACTATTCCAGTACAAGTTTTTCTCCCTGACTGCTCCCTTCCTTGGTGTCTAAGTGAACCCCCACCAATGTACACACACAACATGTATGCACAATTGGAAAAAATATAATGACAGAACTATGAGTTACAATACTACAATATTTATTTACTAATCATAACAATAGACATATGATTGTTGTCAATATGAGGATGATGAAATCATATAACATATTGACCTTGATGACAAACATTACATAACTTTTACTTGAACTATCTGGATCTGTGGTCCAGATCCCCACTCTCCAGTAGCAGTAAAAAACAGCTTGCCGGTATTCTGACTACTCCGGTCAGTCCTGGCTCTACCTAGTCAGTCACTCGTTCTTGAGATCTATAACATAGGTGCTCCCTGTGAGAGCTTGAAAGAAAGTCAAGAATGTGTTATATCTAGTTCTACATCAGCACAATTCTAAGTAATACTAACACATACATATACAATGACCAGTCTGGCCAAGTTTATCTTCCAGCTCTACTGCGTTCACCATCCTCCTTCTCCCTACTGTCTTTAGTCTGGGACGGGCTTTTCAATTGTCTCACACGCCTGTAATGATTACATTTCTGCCGCCCATGTCCATGTCGCTAATACAGAAATTCTGTGTCATACAGCCGCTCCGTCCTAAGTTGGTTTAGCAGCTCACAGGGTCGGTAATGGTATTATAATAATGACTGACCATCCGGGCTTACAAGCCGTGCCCAGTATCTGTGCCAGACTTCCGTGAATTACCCTCCACCATATGATGAAAAAGGTTTAGCACCATATACCCCATAACACTTGTGGATAATGTCTGTACCATTACACCTTTGCTACAAATGCAATCAATAGGCAAGGTGCCAATGCGCGCACAATAGCACAACACCAATTTATTCTTAGTGAGTTACCATATAACAAATCACATCAAATAAACCTAAGGTATGCGAATACAAAATGGCATATAAGATTATACTTACATACGAAATATGAATGCAAAAGGTAAGTAATATCCTCGTCTACAACAAACTGGGAAACATAGTTTCCATATATGTTACAGAACATACCCAAATTATGCATATGACAATTCAACTATATCAACCTCCGATATACATACATTATATTACTTCAAGATAGACATATAATGATACTCAACATAATAGCATAAGGCATTATTAATGAGTAATAATATTGTATACCTACAAAATGAGATATACAACAAGTCTAATTGAAATGACCACACAGACCAGCCATATTGCTGACCTGTCCGGTTTAGTCACCACTTAGTTACTGCTGTGGTAAGAATTAAAGAAATAGTCAGTCGACTATATTCGGTACACCAAATGCACACACCAAAATGAGACTAGTCTAATTTAGAAAGAAATGGCAAGCATCTGCTACGACACCTCAAGTATATCTAGACAAGATCTGCCTTTCACAAGTTTCTACTTCTCAGAAGAGTAATACATGAAGCACAATGATATTGAACACAGAACTTAGAAAGAACACTCAAGTAACCTACGCCAAAGATAGTTCTTGAAATAACCTAGATCAGATATAGACTGAAAATCAGTACATACATCTAAAACTTGACTAGTTACTAAGAATTAATTTTCATAGTGAAATCTAGCAACATAAGAATCATACATATGACTACAAAACGAGCTGGAGGGCCTACCTGTTCTTAAGTCAGACTTAATCTAAAGGGAACAGGTCTAGCATGGGTTTTTATACCTAGCCTAGCAGTAGACACTTATCTCCCAGGAATTCCAGTCATAAATTCTTCTTATCTCCCCCTGACGTTAATTGAAATTATCACTGCAAACTGGCCATCACACCTTGCTCCTCTCTGTCTGGTACAAAGTCCACAGGCCCAGTGTTACTTGCCTTATCAGATCTGTTTTCACACATTCCTGAGTCTGCCAGTCAGAGTGGGCGGGGCTTGTTTACAGCCCTGGGGCTATTATCTCTCCCTGTGTCAATGTTGTTCACACCTGGGCGATTTTGAGTTGCCAGGCCCAGCTCAGTTTCAGTCTGCCCTCCAGTGGGGTGTAATTATCAGTTTGACATGTAACACCTTTACGCTGGACTGTCTGTGTGATTTCATTCTGGATTTATTGCCATTCCCACTGTCCTGCTTTAGTGGTCAGCAGCCATCTGTTCTGACACTTCACCGTTGAATGGGTTCCTTTTGCTACAACATTTTATGCCTCTATGTGTGCAGGCCTGATTGTTCTGTCTTCCATTTCTCCTCCTTTATTATAGAGAATTGCATTTGTTCTTCTGTAACTTCTCTACATGGTGAACCAAAAATTGTTCTGGGAAGTAAAGGCTGCATTTCATGACAGTGACCTCTACTCGTAGTTCTATAACTGCTGCTAAACATCTGATGGCCTCAGCATAAGTTAAGTCTAAATCAGGCTGAGGTGGTCGTCCACCTTCCTTTACCAGTTGTCAGTCTATTCGCTTCCACGTGTAAGAGGGGGGGGGGGGGAATGCCTGGGGATTCATAGGAAAGGCCAGTGAACAATGTTTAGTAAAGGAGAGCTTGGTATATGACACCACAACCTCAAGTCCGAGAATGGAAGTGACGGCGGTTACTGTGGCTTGCCACTGGTTGGAGAACAAACTGTATACGCGTGTTGTGATTGTGACTGATTCACACAGCATGCTGACAAAAGTGAAGACTGGCATACTTCGTGCTGAATGGTATGCATCAATTCAGGTGTCGCGGGTTGTGAGCATTCGCTGGATCTTTTCTCCAGGACACTCTGGTGTGGTTGGAAATAAACAGGCAGACAGATTGGCTGGTGCTGCATCACTGAAGGCTGATTTGATGCATGATAAGGCAGATGTGGTCAAAGCCCCCTGGGAGCGCGTGAATAATGCAGAAGAACAGATAGACTATCATGGTCTAGAGAGAATGCGGTAGCAGGGGGTGGTCAGCGGATCTTGTAGACAGTCCTCACTCAGAGGCAAAGCAAGACGGACATATAATCACATTGTAACGGGCACCATTAGTATTGGAACTCTACACTGGCTGTTGAAGATGATGAATGAGTACTTATGGGAATGCCCCGAGGGCAATGATGTCGATTCTTGACTCAACCCATTTTCATGTATAATGCAGTCAGACAGGATCCTTTGTATTATGTGGCTTTTAGATTCATGATGTGAGTGTTTCTTACAAATTTGCTAGTTCTGCGATGCCTCCTTGTTTGTTTCTGGAAGATTTGCTAGTGAGACTCAGTAGAAGACACTAGGTGGTGGTTTGATGAGTCTGTCAAGCAAGGGGTCACGGTGTGGGTTTAACAACTATCATCACTGTCGTGGAAGTCGGGTTCAGTTCGAAATGTATGTGTTAGCAATATGCAGTCAGACGGACTGATAGACAGACAAACAGGGGGAAAAAATAAAGAAAGTAGATAGAGGGTGCGAAAGACTCAAAGAAAGAAAGAAAGAAAGAAAGAAAGAAGAGAGGTTGAGAGAGTGACCGGAAGAAAGAAGACAGGGTGAGAGAGTGAAAGAAAGGAAGAAAGAAGAAATAAGATAGAGCGAAAGAAAGAACGAAAGAAAGGAAGAAGACAGGCAGATAGAGTGAAAGAAAGAAAGAAAGCAAGCAAGCAAGAAAGCAAGAAAGAAAGAAAGAAACGTGTCAAACAGTGAAACCTGAGTAGTATGGCTTCTGAAACAATGTCTATGCAGTGTTCGGTGTTTAATTTTGAGATTATATATTCATAATGTTTCCATATCCTGCTGTCGGGCCTACTTTGAGCCTCAATCAGTGTTTGTGCTATAGTGTATTATTGTCGTGGAGAATTTATTTCCCATTAAGGGTAAAATGAGTTACCGAATATCTTGTGTAGGGACATCTCTGAAAATCTGGCTATGCAATTTCCAGTGTTGCCAAACTCCGTGAAGGCGTGGATGCCAGAGAAGACAGAAGGTGGCAGATTAATTGGAGGCGAGATTGGCCAAATGGATAAGAGTGCTCGAAAAAATCTTTTTAAAAATGATTTTCTTAACACATTTAAATGTCACTTTTATACTTATCCTTCAATCAGATCAGAGGCCAAGTCTACAGCTGTCATTTTCCAAGATATATAACAGCTTGAAACAGTTTGTGGGTTTCCAGAAAGTAGAGTTGTATCAAAATCCTAACAAGGCAGAGAAAAGCCATTACAAGAAGTAAGTAGGTCACTAAAGTAAAGGACCTTTTAAGATGCCAGGAGGTGTAATGGGTATATGGTGCTAGCCCCACAATTTATAGACCAATCAGCACTCGAGGGTTAATGTGGTCAATATCAAGTGGGCTGCCTTTACTTCCCAAGACATTTCCTGCTGCCTGTTTTAGGATGGTTGACTTTGGAGTCCCGGTCAATTTAATAAAATTAACTTATGTGTATTCAAATACTTGAATCCCGGGCCAGCAGCAAGCATGCTAGTCACTTCACTGCCATGGCTACCAACCACCACTACAAACACCCTATTTTATTCTAAGAGAACAGCTGTAATAGAAAGCTGATCAAATACAAGTTTGCCAAGAGACATCTGTTACAACGGCCTTGCCAGCCACACTCCAAGACAACAGTGTTTTAAAAACCCAAACAGGTGAAACCTAAATATTCAAAGAATATTATCCTGCAACAAATCAGTAACACTGCAAGTTATGTTGTCTGTCATTACCACTTCAAAGAAGAAAGTCCCTTACTATTATCTCCACCCCTGTAAGTGGAGACATGTTTAGTCAGACTTTGGTCACAAAGCCACTCAGCTTTAGCATAATCAACAGAACAAAAGAAGAATAACAAGCATAATCAGTGTACAACATTCATGTCTGTTACAAAGAATAACAATTTCTAGTTTATTACACAAGAGCACATAATTTTGGATACTCCATCACCAGTTAACAAACTTAGCTAAACAATTCACCCAGTGAAGTCACCCGGTTTAGTCACCACTTAGTTACTGCTGTGGTAAGAATTAAAGAAATAGTCAGTCGACTATATTCGGTACACTAAATGCACACACCAAAAAGAGACTAGTCTAATTTAGAAAGAAATGGCAAGCATCTGCTACGACACCTCAAGTATATCTAGACAAGATCTGCCTTTCACAAGTTTCTACTTCTCAGAAGAGTAATACATGAAGCACAATGATATTGAACACAGAACTTAGAAAGAACACTCAAGTAACCTACGCCAAAGATAGTTCTTGAAATAACCTAGATCAGATATAGACTGAAAATCAGTACATACATCTAAAACTTGACTAGTTACTAAGAATTAATTCTCCTAGTGAAATCTAGCAACATAAGAATCATACACATGACTACAAAACGAGCTGGGGGACTACCTGTTCTGAAGTCAGACTTAATCTAAAGGGAACAGGTCTAGCATGGGTTTTTATACCTAGCCTAGCAGTAGACACTTATCTCCAGGGAATTCCAGTCATAAATTCTTCTTATCTCCCCCTGACGTTAATTGCAATTATCACTGCAAACTGGCCATCACACCTTGCTCCTCTCTGTCTGGTACAAAGTCCACAGGCCCAGTGTTACTTGCCTTATCAGATCTGTTTTCACACATTCCTGAGTCTGCCAGTCAGAGTGGACGGGGCTTGTTTACAGCCCTGGGACTATTATCTTTCCTTGTGTCAATGTTGTTCACACCTGGGCGATTTTGAGTTGCCAGGCCCAGCTCAGTTTCAGTCTGCCCTCCAGTGGGGTGTAATTATCAGTTTGACATGTAACACCTTTACGCTGGACTGTCTGTGTGATTTCATTCTGGATTTATTGCCATTCCCACTGTCCTGCTTTAGTGGTCAGCAGCCATCTGTTCTGACACTTCACCGTTGAATGGGTTCCTTTTGCTACAACATTTTATGCCTCTATGTGTGCAGGCCTGATTGTTCTGTCTTCCATTTCTCCTCCTTTTTTATAGAGAATTGCATTTGTTCTTCTGTAACTTCTCTAAATGGTGAACCGAAAATTGTTCTGGGAAGTAAAGGCTGCATTTCATGACAGTGACCTCTACTCGTAGTTCTATAACTGCTGCTAAACATCTGATGGCCTCAGCATAAGTTAAGTCTAAATCAGGCCGAGGTGGTCGTCCACCTTCCTTTACCAGTTGTCAGTCTATTCGCTTCCACGTGTAAGAGGGGGGGGGGGGGGGAATGCCTGGGGATTCATAGGAGAGGCCAGTGAACAATGTTTAGTAAAGGAGAGCTTGGTATATGACACCACAACCTCAAGTCCGAGAATGGAAGTGACGGCGGTTACTGTGGCTTGCCACTGGTTGGAGAACAAACTGTATACGCGTGTTGTGATTGTGACTGATTCACACAGCATGCTGACAAAAGTGAAGACTGGCATACTTCGTGCTGAATGGTATGCATCAATTCAGGTGTCGCGGGTTGTGAGCATTCGCTGGATCTCTTCTCCAGGACACTCTGGTGTGGTTGGAAATAAACAGGCAGACAGATTGGCTGGTGCTGCATCACTGAAGGGTGATTTGATGCATGATAAGGCAGATGTGGTCAAAGCCCCCTGGGAGCGCGTGAATAATGCAGAAGAACAGATAGACTATCATGGTCTAGAGAGAATGCGGTAGCAGGGGGTGGTCAGCGGATCTTGTAGACAGTCCTCACTCAGAGGCAAAGCAAGACGGACATATAATCACATTGTAACGGGCACCATTAGTATTGGAACTCTACACTGGCTGTTGAAGATGATGAATGAGTACTATGGGAATGCCCCGAGGGCAATGATGTCGATTCTTGACTCAACCCATTTTCATGTATAATGCAGTCAGACAGGATCCTTTGTATTATGTGGCTTTTAGATTCATGATGTGAGTGTTTCTTACAAATTTGCTAGTTCTGCGATGCCTCCTTGTTTGTTTCTGGCAGATTTGCTAGTGAGACTCAGTAGAAGACACTAGGTGGTGGTTTGATGAGTCTGCCACGCAAGGGGTGACGGTGCGGGTTTAACAACTATCATCGCTGTCGTGGAAGTCGGGTTCAGTTCGAAATGTATGTGTTAGCAATATGCAGTCAGACGGACTGATAGACAGACAAACAGGGGGAAAAAATAAAGAAAGTAGATAGAGGGTGCGAAAGACTCAAAGAAAGAAAGAAAGAAAGAAAGAAAGAAAGAAAGAAGAGAGGTTGAGAGAGTGAACGGAAGAAAGAAGACAGGGTGAGAGAGTGAAAGAAAGGAAGAAAGAAGAAATAAGATAGAGCGAAAGAAAGAACGAAAGAAAGGAAGAAGACAGGCAGATAGAGTGAAAGAAAGAAAGAAAGAAAGCAAGCAAGAAAGCAAGAAAGAAAGAAAGAAACGTGTCAAACAGTGAAACCTGAGTAGTATGGCTTCTGAAACAATGTCTATGCAGTGTTCGGTGTTTAATTTTGAGATTATATATTCATAATGTTTCCATATCCTGCTGTCGGGCCTACTTTGAGCCTCAATCAGTGTTTGTGCTATAGTGTATTATTGTTGTGGAGAATTTATCTCCCATTAAGGGTAAGATGAGTTACCGAATATCTTGTGTAGGGACATCTCTGAAAATCTGGCTATGCAATTTCCAGTGTTGCCAAACTCCGTGAAGGCGTGGATGCCAGAGAAGACAGAAGGTGGCAGATTAATTGGAGGCGAGATTGGCCAAATGGATAAGAGTGCTCGAAAAAATCTTTTTAAAAATTATTTTCTTAACACATTTAAATGTCACTTTTATACGTATCCTTCAATCAGATCAGAGGCCAAGTCTACAGCTGTCATTTTCCAAGATATATAACAGCTTGAAACAGTTTGTGGGTTTCCAGAAAGTAGAGTTGTATCAAAATCCTAACAAGGCAGAGAAAAGCCATTACAAGAAGTAAGTAGGTCACTAAAGTAAAGGACCTTTTAAGATGCCAGGAGGTGTAATGGGTATATGGTGCTAGCCCCACAATTTATAGACCAATCAGCACTCGAGGGTTAATGTGGTCAATATCAAGTGGGCTGCCTTTACTTCCCAAGACATTTCCTGCTGCCTGTTTTAGGATGGTTGACTTTGGAGTCCCGGTCAATTTAATAAAATTAACTTATGTGTATTCAAATACTTGAATCCCGGGCCAGCAGCAAGCGTGCTAGTCACTTCACTGCCATGGCTACCAACCACCACTACAAACACCCTATTTTATTCTAAGAGAACAGCTGTAATAGAAAGCTGATCAAATACAAGTTTGCCAAGAGACATCTGTTACAACGGCCTTGCCAGCCACACTCCAAGACAACAGTGTTTTAAAAACCCAAACAGGTGAAACCTAAATATTCAAAGAATATTATCCTGCAACAAATCAGTAACACTGCAAGTTATGTTGTCTGTCATTACCACTTCAAAGAAGAAAGTCCCTTACTATTATCTCCACCCCTGTAAGTGGAGACATGTTTAGTCAGACTTTGGTCACAAAGCCACTCAGCTTTAGCATAATCAACAGAACAAAAGAAGAATAACAAGCATAATCAGTGTACAACATTCATGTCTGTTACAAAGAATAACAATTTCTAGTTTATTACACAAGAGCACATAATTTTGGATACTCCATCACCAGTTAACAAACTTAGCTAAACAATTCACCCAGTGAAGTCACCCGGTTTAGTCACCACTTAGTTACTGCTGTGGTAAGAATTAAAGAAATAGTCAGTCGACTATATTCGGTACACCAAATGCACACACCAAAAAGAGACTAGTCTAATTTAGAAAGAAATGGCAAGCATCTGCTACGACACCTCAAGTATATCTAGACAAGATCTGCCTTTCACAAGTTTCTACTTCTCAGAAGAGTAATACATGAAGCACAATGATATTGAACACAGAACTTAGAAAGAACACTCAAGTAACCTACGCCAAAGATAGTTCTTGAAATAACCTAGATCAGATATAGACTGAAAATCAGTACATACATCTAAAACTTGACTAGTTACTAAGAATTAATTCTCCTAGTGAAATCTAGCAACATAAGAATCATACACATGACTACAAAACGAGCTGGGGGACTACCTGTTCTGAAGTCAGACTTAATCTAAAGGGAACAGGTCTAGCATGGGTTTTTATACCTAGCCTAGCAGTAGACACTTATCTCCAGGGAATTCCAGTCATAAATTCTTCTTATCTCCCCCTGACGTTAATTGCAATTATCACTGCAAACTGGCCATCACACCTTGCTCCTCTCTGTCTGGTACAAAGTCCACAGGCCCAGTGTTACTTGCCTTATCAGATCTGTTTTCACACATTCCTGAGTCTGCCAGTCAGAGTGGACGGGGCTTGTTTACAGCCCTGGGGCTATTATCTCTCCCTGTGTCAATGTTGTTCACACCTGGGCGATTTTGAGTTGCCAGGCCCAGCTCAGTTTCAGTCTGCCCTCCAGTGGGGTGTAATTATCAGTTTGACATGTAACACCTTTACGCTGGACTGTCTGTGTGATTTCATTCTGGATTTATTGCCATTCCCACTGTCCTGCTTTAGTGGTCAGCAGCCATCTGTTCTGACACTTCACCGTTGAATGGGTTCCTTTTGCTACAACATTTTATGCCTCTATGTGTGCAGGCCTGATTGTTCTGTCTTCCATTTCTCCTCCTTTATTATAGAGAATTGCATTTGTTCTTCTGTAACTTCTCTACATGGTGAACCAAAAATTGTTCTGGGAAGTAAAGGCTGCATTTCATGACAGTGACCTCTACTCGTAGTTCTATAACTGCTGCTAAACATCTGATGGCCTCAGCATAAGTTAAGTCTAAATCAGGCTGAGGTGGTCGTCCACCTTCCTTTACCAGTTGTCAGTCTATTCGCTTCCACGTGTAAGAGGGGGGGGGGGGAATGCCTGGGGATTCATAGGAAAGGCCAGTGAACAATGTTTAGTAAAGGAGAGCTTGGTATATGACACCACAACCTCAAGTCCGAGAATGGAAGTGACGGCGGTTACTGTGGCTTGCCACTGGTTGGAGAACAAACTGTATACGCGTGTTGTGATTGTGACTGATTCACACAGCATGCTGACAAAAGTGAAGACTGGCATACTTCGTGCTGAATGGTATGCATCAATTCAGGTGTCGCGGGTTGTGAGCATTCGCTGGATCTTTTCTCCAGGACACTCTGGTGTGGTTGGAAATAAACAGGCAGACAGATTGGCTGGTGCTGCATCACTGAAGGGTGATTTGATGCATGATAAGGCAGATGTAGTCAATGCCCTCTGGGAGCGCTTGAATAATGCAGAAGAACAGAAAGACTATCATGGTCTAGAGAGAATGTGGTAGCAGGGGGTGGTCAGCGGATCTTGTAGACAGTCATCACTCAGAGGCAAAGCAAGACGGACATATAATCACATTGTAACGGGCACCATTAGTATTGGAACTCTACACTGGCTGTTGAAGATGATGAATGAGTACTTATGGGAATGCCCCGAGGGCAATGATGTCGATTCTTGACTCAACCCATTTTCATGTATAATGCAGTCAGACAGGATCCTTTGTATTATGTGGCTTTTAGATTCATGATGTGAGTGTTTCTTACAAATTTGCTAGTTCTGCGATGCCTCCTTGTTTGTTTCTGGCAGATTTGCTAGTGAGACTCAGTAGAAGACACTAGGTGGTGGTTTGATGAGTCTGCCACGCAAGGGGTCACGGTGTGGGTTTAACAACTATCATCGCTGTCGTGGAAGTCGGGTTCAGTTCGAAATGTATGTGTTAGCAATAGGCAGTCAGACGGACTGATAGACAGACAAACAGGGGGAAAAATAAAGAAAGTAGATAGAGGGTGCGAAAGACTCAAAGAAAGAAAGAAAGAAAGAAAGAAAGAAAGAAGAGAGGGTGAGAGAGTGAACGGAAGAAAGAAGACAGGATGAGAGAGTGTGGGATGTGGAATTTAATTCCTGAGAATATTGTTAAGGTGTCTAGGGGGTTTTATTGATTCTCTGGTCACTGGTTAGAATGCAGGGTGATCAGGGATATTTACCACAAATCCCAGGAGAAAAGAGTTCAATCCTTGAAACAATGGCATCTGTGTGTAGGTTGCCCTTCCCACTTCATCACCCTTTAAATTAACTACACATCATATAAACAACCACTTGTTGGACACCACATTTACTTGATGTACACAATACTTTTGGACAAACAGTTCAGGTATTAACTCAAGATCTGCAGTTACATATATAGGTGTAATAAACACTATGCATTTTCAGACAGGCATGGGAATTAGTTGCATTGTTACAATATAGTACCCAGTGACCCCAGAAAAAAAAAAACAATGTTATTACAAACATCACAACATCCACAAATTGGGTCTACTTTCATTTTCCCTCATAATTAAGGCAAATAATGATCAAAGTACTTAGAACCCCAACATATAAACATTTGGTTCTGACACCGTTTACAATGTTCTCATTAAAAAAAAATAATGAGCTGGTGTCAAAATACTATACCATATATATACCATTGAAAAAAAATACTGACCTATTCATCATCATCATCATCATCTTCCACTTCTGCCGTCAAGCGTCGTGGGGAGGAATAATTTGCGTTCCAGCGCCCTATTACCTTTAGAAAAAAACAACAACACATAAACAGCCTTTTGTATTACTAATTAAACTAATTAATAGAGTCATTTTTCTCCTGGTGTGCGGTTAAGGTTTCATCTTTGCTGTCGGTTAGATCCTTTTCCCATTATCTGGGTACCGAATTAATGCACTCAGTTATGTTCCTAATATTTATCCACTGGTAATTGGCTGGTGACTATTTTATACTCCATAATCCAGGAATTGAAAAATCACACACCATATATCCCCTCCGTTTGGGGCTAGAATCACGAATATTCTGTTGCCTTAGGCTCGGTGCCCTGTTTGTGAAATTTGGTGCCTCCGGTTGGTCATACTTCAGGAGTTCCACTTAAGCTTTGCAGAAGGTAATTCCCTTTATCATCAGGTCTGATGAAAAGTTGACGTCCATTCAGCTTCTCGGCTTATAATATCCGACTACCAAATTGGTTTACACTAAGGTTTCACCCACCTAGTCGTGAGTCTATAACCCATGGCATTTAGGCTGACCTTGGACCGGCAAGGGATTAGTCGTTGTTATCTAGTCCAGTGTAGAACTTTAATTGACTGAGAGGCATCTCATGGTAGTATCTGTGACTAGGGCCACAATTGATCTATACCTACATATATCCACAGATGAATAAATTCAGCACAGTAACAGGTTTGCAAACAATTGGATGATTCCTCTTGTTGCTGATGTAGAGGCATTTAGTTGCTTTCATATGATCTTTTATCTGATGGTGTTCAGGGTTTGGAACCTTGAGGTAATCTGGTTTCGTAGTTATGTTTCAGATGATATTAAGTTTGTACCTTGGTTGTATTGGCTTATGTGGTTCAGTGTCTTCCCCCCTTTTTGAGTTGGTGTTCATAGCTAGAACTTGGGGTTGCATGGCTGGAACCTTATGTTTGACTGTTGCAGCTGTGAGATGTTCTTTCGAAGACTTATCCATTGTGGATATTAACTTGGTAATCCAACCAACAGTTGAAGGTTACTCACTGTTGTTAGTTTTAGTAACTTGCTAGAAGGATTGTCCCAGTTTCACTGACTTGGTTGAATGATGAGGCCATAGGTGATACTTCTCAGAAGTAACGCAGACTGTTGTCAGTACTCTGATGATCTTCATCTTTGTAGATTATTAGATCTTGAAGTCCATCCTGGATATTCCTACTAAAATAGGACTATTTTATGAAATGATTATATGTTCACCCTCATATGGAGTGGTTACTAATCTGTTAACAAAAGGATGGTACTAAAATTTAACACTATAGTTCCAAGTTACAGATTATGATGTGGCGAAGTATTTTATCCCCTGACTAAGAGTCATGAATATGCGTAATCATTTGTATGTCCCCGCATGGATAAAACACCTTTGAAACTGTACTTTAGAGTTCAATCTCTACAGTAAATAGATTATTTGCAGATTTCTAAGCATAAATAGTGAGATATTGTTCACAGTGCCGAGAAGTTTTAACATAGGAATATGAAATTGACAGACACTAGTTCTTTACTATGAAGTATGAATCAGGGGTCTGCTCCTACATTGAGAAAATCTCTAGAATGTGTTTCAGAGATGAGAATTGATACTTTATGTGTACTACAGTACACATAATATTCATAGGTTATAAACACTATTAGTTAGATATAAGTTCATAATGCCTATAAAAGATATTAACATAGGGATTTGAAATTGTAAGACATAGGAAAAATTACAGCGTGGCGCCCACGTGTGTTTCCTTGGTAAACATAATCCAGCCTGGTTTAAGAGAATTGTAACTAATTCTTAATTAAACATACTGGTCTATGTAATACATAAATCCATCTTAATAATGTAGATATAACATACCAATAGCTTGAAGAGAATCATGTTTTTAAAGGCAACAATACATTTTCCCCACACGGGGAAAGAAATCCCACAAGGGAACGCACGTCTGTTTACTTTCTTAGCTTGAACTAAAAATGGCTACACTGGGCCTTTGTCTTACAATCAGTCGACGACTGTTGGCCAGGTACGTAGGCCAAAATAAGGCCAAATTAATTTAGCTACCCTACGGGTTAGTTTTTATACTATATTCAGTAAGATACTTAAACCGTAGTTGTAAGGGATTGTTTATTTTTAAGGGAGTCAATAAATAGGAAAGGGTAAGGACGTTTTATTATATCACAGAGAGTGAAAGAAAGGAAGAAAGAAGAAATAAGATAGAGCGAAAGAAAGAACGAAAGAAAGGAAGAAGACAGGCAGATAGAGTGAAATAAAGAAAGAAAGAAAGAAAGAAAGAAAGAAAGAAAGAAAGGTGTCAAACAGTGAAACCTGAGTAGTATGGCTTCTGAAACAATGTCTATGCAGTGTTCGGTGTTTAATTTTGAGATTATATATTCATAATGTTTCCATATCCTGCTGTCGGGCCTACATTGAGTCTCAATCAGTGTTTGTGCTATAGTGTATTATTGTCGTGGAGAATTTATCTCCCATTAAGGGTAAGATGAGTTACCGAATCTTGTGTAGGGACATCTCTGAAAATCTGGCTATGCAATTTCCAGTGTTGCCAAACTCTGTGAAGGCGTGGATGCCAGAGAAGACAGAAGGTGGCAGATTAATTGGAGGCGAGATTGGCCAAATGGATAAGAGTGCTCGAAAAAATCTTTTTAAAAATTATTTTCTTAACACATTTAAATGTCACTTTTATACTTATCCTTCAATCAGATCAGAGGCCAAGTCTACAGCTGTCATTTTCCAAGATATATAACAGCTTGAAACAGTTTGTGGGTTTCCAGAAAGTAGAGTTGTATCAAAATCCTAACAAGGCAGAGAAAAGCCATTACAAGAAGTAAGTAGGTCACTAAAGTAAAGGACCTTTTAAGATGCCAGGAGGTGTACCGGGTATATGGTGCTAGCCCCACAATTTATAGACCAATCAGCACTCGAGGGTTAATGTGGTCAATATCAAGTGGGCTGCCTTTACTTCCCAAGACATTTCCTGCTGCCTGTTTGAGGATGGTTGACTTTGGAGTCCCGGTCAATTTAATAAAATTAACTTATATGTATTCAAATACTTGAATCCCGGGCCAGCAGCAAGCATGCTAGTCACTTCACTGCCATGGCTACCAACCACCACTACAAACACCCTATTTTATTCTAAGATAACAGCTGTAATAGAAAGCTGATCAAATACAAGTTTGCCAAGAGACATCTGTTACAACGGCCTTGCCAGCCACACTCCAAGACAACAGTGTTTTAAAAACCCGAACAGGTGAAACCTAAATATTCAAAGAATATTATCCTGCAACAAATCAGTAACACTGCAAGTTATGTTGTCTGTCATTACCACTTCAAAGAAGAAAGTCCCTTACTATTATCTCCACCCCTGTAAGTGAAGACATGTTTAGTCAGACTTTGGTCACAAAGCCACTCAGCTTTAGCATAATCAACAGAACAAAAGAAGAATAACAAGCATAATCAGTGTACAACATTCATGTCTTACAAAGAATAACAATTTCTAGTTTATTACACAAGAGCACATAATTTTGGATACTCCATCACCAGTTAACAAACTTAGCTAAACAATTCACCCAGTAAATTGTGAAATATGATAAACTAAACTATGATTTTACATCAAAAAAGAACACAAACACAAAGCAAACAAATGTTACACTTATTCATGAAATTCCCGGACAGCTCAGTCTGCATCATTGTTTCCCTGTCAGACTGTAGCTGTAACAGTTGCCAAAGTACATGTGATAGACTAGTGTGGAAATATTATTGTGTATGGGCTTTTAATCATTTGCGATAGTCATCATTATTTGTAAATGTACAGGCTGAAATGATGGGCACACCTACACAATTGTATAAACATGACCAACTGGCACCTTGCCGTCTTGACAGATGATAGTTTGTAAAATGGAGTTTTCTCTCCATAACACAAAGCTTGGGTTGAATTTAGAGATCATGTGTTGCCCATACTGCATGATCCCTCTCTATGCCTGCCTAGTTTACTTCAGAACAAAGGTAATATATGTTTGGAACAAGACAAGTTGCAGAAGCTGCCATATCAGTAAAGCAATGCTCTAAGCGTCGTCCTGTCAGAGCTTCCATCTTAGACCAGTTGCAGACCAAGGCATAGGGCCTGGCCTGCTCTGCCATGACATGTAGTCTTTAGGTTGCGTTTCCTTGCACTAGGGTAAGGCTTGTACCCCGCCAATTGCACTCTTCCGCCCAAAGCCTTTGGCACAATGTGGGATGTTGGGTGTCAGAGTGTTGGGGAACAGAGACAGGATATAGAGAGAACTAGGGACAGAATAGAGTCAGGACATAGGCAGGGACTACAGAGATAATGATAGACAGGACATAGGTAAGGGCGCAGAGATGTCATAAGACAGGACATCTACAGGACAATAGAGAGATTAGAGACAGGACATAGGCGGGGACACAGAGATGTCATAGACAGGACAAGACCTAGTTATAAAAGGGGACACAAGTCTACGGGACTCGGTCCTGAACTGACTAGACGGCATTACACTGAACGACCCAACACCACACCGGCGGACTGCAGTACGACGTGACCGTTGAGACAGCCCGGTTGTCTCGAGAGACACGGGGTCCAGTACGACGAGACCCACCGACCAGTGTGAAAATGTCAGACGGGACTCGGACAGTTTAGAGGAAGGACGTTTTGTGTTTCTGAGAGCGAGTGTATAGCTTTTGCGAGAGTGCTAGCTGGCGTTGCCATGTTTGAAGAGAGCGAGTGTCTGAGTGCAGGGTTTGTGTAATTGCCTGAGTGCTATAAGTGTTTGTAAGGCAGCACTTTTGTATATAATGATGTAACCGCCTTGTGTGCACATTGTAACGATAATCAGGTTCTCCTGAATAAACAGTGATACCACATGTACGACTGATGTCTTCTTGGGTGCGTGTGAAGGATTTAGAATACCTGTGTGCGTGTGAGACGCTGACAGGCATAAATTTAATGGTGTCAGGAGCGGCCAATCTTATGATTGATGAAACCCACAGCCTGAGTAAAAGTAAAATTAATGGCGAGAGCTTGGATGAGGGAGAGTAAATCGAATGCTGTCAGAAATTAAAGATATTTACATTGGATGAATTAAGTGCACTGAAATTGACATGTATAATATTTTCATGCTAATGTTTCAGTTGATTTTCCACTGCTGTTAAAGACGACGATACATAACTAAATACGACAGAAGACTAGACGACCGACAAAACTTACAAATATATATAACGCATTATATGTCTTTCCTCTGAAATTTGGACATTGACAGACAGAATTTTTGTGTGATACTAATTATTGCTTATCTAAATAACAGAAGTTATGGGTGTAATGTAAATTAGATGTCAACTGCCCAGACGGTGCGACGAGCTCGATCATAGTCATCCACGAGTGGCACTGAGAAAACAGAACTTTACAAAATCCAGATAAGTACCCCATTTTCGATATTGCTGATTAAAGCAGCACTCTATTTTTTTTTTTTTATACTATTGCTGTATATTAACATATGAAATTATTGCCATTGTATTTTATACATTGTCTCACGAATATATTGATACTGTATAAGAAAACCTAGAATAATGTCAACTATAAAAGAGTGCAATTAGGCAGTAAAGGATTTAGGTTACACTGGGGACAAATTCGAAGAATATGCAGGGAAGAAATATAAAGAATATACTGAAAGAATTGCTGCCGTAGAAAGAGAGGTAAGAGGTAGAGAGAGAGAGAGAGAGAGAGAGAGAGAGAGAGAGAGAGAGAGAGAGAGAGAGAGAGAGAGAAGAAAGAGCAAAAGAACGCTTACATAAGAAAGAATTAACAGAAATTGAGGCTAAAAATAAACAGGTAGAACTAACAGAAACTACCAGGGTGAAAGAAAAGCAATTGGAAATTGAAGCTTAACAATAAGAAATTAGAAGCTGAGACCCAGGTGAAAATGAAAGGAACTAGAGGTTGAGTCAAAGGTGCATATTGCAACTACCAAATTAAAAAGTAAGGAAGAAGAAAACAAGTATAATAAGTATAAAGGCATAGTCAAACAATTCTGCCAAGGGGACTCCATTTCAGCATGGCCAGAGAACTTCGAATTTCAAATACAATATCAGGAAGTTCCAAAAGGCATTAGGCCATAATCTGTATGAGAAATTTATCACCAGAGCCTTTAAAAGTCATTGAATCGATTCCACAAGAACTTAGGAAAGATTACTACATACATCAACGAATTATGCAACACTTTCTGTTAGATGCACCAGGTTACCAGGTACAGTTCTCTAAATTAAAACCTAAAACTAACCAAACATTCATTGATTACGTTTCTCAAGTTCAGGATATTTACAATAAGTGGCTGAACGCTGCAAAGGTGAATAAAAGCTATGAAAAGCTAAGAGATTTAATGATAATGGACAAAATCATTTCATCGATTCCAACCCCCTTTGCTAAATTTTTTACAACAGTCTGATGTTGAATCTTTAGAACAATTAGAAAAGGTTCGGCTTATTTCACTTCTAATAGGGATATATTCACCTTAAACAACAACGAAAATAATGTAGTAACCGCAGCAAACATCAAACCACAAAAACCATTTAGATATAGAGAGAAACAGAAATCAAATGAACCACAACGTCCATATTGCAAACTATCACATTTTCAATTTCAAATGTGTGACATGAACCCTGGTTATCCAGCTCACCTAGATATGATGGTTAAGAAACAGAAGAGCAAAAGAGATAACTACAGACGTGCAGTGAAATGTTATTTTGCGAAAGTTTGTGCCACTATAGCGCCAAGTGTCTGGGCCGCCAAAGGCTAAAGAGTGTGAATGCAGTACTTGTTGATTCATCTTCTGAGAGCGAGAATGAATGTGGAGAATATCAAGGTATGGAAGATAATGCTCTTGCAGAAATTGATATTCTAAATTATGATAAATGTCAAACATGTCATAAATTTCATGAGGATGATGTATTAGAATGCGGCCATACAGTCCCGTTTTCAGGGGAAAACGCCAATGCAGTAATTTCCTCCAGAGGAAATATAATCTTTCACAATGGTATAGTTAATGACAAACCTTGTCATGTTTTGATTGATTCCGGAAGTACTTTAATTGGATTAAGGAGAGAGCTTGCAAAGGAAGAAAATTACACAGGTGAGTTTATAAATTGCCGAATATTTTCGGGCAATATGGAGAAATATCCACTAGCTACAGCTCACATTTGTACATCTTTCTTATCAGGCATGTTTACGTGCGCAATCTTGGACAATCCATGTACAGATCTGATTATTGGTTGCTTACCAGATGTAAAATATTGTATACACAAAGAAATTAATGCCTGGGAAAAACGGCATCAAAAGAGAATTCCAAAAAAAAAAAAAAAAAAAAAATTAACTACAACAAATAAAACAGTGATCAAGAACAGCAACTGAAATAAAAAAAAGTCCAGGGGACGCAACTACTCACAAGACAGAACAATGTAAGAGAGTACATGACGTAGATTCTCCTCAGGGAAATGATTGTGACAGTCTAAACAAAATTATTAAAGACCAGACTATTAAACCCACAGAAAGTTGCACTATCAGTAATGCAACTTTACAGGAAAACAGTGACACAGACAGACAAGATACACACAGGACAGCCCAAACACCGTACTTAGAACGAAAAGCAGATGTCCTACAGTCCTTTTCTAGCAGACAACACAGTCGAGAAAGCACAGACGCCAACATAACACACAATGACATGTTTTTCAAGAGACATAAAAACGACATAAATCTGAACATAAACTTACCAGTATGGAACACAGCCATCTCCATCGCATTTGTATTAATGATGTTGCTAAGAATTTTATTGATAGCACTGTACGCTTACCAACTGCAGTCAACATCAACCATATTTCTACTGTTAAACCTAGCGATGTTGCTTACAACATCAGGAATAAGAAATATTTCCCTACCATTTTTGTATGATGTTGTATGTGAAACAAAAATTGCCATCTCATTCCATGGGAATGTATTACCTATAAACTTAACTAGGATGCACATTGTGAAACATATGTTGACATAATAAAATTGTTTAGACTCACTGTGAAACCAACAAAAGTTGAGTTGGCATTTGATGAAATTGAATTTCTAGGCCATAAAATATCAAAGGCCACTTGAGTACTGATGATAAAATCGCGACCAAGATCTTAAATCTCACGATGCCTATGACTAAAAAGCAAATTAGGAGCCTATTAGGCCGGGTGAACTATTACAACAGGTTCATACCGAAATTAGCACAAATCACCAGTGTTTTTTTTCCAGATCTGTTAAGATCTAATTCAAAAATTGATGTACACAGTGCTTCTTTAAAAAATGCAATGCCACAATTGAAATATTACTTCTCCAATATCCCTATTTTGCGTTTGCCTAATAAAAACATTTCGTATACTCTCAGGACTGATGCGAGTGCCACAACAATATTGGGCGTATTACTTCAGGCCTGCGATAACATAAACCATCCAATAGTTTATGTCAGTAGAAAACTAACCCCAGCAGAATCGTGCTGTGGCGTTTCTCAGCTTGAGGCCCTCACAATTGTGTACTGTGTCAGTAAACTGACGAAATACCTTGCCGGGACACACTTCCTCATCCATCCATCCATCATGTGCCATGCCGGTAAGCGTGTGCGGTCATGTTCTGCCATCTCACTCGATCACCAGAGTCATGGATCAGCTCCGTGTTTCTGTCTCGACCATGCCACAAGGCCAAGCCATCCAGGTACTTGCTTCTAGGTCTTCCCCTTGGTCTTTTCCCCTCGATCTTACCAGTTGTCACCAAATTCTCCAATTCATTTCTTCTCATAACATGCCCAAAGAATTTTGACTGTCTACGTCTAATTTCTCTAATCAATTTACGATCTTCATTTGTTTCTTGAAGGACTTGTTCATTGGTCTTTCTGGCTGTCCATGGTATTCTTTGCATTTTCCTCAGAAACCACATCTCTACAGCCATCAGATGTTTTTTTCAGCCTGACTGCTCATTGTCCACGCTTCACATCCATATAAAAGTACAGGTTCTATGTAGCATCTCAACACTCTTTTTCTCGTTTCAATTGACATCTTTTTGTTGGTCAATATGTTTTTCATCTTGCTAAAGGCTACTTTTGCCATGGCGATTCTTGTTCATAGAGACAGATAATTTCCCATTGATGGTGAACGAGAAAGGACAGCCCAAAAACAACCTTATTTACCGATGGGCCCTGATTCTGCAGAATTATTCGTTCTCCATCAAACACATCAAGGGTTCGAAGTACATTATTGCCGACTTGCTTACAAGGCCCTCAGACCTTCCAGTCGAGCAGATCGACACGACACCCCCCGTCATCTAGAATGACTACGTAATTAGTTGGGGTAAATAGCTAGCTTAGATTAGTTAAATAGTTAGTTTAGATTACATGTCAATAGTTGAGATTATTTTATTGAAGTTGCACATTCAGATAAATTTTCCCCATGAATTAAATAACAGCAAAGTAATATACTATAGCTAGATTGTTTTTGAGAAGACAACTTTGATAAATGTTAGTAACACTAGTTCCGCATGCATTAAATTACAGAAGTTGTAAGATAATTTCAATTATAAATTCCTTAGATAATTACACAGGAAACAGAAACAAGGTTTAGACATAAGGGAACTAAGAAAGCTTTCAGTATAGTCATCCATTTTGTTTAGTTACATTTCTTTAATTTAAAACATCTCTTAGACAAAAATTACAAAAACTTAAATTAATAATTAGAGTTTTTTCCCCTTGCGATTGCCTAGTGCAATCAAACAATCATGTATATAAAGTATCTCAATTATAAGAGTAAATAAGCTCGTTTTGTTAACTTGAAAACGTGTGTATTTTATTTAAATACTAGCTGACCCGGCCCGGCTTCGCCAAGGCCCTGGAGGGGATCTATCTATCTATCAGTCTGTCTGTCTGACCCGGCTTCACCCAGTCCCTGGTGGGGAGCATCTCATTTAATTCATATAAGTAGTCATATAAGCTCACCCGTTCCCGACTATCTGTCTGTCTGTCTATCTGTCTGACCCGGCCAAGCTTCACCCAGTCCCTGGTGGGGAGCATCTCATTTAATTCATATACGTAGTCATATAAGCTCTCCCGTTCCCGACTATCTGTTTGTCTGTCTATCTGTCTGTCTGTCTGACCCGGCCCGGCTTCACCCAGTCCCTGGTGGGGAGCATGTCATTTAATTCATATAAGTAGTCAAATAAGCTTCCGTTCCCGACTATCTGTCTGTCTGTCTATCTGACCCGGCGTGGTTTCGCCCAGCTCTTGGCGCACAGTAACTTAAAAGAATGTCCTTCTACACACCATTCATTATTTTTAATGAAAACTGTTTTTAATCACCGACATGACAGTTGATAAGTTCTTTAAGCAGAAAAAGATGGGTTACAATGTTATGCATTATGCATTATTTTTATGAAAACTTTGAAAATGCCTTAAAGATTATATCATTATTTATTATAACTCATATGCCTGAAAATAACTATAGACAAAGAGTTTAACAATAGTGCAAGTAAGTCCAACAATATGACTATAAAGTATATAGAAATGTTATTAAAAGTTATGCCTCTTGAAATAACTTTTCTAGAGTGAAGTCCCCCTGCTATATAGAAATTATATAATGAAAAACGAAAAAGTAAATGTTATTAAATAAGTAGAAGATTTTACACTAAGAAACTATTATAGTCGGTTGCACAGGAATGAAAGGAAGACATGTAGAAAATTGCATCTCAATCGGATGTACCGTTATCGAACGCATCCAATACAAAACTACCCAAAAACACACAAAACCACGTACACTCTGTTTTATAGATATAGATGATAAACATTTTTAACAATGCATAGTGTGAATGACTGAGTAAAAAGCATATAAAAGAAGGAATGAATGTATTAAAAAGAAGATGTGTAAAGATTGGTGCACTTTTTTGCACATATGCTTTTTCATAATGATTTGTCTTCGTCTTTTTGCAGATCACATGTGAATGTTCATTATTTTTATGTGTCGACATTAGTATTACATTGCAACTATGGTCATATTTTCAAGAATCACAGTTCGGTAACTCATCTCAAAAATTGAGCATAAACCGTCATTTGTGAGATGTAGTGACCTACCTGATGACACGTGAAGACCAAAAATACACAGATTATAAACATACACCTATGTTTGTAATTAAAACACACAGTAGTAGTAACAGAACAGCTAAACTAACATAATACGAACATATAAAGTGCAAACACCATTTACTAAGAAAGGGAGATTACACTTATACAAGAGACACAAGGGATTAATAAAGGTTATGACTCCACAAGAGAAAATCTACCAACAAGCGGGAGCTAGATAGGTACAAATCAGTGAACACAGATCTTGAATAAAGGTGTTGAGGTAACATTTTATGGAGGCCATGGATAATATATCCATGATTAGTCTCCGTGAAAAGAGACAAATTGTTTCGAGGCACCATTTTTTTGGGTGTATGAAAGGTGTTGCAGTTTATTGGGCAACCGTAAATATAACACAATGTTACCCTGGGCCGTTTACAGCCTCCAGTAGTAAAATGTAGGAGAGTAGTTGACTCTTGGCAACATATCAAGAGTGGTAAGCTGATGACAGACCAGTGGGTAGATGCTTCAACAGTGTATCATACCATTATAAATCACAAGTGGTACCCAAACAGAGTAACTGATGAATTCCCACAACTCACTGACAAATTAGTTCAGACTAATTTTAATATGTATAGACGACATTGTGTCACAGTTCTTGGAAGGAATTTTGTGAAACAATATCCGCAGAGCAGGGGAGGATGTCAGAGTGTTGGGGAATAGAGACAGGACATAGAGAGGACAAGGGACAGAATAGAGTCAGGACATAGGCAGGGACTACAGAGATAACGATAGACAGGACATAGGTAAGGGCGCAGAGATGTCATAAGACAGGAAATCTACAGGACAATAGAGAGATTAGAGACAGGACATAGGCGAGGTCAAAGAGATGTCATAGACAGGACATAGACAGTACAAGACCTAGTTATAAAAGTGGACACAAGTCTATGGGACTCGGTCCTGAACTGACTAGACGGCATTACACTGAACAACCTAAAACCACATGGGTTGACTGCAGTACGACGTGACCGTTGAGACAGCCCGGTTGTCACGAGAGACACGGGGTCCAGTACCATGAGACCAACCGACCAGTATGAAAACGTCAGACGGGACTCGGACAGTTTAGAGGAAGGACGTTTTGTGTTTCTGAGAGCGAGTGTATAGCTTTTGCGAGAGTGCTAGCTGGCGTTGCCATGTTTGAAGAGAGCGAGTATCTGAGTGCAGGGTTTGTGTAATTGCCTGAGTGCTATTAAGTGTTTGTAAGGTAGCATTTTTGTATATAATGATGTAACCGCCTTGTGTGCGCATTGTAATGATAATCAGGTTCTCCTGAATAAACAGTGATACCACAAGTACGACTGATGTCTTCTTGGGTGCATGTGAAAGATTTAGAATACCTGTGTGCGTGTGAGACGCTGACATTGGGTTTGGTGAGCTCTGACCAAGGTTTAGGGCCTGGAGGCTTGTACCCTCCCAATTGCACTCCTCCACCCAAAGCCTTTGGCACAATATGGGGTGTCGGGTTTGGTGATTGCCGCCCAACATTCGCCGCTAACAGAAAGCAGGTAGTACCATCTACTGATATACGGTAACTCAGTCATATCTGACTAAGGCCTGACATAAGGTATATACATAGAATGTCATATATACACTATACAGAAATGGTTTCAGTCAATCATGTGCCATGCCGGAAAGCGTGGGTGGTCATGACTCGCCATTTCACTCGATCACCAGAGTCGTGGATCAGCTCAGTGTTCCTATCTCGACCATGCCATGTGGCCAAGCCTTCCAGGTATTTACTTCTCGGTCTTCCCCTTGGTCAGTTCCCTTTGACCTTGCCAGTTGTCACTAAGTACTCCAATCCATTTCTTCTCATAACATGTCCAAAAATTTTTGACAATCTATGTCTAATTTCTCTAATCAATTTACGATTTTCATTGGTCTCCTATAGTACTTGGTCATTGGTTTTTCTGTCTGTCCATGGTACTCTTTGCATTTTCCTCAGACACCACATTTCTGCAGCCATCAGATGCTTTTCAACTTGACTGCTCATTGTCCAAGTTTCACATCCATACAAAAGAACAGAAATGGTTTACATTGTCAAAAATGTTCCTGTCAAGCTTACTGTGACAGCTTGTTCACTGTGATGCGCCATCATTAGAGACTAATGAGTGTTGAGTAAAGAGGAACACAACAACTATAAACATCACATCCGTGAAAGTAAAATCAATGACTACCTCTCACGCCATGAAGGGTACTGGGTATATGGTGCTAGCCCCATATTTTTAGACCAATTGACATTCGATGGGTGATATGGTTGATTTGTTAAAGCACACAGTTATAATTTTGGAGTATTCTAGAGCTTAAGTTTGAATTAAACAGAAATTAAAATTAATATATTTCTAAAGTTAAAACACAGAAGAAACAAACAATATGTTGTCCAATTTATTGTAATATCCATTATAAGATAATATTGTAATTGTGACGAAACGACGCTTCATCTGTCTTTTGTCTATTAGGTTTAGGCTATATTCGGCACGTCATCGGGGACTTTCCCGGTTATTAATAGACTGGGGGGGGAGGTGAAGGGAAAGTCGATGGTAGGTTCTCGAAGCACCTGGATTTGAGTGACCAGGGTTGCTGGGTGCACCAACAAATTCTCGTGCAGAAGAATCTAGAAACTCTAGTACGGGGAATGAATGTTGTTCGTGAAGTTGACTTATATCAAGAAGCACTCGTTTCTCGTGCGCTTTAGTACGCACGTAGGAGAAATGCGGCTGGAAGAGTCATTCACTTTCTCCATCTCAAGGTGTGAGGACGCATGGCTTTGCTAGGCCGATTGTATAGCGTCTCACACCCAACCAAGATGCAGCTGTCGACCCATTATGGCATGCTTGCCCATGAACAGTTCTGGTAGCTGACTGGAGTCTGGTTCAAGTAATTCAGGTATTTACTTGGTTAATTAATTTAACTTTGTAATTGATCACAAAACGCAAACGTTCTAATCTCATTAAATATGCGGTTGACTTTGCATTGCTAATGAGAAACGGATCGATAACGTAGTTGAGAAACTATGGCATATACACCTGCGCATGTCGCGTTTGTTTACAAGCCTGTGTAGTTCTGTCAACTGATTAGAACAGAAAGTCCGTTGTATCGACGTATTGTGTTCACCAGTTATCAACTTTGTATGATAGATAGTTGCATATACTATGTTGCTGGTAGATTTTTATGGTAGATAGTTGCATGTACACAGTTACTAGTGTATGATATGAACCTAACTTATGTCAGTCAGTAGCTGAGGCTAGAAGAACTGTTGGATAGCCTGGTAAGTTGTTAGATGGAGATTCAGACAGTGATGTGTTTAGCTACGAAGTAAAGAGAGCACATAATGCTTAGCCACAGGGAATGATGTAACTATTGTGTGTTAACGTAATAGTGAATTCATTTTGTGGAACTGTGGAATTCTGTGAGAAGGTAAGTTCTTCATTGATGATATATATATATATATATATATATATATATATATATATATATATATATATATATATATATATATATATATATATATATATATATATATATGAAGGATGTGTCATGATGTATATATATTAGTTCATGTTATGTGATACTTCTAGGAGCGATACAGAAAGCCGAGTGGTTCGACGTGTGATAACAAGGCATTACCATCACGATGTAAACATGCGTTCTTAATTCTTGTCTTTACTGTCCTGGTTCTGTTCATGCTTGCATAAGTACGAGTCAGTGCTTATGTGATAGAAGTATGGAAGGACAAAAGGAGGTTGAAAGAGGCACAGGGAAAATGGGATATGGGATTGAGAGCAAGTTATGAAAGTATGAGACTGGCGAACCAGGCCAGCTGTGAAGTTCGGCCAGGCCAAGGCTAATCCACTTGGAAGGTCAGAACTGGAGCAGAACCCTTGGAACATGTGGGGAACATGTTTTGCCAAGAAGACTTCTTGACTCTAGGGAAGAGTCTAATAAGAAGAGTTTCGCTATAGGGTGGGCAGGATGTCCCACCAGCGAAATGGAGTGTGTACATACTTTATGTGATCATGTATTATTACTATATCCCAAGTGATGGTACATTGATCGTTACTATTTTTACTATGAAATGTATACTGTAAGGTTGGGGTCAAGGGAAGCCTCACCTTAATGTTTAGTTCTGTTAACTCTAGAACTAGGATAGCTATTGACTTTAGCGACAACTGGTAGATGAATAGGGATATGTGAGATGGACGTTCAGACTCGTCATTCTTATTATTACTCTGTTTGACGGGCTGTTCTTGGAGGCCATCTGACATTGACGGATACCCATGCTTTACTACTCTCAACATAGAGATGATGCTCTAGTTAGTTGAATAACGAATTAGCCTGAGGGTTGAGTACGTCAATTATTTTATGCATGTGGACCAATGTTGGGGGCCAAATACTCTCACCGATCACTCTTCCTTTCAGGAGTTGCCTGTTGAGGAACCAGCCTACTACAATTGTTGTTTGCCTGAAACCACTTCGTGTACCATAGCGAATGATGGTAGAGACACTACTTACCACGCCTGACTAAACCACATCTTGCGAAAGGGTGAATCATCCTGACTGAATGATTCTCACCACGTTGATTCCAGTGCCCTGAAATTGCACATGTGGGACGTGATGGTTTGTTTCTTTTTCTGACAGTTTGAAGATGCTCTATTTCAGCAATGAAATGTTCAGCAACCTGAGCAATCACGCTTAAGTGTAAGAGACAATCGACTTTCTACAGAATGATGTTGCTATGTTTACCCAGTGAGATGTATCAAGGTGGCGTAATCTCAGCTCTGGGAGCTCATCAAGTCCAAGTCTATTGTTGATCCGTCTAAACATCGGAAACTTTAAGCAGAGGTTAGCACATAACCTTGTGCAGACCCTACGTCAGCACTAGTGGCAGGTCATGATGACACCTACACCAGCTTACGTATTGTGACTAAATTGTTAGCAGGTATATAGGACAACTCATTATTGTCCAAATGAACATTGTTGCAATGAACTGTGAAATAGGTGCTTGATTCAATGGTGTAGCTATAGAGTCTACGAACTGTGAAATGTTTTTCTCATATGACTCTTGTGAACTCGCAGCAGAACTATATTATTACCCAACCAGGGGTACGTGATATTATTCAGGGACCATTAGACTGGTCATTGGCTACAGACGAGAACTGTTTAGTGCCTTTAACAGTGACTCATTAGGAAGTGATGGAGTGCAGTCCATCCAGTTGAGTGAAGGTTCAAGTGGTTAACTCCTCTTGTTGTCGATCCAAGCTCTGGGGACGGAGTGGTCTCCAAGGTTCTAGTCATCTCACTGGAAGGAAGCCGGGTGAGTGGCAGACCGACTGGACGGGGCATCTGCATCCAATCTACTTCTCAGCCTGATGATGATTTGAGCCATATCTCTGATTCTGTCTCTACTCTATCCTCTACATTTGTAAATAGAATTATTCTATCAGGGTGTTCAATTCATTTCTATATTCTCAAGGGTAGAATAAACTTTGTGTATGTTGACTTACTCTTTGTACAATTATTGAGTTTGGTCTCGAACGATGCCTCATTGTTCATTGTCCCAAGGGAGTAGGTAGATAGTGGGGGTCTAGAATCTGGAGGGGCTTGTAGACATAATTAACTAATATGAGGTCAATAGCAGAGTAAACAGTGTAGGTCAACAGCAGAGTAAACAGTGTATCTACCTGTCCAGCCCCTGAGGTCAGAATACACGGGAGTGCTAGAGACACCTCGGGTGTGGTTAACTCTCAATATCCGAGGCAATCTTGTCACACTCCAGATTAGAGTGGGGGCCCGTCCAGGATTATTCCAGGACTCTGTGTGTTGTTAGAACCTCTTGTAGGGATACTGACTTAGTCTATATCCTCTACTATCAATCTACATAAGTTTCTACTAATTCTACCTGTCTCCTATCTGTCTGAAGGACATTTGTGTTGTGGTGGTGTTTAGTTAATACTGTTAGTTAGTGATTAATTGTATTGCTTGGCACACACATACACTTAGGTAAACACATCGCATAGTCAACATGTCTACCCACGAGTTAGACTTAGCCAAAGTTCAGGCAACTGGTCATAAATTAGGTCTAGAGGGGGATGCATTGAAATCCTATGTTCAAGCTGTGGAAAGAGATTTTTGCCAAGAGGAAAGAGAGAGGAGGAGAGCAGAACGAGACCTTGAAGCTAGTAAAGTGGCTTTATAGGAAAAGAAGATAGTTGCTGACAGCGAGATGAAACGGCTTGAGTTGGAAGCTGACAGAGAGAGACATGAACACGAGTATCGAATGAAGCTACTTGAGGCACAAGCGCCTGCTACTGGTGTAACTGAGGGAGCTGTGGGAGGTGTACCTCCTGGCTCAAGAGTCAACCAGTAGACGTGACTACCAGGCTATGAAGTGGCCTTTACAGCTGTTCGAACCCGAGAAAGAACGGATAGACCAGTACTTAGAGAAGTATGAAGCTATGTCTATTGCAATGGGGTTAGACAAAAAGAAATGGTGTTTGAAACTCTCCCAGGGACTTCGAGGCGCCGGTTACGAAGTCTATGCACGCTTGCCACCGGGTTTGCAGAACGATTACCCGGCATTAAAAGCGGCTCTCTTGAAGAGATTCGAAATCACAGCGCACAGGTACCGACGGAAGTTTAGAACTTCGAAGCGGGAACCTGGTGAATTGTTTTCAGCATACAGTGTGAGATTGAACTCATACCTTCTTAAATGGATGGCCTTGGCCGGATTTAAGGAGGAGTATGAAAGTTTGCGTGAGTTGATGGTTGTAGATCAGATGTGAATGTAAATGTCAAAACCCTTGCGAAACTTCTTAGGTGAGAATAGGGCTGAGAGATTAGATATAGTCACCATGTTAGCTGAAAGGTATGTTGAAGTCTATGGCGAGACTGGAGACACCAGTCCAACCGATCCGAGATCGAAAGATAAGGATCAAGGTAAGTCAAGTAAGGCATCAAAGAAGGCCAAAGGTTCTGTTGAACCGACGAAACAGGTAAACTCTTTAGAGAAGAACTCTAACATCAACCCAGGTAAGAATAGCCCACCTAGCTCTCCAAAGAGGAAGTGGAGTGAACGGTGGTGCAAATTCTGCAAGTCCAGCACCCACAATACGAGTGAGTGCAAGAGTAAGCAAAAGGACTTACACTTTGCTTGTCTTGCTGAGGTTAGGGATAGACCATGCAGGAAAGTGAAGTCGGTTGATGGGAATTCTGAACAGAAGAGACCTCCAGTGATTGAGAGAGTGGAAGTGAACGGACAACAGGTGATGTGCCTCTATGACACAGGATTGCAATTTCCTACTGTAATTTCACCCCACCTGACAGGCCCAGAGCAACTCACCGGGGAGATAACGGAGATACAGCCAGCCAGTAAGATTGCGGTAGCATTACGTTGCCCGATTGCCAATGTGGAGATTCGGAGCAAGTACGTTACTGGATGCATTCAGGCGGCAGTAGTACCGGATCCTGTCTATCCCATGATCCTTGGCCGGAAGTACGTGTTTTTGGGCGAACCAAAGCACCCTAGCATCCATAAGTCTAGGCAGGTCAGATCTACAGAGGAAGATTGTCTAGAAAAGGTGTCTCCGGAAACCTCAACCGGATGTGATGAGTACTGCTCAGAGCAAGGA
Organism: Cepaea hortensis; assembly: GCA_963921405.1. NCBI lineage: Eukaryota > Metazoa > Mollusca > Gastropoda > Stylommatophora > Helicidae > Cepaea > Cepaea hortensis. The sequence goes on from OY992890.1 coordinate 84,326,244, forward strand.
TGCGACGGTGTGTCCTTGTTCAAACAGGTCGTCCAAAGGTATGAACCCGTTAACTCAGGGTAAGTTCAACTCTGAAAACCGGTCGCAGTTAATTCAGACCAGAGCAGAGAAGTGGCAGTGGGAACGTAAGTTAGTTCCTGAGAGCTTTAGTGCTAATCTGCTGTGAACGGTACATGTCAGGTCCCCAACCGGACATCTGACGGTAGGGGCAACCACTAAGTGTCATTCCCGGTACTATTGGTGGCCGGGAATGACAGGCGACGTGCGCAGATATATCAGGTCTTGTCCTGAGTGCCGTAAATGCACACCTGGAAAACGGACGAAGACGAAGATATTCTTCGCGGTTGGAGAACGAGTTCTAGCACTACTCCCAATCGAGGGGAACGAATTCGATATCAGGTGGCAGGGCGCATTCCTAGTGGATAAAGTGGGGCTCCACAAGCACTATGGAGTGGTGATCCTGGGAAAGTCTGCTACTTTCCATTCCACTCTCCTCATGCGTCATGAGGGGAAGCCCAATGATAAGTCTGCACACCCAAGGGCACAAAGTTTCGCTGAGAACGCGGTTCGGGGTTCAGGTCAGGTAGCGGAAAGCCTGTTACAACATAGGCAGTTCTATATGTATGTGCAGGTACCTTCTTCGGTTCAGCCCGGTGATCGGGGGAACATGACCGGCCAAAAGAACACCCGCAGCGCTAGCTACACTGAGAACCATGGTAGGAAGAGGTGGGTTGTGTCAGAACGTACACAGACCTCTGGTTCCTCAAACCGACCGACTGCAGTCCAGCTGGGTCCTCAAAAGGGGAAGCTGGAGTTGCAGAAGTCCAGTAAACTCTGGAAGAAGCGATCGTTAAATAAGATCGAGACGGGAGCTCTGGTCCGCAAGATACTGCGAGATGCCCGATCGCAGTAGCGGAGTAGGTGTTGATCACCCATGATACTTAATAGCTTGTCACCCCACCAAAGGTGGTAAAAGTATCCTATGAAATATTGTCGGGTTAGACTTCCTCATCCGCCATCCGGTCTCTAAGAGAGAAGATGGAACGACATAGACAGCTTCTGCTAAAAAGTGGAACGACGGGGTTGATCCTCTTAAAGTGGGGGAGTGTGACGAAACGATGCTTCATCTGTCTTTTGTCTATTAGGTTTCGGCTCTATTCGGCGCGTCATCGGGGACTTTCCTGCTTTTTAATAGACTGGGGGGGGGGAGAGAGGGGGAAAGTCGATGGGATTTTCCGTCTAGTAGGTTCTCGAAGCACCTGGATTTGAGTGACCAGGGTTGCTGGATGCACCAACAAATTCTCGTGCAGAAGAATCTAGAAACTCTAGTACGGGGAATGAATGTTGTCCGTGAAGTTGACTTGCATCAAGAAGCACTCGTTTCTCGTGCGCTTTGGTACGCACGTAGGAGAAATGCGGCTGGAAGAGTCATTCACTTTCTCCATCTCAAGGCGTGAGGACGCATGGCTTTGCTAGGCCGATTGTATAGCGTCTCACACCCAACCAAGATGTAGCTGACTGTCGACCCATTACGGCATGCTTGACCATTAACAGTTCTAGTAGCTGACTGGAGTCTGGTTCAAGTAATTCAGGTATTTACTTGGTTAATTAATTTAACTTTGTAATTGATCACAAAACGCAATTGTTCTAATCTCATTAAATATGAGGTTGACTTTGCATCGCTAATGAGAAACGGATCGATAACGTAGTTGAGAAACTAGGGCATATATACCTGCGCATGTTGCGTTTGTTTACAAGCCTGTGTAGTTCTGTCAACTGATTAGAACAGAAAGTCCGTTGCATTGACGTATTGTGTTCACCAGTTATCAACTTTGTATGGTAGATAGTTGCATATACTATGTTGCTGTTCTATAATAGGACACAGTTACTAGTGTATGATATGAACCTAACTTATGTCAGTCAGTAGCTGAGGCTAGAAGAACTGTTGGATAGCCGGTTAAGTTGTTAGATGGAGATTCAGACAGTGATGTGTTTAGCTACGAAGTAAATAGAGCACTTAATGCTTAGCCACAGGGAATGATGTAACTATTGTGTGTTAACGTAATAGTGAATTCATTTTGTGGAACTGTGGAATTCTGTGAGAAGGTAAGTTCTTCATTGATGATATATATACATGAAGGATGTGTCATGATGTATATATATTAGGTCATGTTGTGTGCTACTTCTGGGATTGATACCGAACGCCGAGTGGTTCGACGCGTGATAACAAGGCGTTACCATCGCGATGTAAACATGCGTTCGTAACCCTTTTACCGTGGAAAAAAATTTTTTTTTTTGTTATGCAAACTGTGTATTTTTTTTCTTTCATAATTTGATATGTTATGTTGTCCTGGCAAAATAAAATGTTTTTTTAAGTGAAAATGAGTTGTCTTTTAGAAATTGTGAGGAAATTGTGTGGAAATTGACCAACTGCTTCAGAATCAGAGCTGTCATCATTTTCACTGTCCAATTCGCTGTCTTCAGAACTAGAAGTAACTTCATCATTGTCATCAAATAGTAACTCCTGAATTTTTTCTTTCGTAAGTGGACGTTTACGACTTGTCATGGTGTTCTGTTTTATTCGAAAATTAGCATCTGAAAAAAAAAAAAAATAAAAATATGAAAACCCAGCCATGTTGTTCATGCACGTACTCTGTAGATTCCAAGCTTGCTAATAAAAACTATGCAAATACATGCCCATAGGATACATGTATGTACGCATACATCTACACAAGCTATACTATGCATAAATTATAATCATACTACAAAGTTATAAATTATAATCATAATAAAATCACAATAAAAAGTATTTTGTTCTTTCGTACCTTTTTTTTCTTGTTTACTGTCCACTTTCACTTTTGGCATCACGTGATGACCTACTTTTATCTTCCGCTGTTGAACTGGCTGTTGGATTAGCCGCCCTATGCATTTCCTATGCTATTTTTGTATTAACACAAGTTTACTCGGGACGCACGGCACACAGAAGACTTTTACATCTGATGACGAGTTAACTCGTGATGCACGGTTAAAGCCAACAATTTTTATGACGAGTTAACTCGTGACACAAGGTAAAGGGGTTAATTCTTGTCTTTACTGTCCTGGTTCTGTTCATGCTTGCATAAGTACGAGTCAGTGCTGATGTGATAGAAGTATAGAAGGACAAAAGGAGGTTGAAAGAGGCACAGGGAAAATGGGATATGGGATTGAGAGCAAGTTATGAAAGTATGAGACTGGCGAACCAGGCCAGCTGCGAAGTTCGGCCAGGCCAAGGCTAATCCACTTGGAAGGTCAGAACTGGAGCAGAACCCTTGGAACATGTGGGGAACATGTTTTGCCAAGAAGACTTCTTGACTCTAGGGAAGAGTCTAATAAGAAGAGTTTCGCTATAGGGTGGGCAGGATGTCCCACCAGCGAAATGGAGTGTGTACATACTTTATGTGATCATGTATTATTACTATATCCCAAGTGATGGTACATTGATCGTTACTATTTTTACTATGAAATGTATACTGTAAGGTTGGGGTCAAGGGAAGCCTCACCTTAATGTTTAGTTCTGTTAACTCTAGAACTAGGATAGCTATTGACTTTAGCGACAACTGGTAGATGAATAGGGATATGTGAGATGGACGTTCAGACTCGTCATTCTTATTATTACTCTGTTTGACGGGCTGTTCTTGGAGGCCATCTGACATTGACGGATACCCATGCTTTACTACTCTCAACATAGAGATGATGCTCTAGTTAGTTGAATAACGAATTAGCCTGAGGGTTGAGTACGTCAATTATTTTATGCATGTGGACCAATGTTGGGGGCCAAATACTCTCACCGATCACTCTTCCTTTCAGGAGTTGCCTGTTGAGGAACCAGCCTACTACAATTGTTGTTTGCCTGAAACCACTTCGTGTACCATAGCGAATGATGGTAGAGACACTACTTACCACGCCTGACTAAACCACATCTTGCGAAAGGGTGAATCATCCTGACTGAATGATTCTCACCACGTTGATTCCAGTGCCCTGAAATTGCACATGTGGGACGTGATGGTTTGTTTCTTTTTCTGACAGTTTGAAGATGCTCTATTTCAGCAATGAAATGTTCAGCAACCTGAGCAATCACGCTTAAGTGTAAGAGACAATCGACTTTCTACAGAATGATGTTGCTATGTTTACCCAGTGAGATGTATCAAGGTGGCGTAATCTCAGCTCTGGGAGCTCATCAAGTCCAAGTCTATTGTTGATCCGTCTAAACATCGGAAACTTTAAGCAGAGGTTAGCACATAACCTTGTGCAGACCCTACGTCAGCACTAGTGGCAGGTCATGATGACACCTACACCAGCTTACGTATTGTGACTAAATTGTTAGCAGGTATATAGGACAACTCATTATTGTCCAAATGAACATTGTTGCATTGAACTGTGAAATAGGTGCTTGATTCAATGGTGTAGCTATAGAGTCTACGAACTGTGAAATGTTTTTCTCATATGACTCTTGTGAACTCGCAGCAGAACTATATTATTACCCAACCAGGGGTACGTGATATTATTCAGGGACCATTAGACTGGTCATTGGCTACAGACGAGAACTGTTTAGTGCCTTTAACAGTGACTCATTAGGAAGTGATGGAGTGCAGTCCATCCAGTTGAGTGAAGGTTCAAGTGGTTAACTCCTCTTGTTGTCGATCCAAGCTCTGGGGACGGAGTGGTCTCCAAGGTTCTAGTCATCTCACTGGAAGGAAGCCGGGTGAGTGGCGGACCGACTGGACGGGGCATCTGCATCCAATCTACTTCTCAGCCTGATGATGATTTGAGCCATATCTCTGATTCTGTCTCTACTCTATCCTCTACATTTGTAAATAGAATTATTCTATCAGGGTGTTCAATTCATTTCTATATTCTCAAGGGTAGAATAAACTTTGTGTATGTTGACTTACTCTTTGTACAATTATTGAGTTTGGTCTCGAACGATGCCTCATTGTTCATTGTCCCAAGGGAGTAGGTAGATAGTGGGGGTCTAGAATCTGGAGGGGCTTGTAGACATAATTAACTAATATGAGGTCAATAGCAGAGTAAACAGTGTAGGTCAACAGCAGAGTAAACAGTGTATCTACCTGTCCAGCCCCTGAGGTCAGAATACACGGGAGTGCTAGAGACACCTCGGGTGTGGTTAACTCTCAATATCCGAGGCAATCTTGTCACACTCCAGAATAGAGTGGGGGCCCGTCCAGGATTATTCCAGGACTCTGTGTGTTGTTAGAACCTCTTGTAGGGATACTGACTTAGTCTATATCCTCTACTATCAATCTACATAAGTTTCTACTAATTCTACCTGTCTCCTATCTGTCTGACGGACATTTGTGTTGTGGTGGTGTTTAGTTAATACTGTTAGTTAGTGATTAATTGTATTGCTTGGCACACACATACACTTAGGTAAACACATCGCATAGTCAACATGTCTACCCACGAGTTAGACTTAGCCAAAGTTCAGGCAACTGGTCATAAATTAGGTCTAGAGGGGGATGCATTGAAATCCTATGTTCAAGCTGTGGAAAGAGATTTTTGCCAAGAGGAAAGAGAGAGGAGGAGAGCAGAACGAGACCTTGAAGCTAGTAAAGTGGCTTTATAGGAAAAGAAGATAGTTGCTGACAGCGAGATGAAACGGCTTGAGTTGGAAGCTGACAGAGAGAGACATGAACACGAGTATCGAATGAAGCTACTTGAGGCACAAGCGCCTGCTACTGGTGTAACTGAGGGAGCTGTGGGAGGTGTACCTCCTGGCTCAAGAGTCAACCAGTAGACGTGACTACCAGGCTATGAAGTGGCCTTTACAGCTGTTCGAACCCGAGAAAGAACGGATAGACCTGTACTTAGAGAAGTATGAAGCTATGTCTATTGCAATGGGGTTAGACAAAAAGAAATGGTGTTTGAAACTCTCCCAGGGACTTCGAGGCGCCGGTTACGAAGTCTATGCACGCTTGCCACCGGGTTTGCAGAACGATTACCCGGCATTAAAAGCGGCTCTCTTGAAGAGATTCGAAATCACAGCGCACAGGTACCGACGGAAGTTTAGAACTTCGAAGCGGGAACCTGGTGAATTGTTTTCAGCATACAGTGTGAGATTGAACTCATACCTTCTTAAATGGATGGCCTTGGCCGGATTTAAGGAGGAGTATGAAAGTTTGCGTGAGTTGATGGTTGTAGATCAGATGTGAATGTAAATGTCAAAACCCTTGCGAAACTTCTTAGGTGAGAATAGGGCTGAGAGATTAGATATAGTCACCATGTTAGCTGAAAGGTATGTTGAAGTCTATGGCGAGACTGGAGACACCAGTCCAACCGATCCGAGATCGAAAGATAAGGATCAAGGTAAGTCAAGTAAGGCATCAAAGAAGGCCAAAGGTTCTGTTGAACCGACGAAACAGGTAAACTCTTTAGAGAAGAACTCTAACATCAACCCAGGTAAGAATAGCCCACCTAGCTCTCCAAAGAGGAAGTGGAGTGAACGGTGGTGCAAATTCTGCAAGTCCAGCACCCACAATACGAGTGAGTGCAAGAGTAAGCAAAAGGACTTACACTTTGCTTGTCTTGCTGAGGTTAGGGATAGACCATGCAGGAAAGTGAAGTCAGTTGATGGGAATTCTGAACAGAAGAGACCTCCAGTGATTGAGAGAGTGGAAGTGAACGGACAACAGGTGATGTGCCTCTATGACACAGGATTGCAATTTCCTACTGTAATTGCACCCCACCTGACAGGCCCAGAGCAACTCACCGGGGAGATAACGGAGATACAGCCAGCCAGTAAGATTGCGGTAGCATTACGTTGCCCGATTGCCAATGTGGAGATTCAGAGCAAGTACGTTACTGGATGCATTCAGGCGGCAGTAGTACCGGATCCTGTCTATCCCATGATCCTTGGCCGGAAGTACATGTTTTTGGGCGAACCAAAGCACCCTAGCATCCATAAGTCTAGGCAGGTCAGATCTACAGAGGAAGATTGTCTAGAAAAGGTGTCTCCGGAAACCTCAACCGGATGTGATGAGTACTGCTCAGAGCAAGGATGCGACGGTGTGTCCTTGTTCAAACAGGTCGTCCAAAGGTATGAACCCGTTAACTCAGGGTAAGTTCAACTCTGAAAACCGGTCGCAGTTAATTCAGACCAGAGCAGAGAAGTGGCAGTGGGAACGTAAGTTAGTTCCTGAGAGCTTTAGTGCTAATCTGCTGTGAACGGTACATGTCAGGTCCCCAACCGGACATCTGACGGTAGGGGCAACCACTAAGTGTCATTCCCGGTACTATTGGTGGCCGGGAATGACAGGCGACGTGCGCAGATATATCAGGTCTTGTCCTGAGTGCCGTAAATGCACACCTGGAAAACGGACGAAGACGAAGATATTCTTCGCGGTTGGAGAACGAGTTCTAGCACTACTCCCAATCGAGGGGAACGAATTCGATATCAGGTGGCAGGGCGCATTCCTAGTGGATAAAGTGGGGCTCCACAAGCACTATGGAGTGGTGATCCTGGGAAAGTCTGCTACTTTCCATTCCACTCTCCTCATGCGTCATGAGGGGAAGCCCAATGATAAGTCTGCACACCCAAGGGCACAAAGTTTCGCTGAGAACGCGGTTCGGGGTTCAGGTCAGGTAGCGGAAAGCCTGTTACAACATAGGCAGTTCTATATGTATCTGCAGGTACCTTCTTCGGTTCAGCCCAGTGATCGGGGGAACATGACCGGCCAAAAGAACACCCGCAGCGCTAGCTACACTGAGAACCATGGTAGGAAGAGGTGGGTTGTGTCAGAACGTACACAGACCTCTGGTTCCTCAAACCGACCGACTGCAGTCCAGCTGGGTCCTCAAAAGGGGAAGCTGGAGTTGCAGAAGTCCAGTAAACTCTGGAAGAAGCGATCGTTAAATAAGATCGAGACGGGAGCTCTGGTCCGCAAGATACTGCGAGATGCCCGATCGCAGTAGCGGAGTAGGTGTTGATCACCCATGATACTTAATAGCTTGTCACCCCACCAAAGGTGGTAAAAGTATCCTATGAAATATTGTCGGGTTAGACTTCCTCACCCGCCATCCGGTCTCTAAGAGAGAAGATGGAACGACATAGACAGCTTCTGCTAAAAAGTGGAACGACGGGGTTGATCCTCTTAAAGTGGGGGAGTGTGACGAAACGATGCTTCATCTGTCTTTTGTCTATTAGGTTTCGGCTCTATTCGGCGCGTCATCGGGGACTTTCCTGCTTTTTAATAGACTGGGGGGGGGAGAGAGAGGGGGAAAGTCGATGGGATTTTCCGTCTAGTAGGTTCTCGAAGCACCTGGATTTGAGTGACCAGGGTTGCTGGATGCACCAACAAATTCTCGTGCAGAAGAATCTAGAAACTCTAGTACGGGGAATGAATGTTGTCCGTGAAGTTGACTTGCATCAAGAAGCACTCGTTTCTCGTGCGCTTTGGTACGCACGTAGGAGAAATGCGGCTGGAAGAGTCATTCACTTTCTCCATCTCAAGGCGTGAGGACGCATGGCTTTGCTAGGCCGATTGTATAGCGTCTCACACCCAACCAAGATGTAGCTGACTGTCGACCCATTACGGCATGCTTGACCATTAACAGTTCTAGTAGCTGACTGGAGTCTGGTTCAAGTAATTCAGGTATTTACTTGGTTAATTAATTTAACTTTGTAATTGATCACAAAACGCAATTGTTCTAATCTCATTAAATATGAGGTTGACTTTGCATCGCTAATGAGAAACGGATCGATAACGTAGTTGAGAAACTAGGGCATATATACCTGCGCATGTTGCGTTTGTTTACAAGCCTGTGTAGTTCTGTCAACTGATTAGAACATAAAGTCCGTTGCATTGACGTATTGTGTTCACCAGTTATCAACTTTGTATGGTAGATAGTTGCATATACTATGTTGCTGTTCTATAATAGGACACAGTTACTAGTGTATGATATGAACCTAACTTATGTCAGTCAGTAGCTGAGGCTAGAAGAACTGTTGGATAGCCGGTTAAGTTGTTAGATGGAGATTCAGACAGTGATGTGTTTAGCTACGAAGTAAATAGAGCACTTAATGCTTAGCCACAGGGAATGATGTAACTATTGTGTGTTAACGTAATAGTGAATTCATTTTGTGGAACTGTGGAATTCTGTGAGAAGGTAAGTTCTTCATTGATGATATATATACATGAAGGATGTGTCATGATGTATATATATTAGGTCATGTTGTGTGCTACTTCTGGGATTGATACCGAACGCCGAGTGGTTCGACGCGTGATAACAAGGCGTTACCATCGCGATGTAAACATGCGTTCGTAACCCTTTTACCGTGGAAAAAAAATTTTTTTTTTTTTATGCAAACTGTGTATTTTTTTTCTTTCATAATTTGATATGTTATGTTGTCCTGGCAAAATAAAATGTTTTTTTAAGTGAAAATGAGTTGTCTTTTAGAAATTGTGAGGAAATTGTGTGGAAATTGACCAACTGCTTCAGAATCAGAGCTGTCATCATTTTCACTGTCCAATTCGCTGTCTTCAGAACTAGAAGTAACTTCATCATTGTCATCAAATAGTAACTCCTGAATTTTTTCTTTCGTAAGTGGACGTTTACGACTTGTCATGGTGTTCTGTTTTATTCGAAAATTAGCATCTGAAAAAAAAAAAAAAAAAAAATATGAAAACCCAGCCATGTTGTTCATGCACGTACTCTGTAGATTCCAAGCTTGCTAATAAAAACTATGCAAATACATGCCCATAGGATACATGTATGTACGCATACATCTACACAAGCTATACTATGCATAAATTATAATCATACTACAAAGTTATAAATTATAATCATAATAAAATCACAATAAAAAGTATTTTGTTCTTTCGTACCTTTTTTTTCTTGTTTACTGTCCACTTTCACTTTTGGCATCACGTGATGACCTACTTTTATCTTCCGCTGTTGAACTGGCTGTTGGATTAGCCGCCCTATGCATTTCCTATGCTATTTTTGTATTAACACAAGTTTACTCGGGACGCACGGCACACAGAAGACTTTTACATCTGATGACGAGTTAACTCGTGATGCACGGTTAAAGCCAACAATTTTTATGACGAGTTAACTCGTGACACAAGGTAAAGGGGTTAATTCTTGTCTTTACTGTCCTGGTTCTGTTCATGCTTGCATAAGTACGAGTCAGTGCTGATGTGATAGAAGTATAGAAGGACAAAAGGAGGTTGAAAGAGGCACAGGGAAAATGGGATATGGGATTGAGAGCAAGTTATGAAAGTATGAGACTGGCGAACCAGGCCAGCTGCGAAGTTCGGCCAGGCCAAGGCTAATCCACTTGGAAGGTCAGAACTGGAGCAGAACCCTTGGAACATGTGGGGAACATGTTTTGCCAAGAAGACTTCTTGACTCTAGGGAAGAGTCTAATAAGAAGAGTTTCGCTATAGGGTGGGCAGGATGTCCCACCAGCGAAATGGAGTGTGTACATACTTTATGTGATCATGTATTATTACTATATCCCGAGTGATGGTACATTGATCGTTACTATGTTTACTATGGAATGCATACTGTACGGTTGGGGTCCAGGGAAGCCTCACCTTAATGTTTAGTTCTGTTAACTCTAGAACTAGGATAGCTATTGACTTTAGCGACAACTGGTAGATGAATAGGGATATGTGAGATGGACGATCAGACTCGTCATTCTTATTACTTACTCTGTTTGATGGGCTGTTCTTGAAGGCCATCTGACATTGACAGATACCCATGCTTTACTACTCTCAACATAGAGATGATGCTCTAGTTAGTTGAATAACGAATTAGCCTGACTGAGGGTTGAGTAGTCAATGATTTGATGCATGTGGACCAATGTTGGGGGCCGAATACTCTCACCGATCACTCTTCCTTTCAGGAGTTGCCTGTTGAGGAACCAGCCTACTACAATTGTTGTTTGCCTGAAACCACTTCGTGTACCATAGCGAATGATGGTAGAGACACTACTTACCACGCCTGACTAAACCACATCTTGCGAAAGGGTGAATCATCCTGACTGAATGATTCTCACCACGTTGATTCCAGTGCCCTGAAATTGCACATGTGGGACGTGATGGTTTGTTTCTTTTTCTGACAGTTTGAAGATGCTCTATTTCAGCAATGAAATGTTCAGCAACCTGAGCAATCACGCTAAAGTGTAAGAGACAATCGACTTTCTACGGAATGATGTTGCTATGTTTACCCAGTGAGATGTATCAAGGTGGGGTAATCTCAGCTCTGGGAGCTCATCAAGTCCAAGTCTATTGTTGATCCGCCTAAACGTCGGAAACTTTAAGCAGAGGTTAGCACATAACCTTGTGCAGACCCTACGTCAGCTATAGAGTCTACGAACTGTGAAATGTTTTTCTCATATGACTCTTGTAAACTCGCAGCAGAACTATATTATTACCCAACCTGGGGTACGTGATATTATTCAGGGACCATTAGATTGGTCATTGGCTACAGACGAGAACTGTTTAGTGCCTTTAACAGTGACTCATTAGGAAGTGATGGAGTGCAGTCCATCCAGTTGAGTGAAGGTTCAAGTGGTTAACTCCTCTTGTTGTCGATCCAAGCTCTGGGGACGGAGTGGTCTCCAAGGTTCTAGTCATCTCACTGGAAGGAAGCCGGGTGAGTGGCGGACCGACTGGACGGGACATCTGCATCCAATCTACTTCTCAGCCTGATGATTTGAGCCATATCTCTGATTCTGCCTCTACTCTATCCTCTACATTTGTAAATAGAATTATTCTATCAGGGTGTTCAATTCATTTCTATATTCTCAAGGGTAGAATAAACTTTGTGTATGTTGACTTACTCTTTGTACAATTATTGAGTGTGGTCTCGGACGATGCCTCATTGTTCATTGTCCCAAGGGAGTAGGTAGATAGTGGGGGTCTAGAATCTGGAGGGGCTTGTAGACATAATTAACTAATATGAGGTCAATAGCAGAGTAAACAGTGTATCTACCTGTCCAGCCCCTGAGGTCAGAATACACGGGAGTGCTAGAGACACCTCGGGTGTGGTTAACTCTCAATACCCGAGGCGATCTTGTCACAGTAATAAACAATATTATTGCAATATCCATTGATGCCACATGCTTTAGTTTAAGATCAATAGTATCCAGTAGTTTGACCAGTTCAAATCAATCTTTTAATATTAAGGGGTGAATTATTGTCACACTGGTTAAGCAGTTTCTGCAAGCCATTTCACCATCCTGTGTTAGACAGAGATGAGCATAGATTAAATTGGTCTTAATGGTTGCCCAGGCCTGTGTAATTTAGGAAGGCCATAAAGTTTGGGGGGGGGGGGTGTCAAAGACTGAAACAGGAGGCAGGAAGCCTGCCTCATGATAGAACACCACCGGGATGTGGGGTCAACCTCAGATAGATTAGAGGGAACACATTGCCCGGGATCAGGGCAGGATAGATGATAGAAAAGGGGGACTATTAACTAGTCCTCACACGGAGGCGTTGACCAGATAGTTAGCACTACTGGTCACGACAGAATCACGCCTGCGTGATCGCCACGATTGCCACTCAACCAAAGACAGCTAATAGAAGCGTGCTAACTGACCTAGCACGCAAAGAGCCGAAGGACGCATGAAGGTCCTTCCGCGTGGCGTGTAGCGACGCGAGTGAAGGAAGTCAGACTGGGGACTGACGTTGTAGTGTTCACATCGTATAGAATAGATATGTGTTTTCGTATAGCCTAGTAGATAGAGATTAGCTATAGGGTTTAGAAAAACTAGTGATAGAGAATATTGTGACTTTATGTGTGATCAGATAGCGACTGTTTTGCAATTGTAAAGAGCCAACGGCAATAAAATGTACCATTTCATTCCGCGCACACGACTTGCAAGTTTCTTGTATGGTGTGGGAGAAGTAATCCGATGATGCCTGAAACATGAGTTGTTGACAGGCAATAGGATTAAATGTGGTGTCAGAAGTGCTGCTTGAACCTGAGTTCAAGCTATAACACTTACCCACGGCTCTAGACTAGGTTTACGGATAGGATATTACAAAGATTAAATGTTTAATTTGTGTCAGTGACGATGACGTATGCAGACTAGATCGAGTTGCCAGCAGAATTGTGCCTATCGTGATGAAATAATGTTTATTTGTGCTTATTAGAATGTTATATATTTAAATAATGTGTTCTTCAAAGTTGTAAGTATTCATATTATGTTCTTTTTTCATTTATTTATGTAATTATTTATTTGTTTTTGAATAATTGTCAAAAATGATTCAGGGCGGAGCAATACAAAGGTCAGCGACAGTATTGATTTTTGCAAGCTAAAAATAGCGCTGCGCCTGTGACGTGGCACGATTGACAAGCAGTTGGGCCTCGCCACTTGGAATCAGCATTTCAGTGTTTACAAACTGCCAAGCTACTGCCTACCTGAATCTTTACGATGTATTAACTATTATTTGTTTATTTAAGTTAGAGAATGAATATATTTATTTATTTACACATTATTATTATATTTATATTTATTTAAAAGCAGTTATTGAATTATTTTTCGTACTTTTCTATTTGTTTACCGTCACGAGGGCACTACTTTCAGCTATGCAAATTAGATTTGGTCTGCACCATACTTCCATAGATTAAACTAGGCTAGTAACGAAAGACATATTACTGTAGAACGAAGACAGGACAATGACATTAAATATTAATTAATCGATATTCTGTTTGTTCGTGGGCATGTCAGTGTCATTGTACCAATTTGTCAAAAATCTATTTTTCGTTTACGAGTTGTTAATTGTTGCTGCTCTGTAAACCAGGGTGAACAACAGCTGATAGATAACGTGAGTGTATGCCGATGTGCCAAACAAGGTGACCTGATTAGAAAACTCGTGTGTATTCCTGGGTGCCAAAGAACGGGACCGGTGTTGCTGACGTGTTGTTCCTTGTTCTCGGGAACATTAAGATGAGTAAAACCTACGTTTTTGGCATGCATTGTGATTAATAGTGCATCTCTTTTTCAGCGTGTATTGTATGAACAGACTTTGTGCTCTAATTTTTTGGAGAATACAATTTTCCAGAATGTAAACAAAGAGTACAATTTGTAGTGCTCAGATATTAAATAACATAGCATATTAAAGAAAAATAACTGAGTGAAGCAGTCAGTTCAGGTCAACGCGAGCCAATTACCCAACAACATGGCTACTCTAGCTGACTTCCTTAAAGCAGGCAAAGAATTGCAATACACAGGTAATGAGCTAGAACAATATGCGGATCAAAAATTTAAAGAAGCAAAGGATGCAGAGAGAGAAGAACGCGCACAGGAAAGACAACACCAGATACAACTAGCTGAGATAAAAAAAACAAAAAGAAGTGCAAATTAAGCAACAACAATTAGAACATGATAAGGAATTTAAGCAAAAGCAATTAGATCAGGAGAGAGAATTAAAGCAAAAAGAGATAGATGAAATGGCAAGAGTTAAGGAAAAACAAATACAAGTAGAATCAGAGACACAGTTAAAGATGAAAGAGATGGATGTAGACTCACACGCAGAGATCTCTGCCACTAAACTTAAAAGTCAACAAGAAGAAAATAAGTTCAACAAATACAAAAATATTATCAAACCATATTGTAAAGACGATTCAATATCTGCTTGGACAGAAAATGTCGAGTATCAGTTTAAATATCACCAAGTTCCTTTAGAGATGTGGGCTATGATTTATATGAAGAACCTGAGTGGTGAGCCCCTTAAAGTGATAGAATCTATACCAACCGATCTTAGATCTGACTACCAATACATCCGTGATAGGATTATGCAACACTTTTTACTTGATGCCCCTGGGTATCAGGTTCAGTTCTCAAATTTAAAACCTAAACCTAGTGAGACTTTCATTGACTACGTCTCAAATGTTCAAAGTGTACTAAATAGGTGGCTTAAAGCAGCTAACATAGGAAAAGACTTTGATAGATTGAAAAATTTAATAACTACGGATAAAGTAATATCCACGATACCATCCTCTTTTGCTAAATTTTTGCAGCAGTCAGACATTGAAACCATAGAACAGTTTGAAAAGAAAGGGTCTGCATATTTTTCTTCAAACAGAAATATTTTTAAGACTTCAAATGACTCTGAAATAGTTTCCTTTGTAAAAGATCAATCTAAAAACTATCAGAGCAATAGAAAACCATTTAATAAATTTGACAAGAAAGATAGAAAAATTTCAAAATGTATCCACTGTCAACTTTTACATGACACTTATTCAATGTGTGACAAATCGCCAAGTTATCCGGCACATCTTGAAAATGTTATTAAGAAGCAACAGAACAAAAGATCTGCATACCGGCGTGCCATCAAATGTTTTTTTTTGTTCCAGCTACGGCCATTATTCAAATAAGTGCCTGGGCCGCCAACGTATGAAAGCCAACAATGCTATTTTACTTGAAACATCTTCTGATAGTGGTAGTGAGACTGAGTGTGATGTTGAAAATGAATTACCTGTTAACCAAACGGAAGAGGTGTGTTGTGTAAACGATATGTTGAGTTTTGACAGTTGTGAGCGATGTCACCAATTTCATGCTGACGGAAAATTAGAATGTGGACATACAGTTCCATTCTCATCTGAGAGTGTGAATGCAGCCTTAGCCTCCAGAGGCAATTTAGAGTTCCACAATGCAATGGTCAATGATAGACCATGCCAATGTTTGCTGGACAGCGGTAGTACCCTTATTGGTCTCAGAAAGGAACTGGTGAGTCAAGAGGATTATACAGGTGACTCTGTCAAATGCCTAACCTTTTCGGGTAACATTGAAATTTACCCTTTGGCCAAAGCCCGTATTAACACTCCTTTCCTTTCGGGTACATTTACTTGTGCTGTACTTGACAACCCTTGTACTGATTTAATTCTGGGTTGCTTACCCCAACTAAAACAATGTACTAGCGATGAAATAACTGCATGGAACCAACTGAATGCAGTTAATGCAACAACCAGAGCAGACACTATAAAACATCAAGACACGCTACAAGATGAGAGACTACTGGTGCTTTCTCCATCTAGCACTGATGATACCAACAGACAAAAATTCATAGAACAGCAGAAAGCTGATCCTAGTTTGTCTCCTTATTTAAAAGTATTGAAAGAATGAGCCGAAGTGACAAAGAACGCATCATGGTTCTTCAGATTAAATAATGGCATCCTTACTAGATATTATACTACTGGTAACCATGAGATTCAGCAAACGGTGTTACCTGTACAACATCGCCTAACTGTGCTAAAGATTGCACATGAGTCACCGTTTGCTGGCCATCTTGCATATGACAAAACCAGGGCCAGAATTCAGGCTCATTTTTATTGGCCAGGTTTTTGCAATATTAAATTATTTTGTCGTTCGTGTAATGTCTGTCAACAGTTAGTACGAAAGGGTAAACATACTACAGCTGAAGTACAATATGCCAACAAAGGGGCGAGAACAATTGAACTTGAACCAGATCAAGACATACTTCTCTTGCTTCCTGACAAACGAAATTTATTATTGACTTCATGGCAAGGGCCATTCAAGGTGGTACGTAATATTTCAGATGTTGACTATGAAATATCAATAAACGGACACTTAAAGATATTCCATGTCAACATGTTGAAACCTTACTATTCACGACAAGAGACAGAAGTAGAGACAGACGAACACAGTGCACCCACACCTAGTGATCAGACGACAGACATACACAACGCAACTACACTAGTTAGCGAGACTGGCATATCCGACGAGCATACACTTAGCGAGAATACAGAATACACACTTAGCACCACCACCGTACTGAATCAGGTAGACGACGACGGAATGGAACTACCAGTTCCTATTGTAGACAAAACTGCTACATTAGATAGCATACATATAGAACAGGGACTAACAGACAGTCAACGACGACAATTAGTAGAATTATTGACGGAGTATAAAGACATATTTTCTGACATTCCAGGTAGGACGGACAGAATTGAACACTCCATTCTTCTTTCGGACTCTAAGCCTATTAAATGCAGGCCGTACTCAATCCCACTAAGCTATAGGGAAAATCTAAATAAGGAGATTCTGAATTTAGAGGCTAGTGGGATCATCCAGAAATCCACCTCTGAGTACTCTTTTCCAATTGTTCTAGTTAAGAAGAAAGATTCTACAATTCGTCTGTGCGTGGACTATCGAAAGCTCAACAACGTCACCAAGATCGACGCAGAGCCAATTCCTTCCTGTGAAGATCTTATTCTTGACATGTCCACCTCCAAAATCTTTTCTAAATTAGATCTCACTAAGGGATATTGGCAGGTCCCTATGAAGTCTCAATCCATCCATCTTACTGCTTTTTCAACACCTTTAGGACTTTACGAGTGGCGTTTTCTTCCTTTCGGACTTCGAAACGCTCCTGCCACTTTCGTACGCTTAACTAGAGATCTACTTCATGGAGTGACGAATACAGTGACCTATATAGATTATATATGTGTCCATACTGATGACTGGACAACACACCTACTGAAACTGAGACATGTCTTTAATAGGTTGCGACTCTTCGGGCTCACTGTCAAACCGAGCAAAGTCGAATTGGGCCTAAAAGAAATTGATTTTGTGGGTCATGTCATTTCTCAAGGTCAACTAAAGACTGACCAGAAAATTATTACCAAAATTATGAATCTGACCATGCCTACCACCAAGAAACAGGTCAGAAGCCTTTTGGGGTTAGTGAATTACTATAGTAAATTTATTCCAAATTTAGCGGAGATTACAAGTGTATTTTCCAATGTTTTAAAAGCTTCTGTAAAATTGGATGTCAAAGATGCATTATTAATTTCTGCATTGTCAAAATTTAAAATCTTGTTTAGTAATGTTCCAATCCTCCGCTTGCCTAATCCTATGCTCGTTTATTATCTTAGGACAGATGCCAGCAGGATCTCCATCGCTGCAGTACTAGGCCAATTTTATGAGGGCATCTTCCATCCGATTTGCTACGTGAGCCGTAAGATCACACCCACCGAGTCCAGATATTCCATATCCGAGTTGGAAGCCTTAAGCGTCATCTATGCGGTGAGAAAGCTGCATCGATTTCTGGCGGGTGTGCACTTCATTGTCCAGACTGACAACTCCCCAATAACGGTCATGCAGAGTGGTGTACATCGAAATGACCGAATATACAGGTGGTCGCTAATACTACAAAATTACACCTTTAGTATAGAACATATTAAGGGGAAAGATAACATCTTGGCTGATACCCTTAGTCGACCATCTGATGTAGCAATACCAGAAATTTCCACATAAGAGTGTAGAGTAATAGATGTTAATTTAGTACAGTCAAATATTCTATGTGAAATATGTTAGAAATACATGGATATTATGTGCTGAACTAAGTACCAAAAACATTGACCTGCTATGTGTCCGTAGACATCAAAAGTAAGAACTTTACTCTGGGAACAAATATATCACCTTGTGAACTAGGACAGCTTATTACTTGCTAAGCTCCATATATGTTCCAGTGAATTAGTTGTGTTAAACAGAGAAAAACAGTGTCAGATGATTATATACAAACAGACACGAAAACAGTGGTCTACTTTACAAACGAACTCTACAGGTGCAATACCCATAGAACAAATATGACTGTGTAATGGATTTCAAATACCCAGAACAATTGTATAGATATTATGCCAATGAAAGCATGTTTCTGAACATTAATGGCAACGACTAACCTGAGGTATTTAAAGACCATGTATATATAAACTTAATGTGATATGTATCATAATGTTTTAATATAGTGATAAAATATAGATAGATTATGTCATTTTAATTTATATTTAGAGTTAGACAATATAATATTTTTCATTTTTTTTTTTGGTAGATATAATATTAATTTACATATTTATTTAGCTTTAAAAGTAGATTAGGATAGTAATTTAAACATGACAACTAATTATAAGAAGTTTAGATATAAATAGTATCATTCAGTTTATTATATTTCACTTTGTTTCATTCCATTTGATTTCATTCCATCTTAACCAATCCATTTAACAAACGTTATCATTTAGTAGTATGATTAGGTTACACCATAATAGAATAGAAATATTATACACTTAAAGATACATCATTTACACCATATAGAATAAGAATATCAATCATATAGTTTGTTTCATTTAAAAACATTAGTTAGAATATGTTATATTTCACATCACCTATTTTAGAAAGGGACGTAACTTATTACATTTCACATTACCCATTTCACAAAGGGACATAACTCATCTCACATCAATTTCATTTCACATAGGTAAATTGCATCCCTTAAATTAGATAAACATTAGGAGTAATGTAAGCTTATTTTAGGATTAATATGACAGATAGATTAAAATAGGCAACACATTAAATGTATATTTATAGAACTAGTACTAGTATGTCAGTATTTAGAGTAATATTTCAGTAGAATAGAGTGGTTAATAATACCAGGGTACAAACCATCAACCCTTTTTTCTTACATGTAAATATGTTGTAAATACTTAACGTGTGCAATGGTTGATGCACAGTCATTAGGCTCAACTCTGTCAAACTGAGCCAAACTTGTACAGTGTCACTCCAAGGTTTTTAAATAACTATGAGGGTAAAAGATGCGTGACAAAAATGAGAGTGAAAGTTATGTGACAGAAATGAAGGTAAAAGATGTGTGACAAAGGTGAGGGTGAAAGACGTGTGACAAAAGTGAGGGTAAAAGAGGTGTGACAGAAATGAGGGTAACAGATGTGTGCCAATAGTGAGGGTAAAAGAAGTGTGACAGAAATGAGGATGAAAGATGTGTGACAGAAATGAGGGTAAAAGATGTGTGCCAATAGTGAAGGTAAAAGAAGTGTGACATAAGGGAAGGTTAAAGATGTGTGACAGAAGTGTGAAAGTGAGAGCAAATGTAAAATATACAGGAGAGAGTGAGAACAGTCAGCGGATTTTTTCTGCCGCTCAGCAGGACTTTTTATTTTTGTTGGCGTCAAATGTTGGTTTCAATGTTGAAAATGTGTTGTAATGAATGTATTTTGTGTAGTTTAGTTTAGGATCTTAGTGAAAGTATTTTGAGTCTCATAAGACAGAAACGTGGTCACAGATTTGTATTATACACATGTTTGTGACCACAGTTAAATGAATTATGGCACTTGAAAAACTAACTTACATACACATGATAGTTAGATACACATGTTAGAGGGTAGATTATACGTTTAATTACATCCAAACACACAAACAACCAGAAAAACAAACATATAAATTGCATACACTTTTATTAGATCAAAGGGAGATAACTCCGGGTCAGGGGACATAATAGACAACGAAAAACTAACTTAACAGTGAAATATGACTTTACACGCGGAAGCGAGATAGGTAAAGCCTGTCGCTCACAGCTTGTGTAATGGTTGTTTAATATTATATGGGGGACATGAAGCAATTCATGTGTTGACCTTCAGAAAGTCAACTTTGTATGGGTAGTGAGTTAATTTACTATTTGAGGGCAGGTCTTATAAGACAACGGTCCGGTTCAGACATACCTCTAATTAATATAATATTGCGACTGAGAAGAGGGCTCACGCCAACCAGACAAGTTTGTGGCGATTGCCAGTAGCCAAGTAAAGTGATGCTACATTGTGACATTAGTCAGTAGGTCTATTGAGTAGCCCAAAGCCAGGTTATCTACAGTCTTTGACAAAAATTAGACACACTAATTTTTTAGAAACCTCTTGCGTCACAACCAATGAGTCAAAGTTGATGACGCAACACAGGAGGGGAGGGTGTGTGTCAAAGACTGAAACAGGAGGCAGGAAGCCTGCCTCATGATAGAACACCACCGGGACGTGGGGTCAACCTCAGATAGATTAGAGGGAACACATTGCCCGGGATCAGGGCAGGATAGATGATAGAAAAGGGGGACTATTAACTAGTCCTCACACGGAGGCGTTGACCAGATAGTTAGCACTACTGGTCACGACAGAATCACGCCTGCGTGATCGCCACGATTGCCACTCAACCAAAGACAGCTAATAGAAGCGTGCTAACTGACCTAGCACGCAAAGAGCCGAAGGACGCATGAAGGTCCTTCCGCGTGGCGTGTAGCGACGCGAGTGAAGGAAGTCAGACTGGGGACTGACGTTGTAGTGTTCACATCGTATAGAATAGATATGTGTTTTCGTATAGCCTAGTAGATAGAGATTAGTTATAGGGTTTAGGAAAACTAGTGATAGAGAATATTGTGACTTTATGTGTGATCAGATAGCGACTGTTTTGCAATTGTAAAGAGCCAACGGCAATAAAATGTACCATTTCATTCCTCGCACACGACTTGCAAGTTTCTTGTATGGTGTGGGAGAAGTAATCCGATGATGCCTGAAACATGAGTTGTTGACAGGGGGGGTTATGATCCTGTGGAATGACTAACTGTGCAGTAGCCTCACTGATGAATTTACTATCTAAAAGTGATGGAATCTCCTTCCTCACTTTTGCATCCAATTCCTCAGGGTTGCTAGCGTTAGGCCATTCTTTTTTAGATTTCCAGCTGCCAAGGGATTTTTTACGTGTGCAACAATACACACGGGCATCTGACATCACTACCCAGAGGCCAGGGGAAATTTTGTTACTAGAAGTCCACATGAAAAAATCTTGGCCCTCGCTGGGGCATGAACCCGGGACCTCCAGCACTCGAGGCGGACACCATACCTCGAAAGCATTCAGCCCCCTGATGATTGCCTGGAAGAGGCTAATGAAAGTAGAACATTATATACAACTATCAGAAAGAGACAATAGCATTCTTTAATATTGTGACGAGATGAGAAGAGTGGGAAAGCATTGTGACAACTGGAAAGATCAGTGGGAACAGAGACATAGGCTGACCGAGAAAGATGATGCTGGATGGATTGTACTGTGACATTCAGAAATATTATCAGCAGAGTTGATCCTGAACAGGAGATATATGAACACCTATGGTAGTAGGCAGGGCACATGATGATGATGCAATCTCATATGTTTATTTTTTCATATTGCCAGTCTGAGTAAAAGAAGCACCACAAATATCATACTTGTAAGGTTTATCTCCTGTGTGTGTTTTCTTTTGGTCCTTCAGACTACCAGCTTGAGTAAACGAAGCACCACAAACTCACTTGTAAGGTTTCTCTCCTGTATGTGTTCGCTTATGTTTCTTCAGATTGCCAGCTTGAGTAAAAGGAGCACCACAAACATCACATGTGTAAGGTTTCTCTCCTGTATGTGTTCTCTTATGTGTCTTCAGATTGCCAGCTTGAGTAAAAGGAGCACCACAAACATCAAATGTGTAAGGTTTCTCTCCTGTATGTGTTCTCTTATGTGTCTTCAGATTGCCAGCTTGAGTAAAAGGAGCACCACAAACATCACATGTGTAAGGTTTCTCTCCTGTATGTGTTCTCTTATGGTTCTTCAGATGGGTAGAGCAAGTAAATGAAGCACCACAAATATCACACTTGTAAGGTTTCTCTCCTGTATGTGTTCTCTTATGGTTCTTCAGATGGTCAGGGCGAGTAAATGAAGCACCACAAATATCACATGTGTAAGGTTTCTCTCCTGTATGTGTTCTCTTATGTGTCTTCAGATCGCCAGCTTGAGTAAAAGGAGCACCACAAACATCACATGTGTAAGGTTTCTCTCCTGTATGTGTTCGCTTATGTCTCTTCATATTGCTAGCGTGAGTAAAAGGAGCACCACAAATATCACATGTGTAAGGTTTCTCTCCTGTATGTGTTCTCTTATGTCTCTTCAGACTACCAGCTTCAGTAAAATGAGCACCACAAACATCACATTTGTAAGGTTTCTCTCCTGTATGTGTTCTCTTATGGTTCTTCAGATAGTTAGGGCGAGTAAATGAAGCACCACAAATATCACACTTGCAAGGTTTCTCTCCTGTATGTGTTCTCTTGTGGTTCTTCAGACTACCAGCTTCAGTAAAATGAGCACCACAAACATCACATGTGTAAGGTTTCTCTCCTGTATGTGTTCTCTTATGTGTCTTCAGATCGCCAGCTTGAGTAAAAGGAGCACCACAAACATCACATGTGTAATGTTTCTCTCCTGTATGTGTTCTCTTATGGTTCTTCAGATAGGTAGGGCAACCAAATGAAGCACCACAAATATCACACTTGCAAGGTTTCTCTCCTGTATGTGTTCTCTTATGGTTCTGCAGATGGCCAGGCTGATTAAAAGAAGTACCACAAACATCACATTTGTAAGGTTTCTCTCCTGTATGTGTTCTCTTATGTGTCTTCAGACTACAAGCTAAAGTAAAATGAGCACCACAAACATCACATTTGTAAGGTTTCTCTCCTGTATGTGTTCTCTTATGTCTCTTCAGACTACCAGCTTCAGTAAAATGAGCACCACAAACATCACATTTGTAAGGTTTCTCTCCTGTATGTGTTCTCTTATGGTTCTTCAGATAGTTAGGGCGAGTAAATGAAGCACCACAAATATCACACTTGCAAGGTTTCTCTCCTGTATGTGTTCTCTTGTGGTTCTTCAGACTACCAGCTTCAGTAAAATGAGCACCACAAACATCACATTTGTAAGGTTTCTCTCCTGTATGTGTTCTCTTATGTTTCTTCAGATGGTCAGCTTGAGTAAAAGAAGTACCACAAACATCACATTTGTATGGATTCTCTCCAGTATGTGTTCTCTTGTGGCATTTCAAACTGGCAGCGTGAGTAAAAGAAGCGCCACAGTCATCACACTTGTAAGGTTTCTTTTCTGTATGTATTCTCTTGTCATTCATGTTCTTTTGGCACTCTAGATGGTCATCTTGAATCAAAAGACCATCCCATTCAATACACTTGTTTGACATATCTTCACTATGTGTTCTCTTATATCTGTTTACACAAACATTTGGACTATAAACATCAGACAAGTCTCCTGTGTGAGTTATTTGTGAGCTATAACTGACATAATCAACAATGTCATCAAGAGACTTTGCAAAGCTCTGTGTATGTTTTTCTTGTGTTTCCTTATGTTGCTGCTGACAATTCTCAATAGCCAGAGATAGTTCATTGCTTGTATCAATCACAGAAGACACATTTTCTGACACTTGACAAACATTTTCATGTTTTACTGATGCCTTACAACTGTTCTCAACCATTATTAATTTTGAGTTGTGTTCTGTCATTTCTTGAATGATGCTACCCCCAGCTATGTCTACCATTTTACTGAATCTGTGACTCCTGTCCTCACACAGAACATCTGATAGTTCTTGTTTCACAACCTTCATGTCTATGCTGTCATATGGCCACTTTTGTGGATGCTCTAGTATGGAGTGGTAAGGACTCCTTGGAGACCAAGAGTGTGTTTCTGAAACACACCAAAGTAAATAATTAATATCCTCATGAAAATACCAGGTATTGATTATGAACAGATGTAATTGTATGTAATCAAGCTGGTAAATTGCAGCTACAGATACTAAACTAAACGAAAGATGGAGAAGAAGAATGACTAAAAAATAGTCTTAAAAGTCGAGAGGATCGACTTCATGGCACCAGGTTTTATCCCATATGACTCTTGTCTCTTTTCACAGGGCACTCTGCTAAAAGTGTCGCACAAAGCATGAATACCATAGCTCCAGTGCCGACCCCTAGGAGTC
The DNA here is from genome assembly GCA_963921405.1 of Cepaea hortensis. Taxonomy (NCBI): domain Eukaryota; kingdom Metazoa; phylum Mollusca; class Gastropoda; order Stylommatophora; family Helicidae; genus Cepaea; species Cepaea hortensis. Next base: position 84,350,885 of record OY992890.1, read on the forward strand.
TCCAAGAAATATTCATTTGGGAACTGAAAGACGTAGAAAGAAATTGAACCCACAACCTTCAGAAAGGAATTGACCCCACAACCTTCGGAAAGGAATTGAACCCACAACCTTCGGAGAGCGAGGCAAACGGCTTGACCACTTCACCTCGAAAATCCCCAAATGATTAATGTACTCAGGTATGATCTACTCTGATGTATGATATAAGCTGATGTATGATCTACGTTCTTGATGATCTAAGCTGATGTATGACCTAAGTGCAGGTATTATCTATGCCATATAGGTATGGTAAGGATTTCTTTGTTTGAAAGTGATAGGTAGGTGAACTACAAGAGTGAACAGAGGCAATAAAGTAGCAAACATGGCATAAAAATGCCACAGAAGCCTTGTGTTACTACAAAAATATTATCCCCAGTTCAGAAAAATTCCCTGGTCAAGGTGCTAATGGAGCTGGTCTCTAGGCCAGTGTTTTTCTACCTTTCTTCTGGAGCAAATCCTTACACAAATATTTACGTTGTTCAAGGAACTCTGTTCTATGATCATGCCAGCCATTCTCGGGGGTGCTGAAGACTGGAAGCTGACAGTAGACCTGCAGGGCTGTGGCAAATACCTAGCATAAATCCTGAAGTTTCAGCTGCGACCAGATATTGTAGTGTGCTCTCCGTCGACTCAACAGTTAGTATTAATTGAGCTGACTGTTCTGTTCGAGTCAAGAGTCAAGGAACGGCACACTTATAAGATGGAGAAATACAGTGACATGGTTGCAAGCCTGAGACAAGAAGGATATACCATCATGCTTTTCGCCATTGAGATAGGCATGAGAGGCCTTGTTACCAACTCTGCATACAACGGGGTGAAACAACTTGGTGTAAAGGGACAAGCAAGAACCCGGGCACTTAAAAAGACTGGGCGAAGCTGCGGAGAAGACCTCGAGCTGGCTATGAAGCGAGCGCAATATGGGGTGAGACAAAGATACACAGTAAATGGTTTAACTCTGCCTGCAATGTTAGTCACCGTCTCTCAAGAAGAACAACCTCAGTAACACAAAATCTCTCCAGAAGATTACCACCTAAGTCAACAAGGAAAAGTCTCGACAGATATGCACGACAGGAGAAAGATGTTTGGAAGTCATGACCCAGATGGGCCCATCCTCTGAGAGTGTAAGGAAGGTAAAGGGGGCCGATACATTCGCTGAGGGGAGGGGGGGGGGAGCTTCTGATGATCAGAAGCCTCCTGTTGTGCTTGCTCCCCAGCAGTGTTTTTACCACTGATTTATGATCTAAGCTGATGTATGATCTAAGCTGATGTATGATCTAGGTTCATGATGATATAAGCTGATGTATGATCTAGGTTCATGATGATATAAGCTGATGTATGATCTAGATCATGGTTCTCAACCGGTGGGGGAATTTTAGGGTTTCCTGAAGGGGGGGGGGGGGGGGAGATTATTTTAAGATCGCGTTAATACAAGAACCGATTACTTGATATTGTTTTTCCCTTCATACTTTACGGTTCTGTACGTCTCACCCTTCTAAAATTCATTTTATAAAGTAAGTAGACCCACAAAGCTCTTTCGAGATCGCGTTAATACAAGAACCGATTACTTGATATTGTTTTTCCCTTCATACTTTACGGTTCTGTACGAATAACCCTTCTAAAATTCATTTTATAGAGTAAGTAGACCCACAAATCACATTTTATGTGCATGTCTAGACTTGTTTTGGTATGTGCTTCCATTATTATGTATACTGTGTAGGGGCAGGAAGGGGGGATTTTTAGGTAGGAAATACTAGGGGGGGGGGGGGGGGGTGATGTTCTGAAAATATGATGACGGGGGGCACGGGCCAAAAAAGGTTGAGAACCACTGATCTAGGTTCATGATGATATAAGCTGGTGTATGTTGTAAGCTAATGTATGATCTAAGCTGATCTATATTCTAAGCTGATGCTAAGCTGATGTATGATCTAAGCTGATGTATGACTTATGCTGATGTATTTTTAAGCTGATGTATGTTCTAAGCTGATGTATGATCTAAGCTGATCTATATTCTAAGCTGATGTATATTCTAAGCTAATGTACGATCTAGGCTGATGTATGATCTAAGCTGAAGTATGATCTAAGCTAATGTATGATATAAACTGATGTATGATCTAGGCTCATGTATGATCCAAGCCGATTGTCATGATCGAGAGTGTGACTAAAGCTCACTCTCATCAGGATTGAAGGTGCTCCTCGCCTTGTGTGAGAAGCATGCTTTTGACCGCATCCTGGAGAGAAAGGTCTCTCCAAAACAGGACACTCGAGCTGAGACCGTGGTAGCGGTTAGACGGCTCAGACTCATTGTGGGCAATGGCAACATTTATATTGCTGCCATCTGTATATATTTTAGTTACAGAAGTATAAGAGTGACAGCACAATGTTTTGATTATGTTAAAGTTGTGTAAGTCATGTAATCAATGACAAGAAGTATATTTGGTGATAATGTAATTGTTAATCCAATGACAGAATAGAGAATGTGAAACTGTACGGTGTTATGTTTAGATTTTATAATTTATGTGTCTCTCTGTGATTCCGGAATGATAGATGGAGGATGTGAGAAAATTCAAAATATAATATTATAAACAGTCATTCAATGATAAGCAGCCACTCAATAATAGTCAGCAATTCTGAGCCATGGCAACTTGGGGACTCGCAGTGGTTTATGAGCCCTAACACCTGTGTAAACAAAGTGGTTTCCAAGACCTGATAATTGTAAGACCAGTGATGACTGATATTTGAATGTGTATATTACAATATTTGTAACTTTTCCTTCAACATATCCATACTGTTCTTCACCAGTTCCCATCTTTATTTTCATTCTTGATCACATAATTCTGAGTAGATGTTTGGTGACGTGGGTTATGAGGTTGAGTGTACAAAATTCTTCATATTCAATAGCTCCTGGTCTTTTCGTTAGAGCTATAAATACAGATTTCAAAATATCACTAGGCATGTATCCACTGTGTAAATATCATTCAACATTTTAGTTAATATTTCGGCTCCAAATTCTCCCAGTACTTCAAATTCTTCTATAATGCTTGCTTGTTTGTGTTCCTTGGCTTGAGCTCCAACACGAAGTCCTGTATGTCAGATGAAGGCATCCTGTTGTCCAACATCAGTGTGATGTCATACAGGACCTGAGGTTTGCGTGAGTATCCGTTGTCCCATGTCTGGCTTATTGGTGTAGTGTGCAGACTGGTGGTTCCTCGCCATACAGGCAGACACTCTCCGACTTCGGAGGAATCGGCGATCCTACTGACTTTAGCCAGGACCCCGAAGGGACCTATTGCCCAGGACGCTCGACGAGGATGTGTCAATAGGTCTTGGCCAGTCCGGCCCTGGTGCCTTGGAAACACCTTTGCGTCCCTCTTCTATAATGATTCCATTTGGCCCAGCTGGTTTTCTTTTCTTCACATTGTTGATAGAACCAGTGACTCAATCTTTTAGTATTGGTGGACCATCTAAGTTACTTTCTTATGTTAATTCTGCTCTTTCTCCATCAGTCTACCTACAAGCCAGCAGGCTTGTGTCTCTTTTCATCTGGTTCCTATCCCTTGACCTGTCCGACATGAGAGATCCTACCAGTAGCTGTGCCTCAGTCTGCATAGCTCTTGCGTCATTGGAACACTCAAACCCGTCTTCCACAGTAAGGTGGAGACACGGCAGAGGGGGCTTAATGTGACTGATTCAGAGAAGTTTTTTTTTTTTAAAGTGTAGAGAATGTATATCACACATTGCCTCATATCTTCATGAAGATATGATATTGAAATAAAGGAAAACCCATATGTCGGTTATCTTAGTTGATGGAGATGCAGACAGATCTGATGATGAGGGGCTGATACTAAACATTAATCTTATCAGAGAAGGGAAAGTGAAGGAGACATTATTTATTTATATGGTGCCATTGGAAGATGCAACAAGTGCTGGCTACTTTAAAGCTCTAGAGATGTGTGAATAACTGAAGTGTTCACACAGTGATATTTTTGACTTGGCCTCCAATAAAGGACATTTAATGGCTCATTTCAAAATATGTAGCTTTCTCTGAGATTGATTCATGCCTTTCTTAGCCCATGTTAAAAAATATGCTGCCGCTTGAGGAAAAGGGTTGGCTCCTGAATCATGTTTAAATTTTCCACCCCGGTCACCATTTCTACTTTGCCATAAAATGTTTGTACTTCCACTTCACTACTGCATGTTTTTGGTGCCTACACTTGTATGATATTTATATTTCTTGGCTTGACTTTGAATTTGACAATAATAACTTTCTGATTTAATCAAATAACCATTCATTGATTTAGCTGCTTCCTCATCAAACATCAGTCCTACTCCTTTCCTATATGTATTACCTCCTGAATAAATTATTGTGTGTTTGTCTGTTATTACTTTACCAGATCTCTCCACCTCATTTCAATCATGCATAGGATTTTAATCTTCATATTTTTCATTTCTTTTATTACATTATGTAACTTGCCTATCTCAACTATGTCCTGACATTCCACGTTCCTTTTTTAAACTTGTCTTGGGAAGATAATGTGGTGGTTTTCCCTAGCCTTCTATATTCAGATGGGGGTCTTTTATCTCTGCCTTTGACAACAGTTTCTGATTGTTAGGCTAAGAGAGTGCCCTGCTCTGCTCAACTGTAGAGTTGTGCACTGATCCCGGTGGATACTTGGTCACACCTATGACCTTATTTTCCCCAGTGTCTGAGTAGATTTACATTGTGCTATTGTGTTGATTGTGATGGTATAATGCTTTGACAATTCAGAAAGCAATGGCAAACTTCTAAATGTAGAAAATTATCTAGTAAATCACAAACAGCCAATAAATGCTGGGGTTGACTGCAACATCCTGTAAAGAATATTCTACTAACTGTTACATTATATTGCACTTAATCTTACCTTGACCTACGCAGACTTCAGGTGGTTCTATCTTGACACTCGATACAAGTTTATGCTCCATCTTATGTCTACAGTCAGTCTGAAAGTATCAGTAACTTACATTTGTATGCAAACATAAACTATATAATTGAATTTGATATTTTGTTTTTCAGACACATTAAAGTTTAAGCAATACTTATAACTGCAGCCATTCTTTGTTGTACCTTCCCCCTCCCTCATTACATCCAATAATGAGTCTTCAATTGAAGAGAAAAACAAGAAAATCTTGTCATCAATATTCCCTTTAAACTGTTGCTTAGGAGCAAGAATTTTACTTTGTTAGCTTCTAGCATGAAACTTGTGAGCATGCCTACATTTGACAATTAGGTACATTTGATTCCAATATTGTCTGTTTGTGCATTGAAGCTCGATGATCTGGACTTTATTGATGACATTGCCTTCTTGTCCATCACACTGAAATGAGATGCAAGATTTGGCTAAACACATTGGATAGAAGGTCACAACAATTAAGTCTAAAAATTCATAGGGAAAGACACAGATAATGAAAATAAATCAAGCAAGTGATAACCTGATCTTCCTTGGTGAAAACTCATTTCAAGAAGCAAAATTATACACCTATTTAGGTAGCAATGTAGACATAGATGGGTCAACATATGAAGATATTAAAATAGGAATGCAAAAGGCATGAAGACTTTCATAGCAATTGGACATTTGTGGAAGTCCAAAAAAATTAAACAACAGATTGTTCAAGTAAAACATTAAAACAGTACTACTGTATAGATCAGTAACACAGAGAATGACATGCAATGATTATTAATAAACTACAAACATTCATTAATTATTGACTGGGCAAAATGGTGGACTAAAATGGTATGACAGAATCACCATTGTGTAACTCCTGGCGAGAACTAAACAAATACAAATGTATCAAGAAGGAGTAAAAGACACTGTACTGCATATGACATACTCAGAGAACACCTAAGAATTGTACAAAGTCCTTTGTCCAGAATTGACAGGGCAAATGATATAAAGGAAGACCTAAAAACACAAGGAGAGGTGAGTTAGAGACAGAAATGAATAATATCAGGAGGACATGGGTAGCTGTATAAATTAGCAAAAGATAGAATGGTTTGGACTGAATTGATTGACAACCCATATAAAATATGGATTAAGTTAAAAAGTAAAAGATTTTGATAAAATCCAATGTGGCAAATCCCTAATTATCACACAGAGGTATTTAATATTTGGCCCCTGCCAAAAAAAAAAAAGGCTTAATATCTAGATCTATAGGTTCCAAATTGCTGTATGTAGCCGGGGCGCAGTGTTGGGGTGAGCGCCCAACATTGCTTAAATACCCCAATGGCTCGTGAATACATAACCTCTGCAGCAAAAGTCCAACTCCTGCCCTTCACGTGGCGGAACTGTTTTAACAACAGGAGAAGGGGCGACGGCGAGTATCTGGCGCCGGAAAATAACCAGTGTGCTCTAGATGTGTATACACATACATGCATGTGCAGACACGTGTGTGCGTGTGTACACATCTAAACTCGAGTGAGACCACAGTCTGCTCTAGCAAAGGAAAGGTGCTGAAGACGGAGGCAACCAGCCAGGAGGCGCACCACAGAAATCAGGATGCCACGCAATTACGCAAAATGGAATATGTCGACTGCTGCTAAACGTTATGGTGCTCGCCCTGCTTTGGACCCCCAGGCAGGTGCAGTGTCGGGCCCTATGTCTCGAAAGAGTCCAATCCCAACTACTGGAGGCCCTTTTCAGATGTCCTGTGGAGCCAGGGGACATGAGAATAGAACAGCTGGCCATACTAAACTAAGACTTAAAATAATGCACTGGAATGCGGAGGGAGTCAGTAACAAAAAAGTAGAATTAGAAAACATCCTGGACAAAGAAAAAGTAAGCATATGTTGCTTGCAAGAAACTCACCTCAACGAAAATATAGCCTTCAAAATCAGAGGCTACCAGTGTTACCGATCTGACCGAAAGGACAGGCGAAAAGGTGGGATACTTACCCTTGTAAAAAATAACATCACTGCTTCCCAAATCGAAGTCTACATGGAAGGGGCTGAGTATCAGACACTTAAACTTAAAACAGGCTATACAGACCTACATCTGATCAATTACTACTGTCCAAGTGACCGTCCACAGGCACTGGACACACTACCATTAACAGAAAAAATGATTGTGTGCGGCGATTTCAACAGCCACTCGCAGAGTTGGGGCTATGATCATATGGACCAGAGAGGAGAGAGACTGGAAGACTGGCAGGATGAGAATAGATTCATCTTGATTAACAAGCCGTCCGACCCACATACTTTCTACTCGAGATCATGGCACTCTACAACTACACCTGACCTGGCTTTTCATTCACCAGACCTGGAGTGGAACATTACACGAATTGTTGGGAAACAACTAGGTGGCAGTGACCATCGACCAGTCTTTCTAACTGTAGAAAATGAGCTTGTAAGTGAAAGCAGCACCCTCTCGAGGTGGAACTACAAGAAAGCAGACTGGGCAGTGTACAAGAATCGCACCAGCATACTGGTTAGAAACCTGAACACTGAGAAAGACATAAATAAAGTAGTTGAAGAGTTTGGGAAATGCATACTACAGGCAGCGCGAGAAACAGTACCAAGAGGAGCCCGTAAACAATATAAACCCTACTGGAGTAGTGAACTGGAACAGTTGCATAATGATGTGGAAGTGTGTAGAAAGCAAGCAGAGACCACACCCAGCCAAGAGCACCACAATAAATTCCAGCATGCAAAAGCCAAATTTCAAAGGGCCAAGATGCAGGCTAGACGGAAAAGCTGGCAGGAGAAAACGGAGTCTCTGAACTTTGAAAGAGACACAAGGAAATTGTGGAAGCTAATAAAACAGCTTAATAACAAGGGCACAGGGAGAAACTCAAAAATTGCGCTACATAAAGATGGAAAAATCTTAACAAGAAAGCAAGCAGCTGACCATTTTGCGGACTCATTCGCACAAGATAACAATATCAAAATTAGTCCAGAGAAACAACAAGAGATTCGAGAGAAACGACAACATACAGGACAGAAGGAAATAGTACATGAGGTTCTGGAGGCACCCATCACAATCAGCGAACTGGAGCTAGCCATATCAAAACTGAAAATGAGAAAGTCACCAGGAGCTGATGGTATCTCCAATGAAATGATCAGGAACCTAGGAACAGAGGCCAAAACAAAGCTGTTGCAGATCTTCAATAATAGCTGGACCTTAGGCAGTGTTCCACAAGCCTGGAGAGAAGCAATCATCATACCCCTCCTAAAATCAGGGAAAGATAGTTCCATTGCCTCTAGCTACAGACCAATTAGCCTCACCAGCTGTCTCTGCAAAACACTGGAGCGCATCATCAATCACAGACTGCAGTGGTACATTGAAAGTAAAAACATCCTTGTGCCACAGCAGGCTGGCTTTAGGCAGTGCTACTCTACGGAAGATCAGACAACCTACCTCTCTCAAGAAATTGAGGATGCATTCCAAGAGAAGAAGCTGGTGCTTGCGGCATGGATAGATTTGAAGAAAGCCTTTGACAAAGTCTGGAAAGAAGGTCTGATGAATAAACTGAGAAACTGCAAAGTCAATGGAAGAATGTACAAATGGGTGAAAGCATATTTGCACAACAGAAGAGCCAGAGTACAGATAGATGGACTAAAGAGCAAGAAAGTACTACTGCGTCACGGAGTTCCCCAGGGCGGAGTATTGTCCCCCACACTCTTTCTAATCTTCATCAATGATCTCGTTGCTAATCTACCGCATGGAATTAAAGCCGCAATGTATGCCGATGACCTGGTTTTATGGAGCACAAATGAACATGCATCAGTGGCCACCAGATTACTACAAAGAGCTGTAGATACATTTGTTGCATGGGCAAATAGATGGTGTGTCAGCATAAACACTGACAAGTGCAGCACCACCCTATTTACCCTCTCTCCAAAACAAAAGGCAGGGACCATCCAGATAAATGGAACACCCCTACGAGAAGATAAAGAACCAACATACCTTGGAGTAACATTTGATGGCAGGCTGACATGGAGAAAGCACATCAACAAAGCAGTAGCAAAAGCCAGAAGGAAAATAGCCATCTTGAGAAAGCTAAGTGGAACCACATGGGGAGCCAGTGGGAAAATACTTAGCAAAGTTTATCAACAGAGCATACGACCACACCTGGAATACGGGTCAACTGCATGGTGTTCGGCAGCAAAAACCACACTACAAGAGCTGGACAAAGTGCAAAATCAAGCACTTAGAGTCACCACAGGAGGGATGAGATCAACCCCTATAGTGGAAATGGAGAAGACGGGGAGGACACAAGCACTGAGTGAGCGCAGAGATACGAAAACGCTAATACAAGCAGAAAAGTTCCTCAGCTTGCCAGGCCACCCTATGAAGAACAGATTTGAAAACCTAGCTATGGGGCGGTTGAAAAGAAGTAGTTTTATCCACCAGGCCAAACGACTCTGCAGAGAAACCACCGATCTGCCCACAGTTGGTATCCCCCTAACAACTATTCCAGAGCGAACTCCATGGAGAGATGAGCATAGACTATCATTACAAATCCAGACAAAAGTGAGAGGAATATTTGACAAGGAAGATCAGAACAGTCTGCAGCGCAGAACAGCCACTCTCAGCTTCCTTGATGAAGAATACCCACAGGACCTCTGGATCCGAGTCTACACAGATGGGTCAGCACAAAATGCTGTTCGAAATGGAGGAGCGGGAGTGTACATAGAATACCCAAATAATACCAGGGACACAGCTAGAGTACCGACAGGAAAGTACTGCCATAACTACGATGCTGAAATTGAGGCAATCAAGATATCAACAGAGAAATTACTAAATACCAGCAATGGTACACAACCTGTGGTGCTACTGACAGATGCAAAATCAGTACTCGAGGCGCTCCTGTCTGGGAAATTGCCAGTACTAAGGACACTACTTTCTAAACTTAGCAGTCAGCATAAGGTCACCATACAGTGGATACCATCCCACTGTGGAGTACCCGGGAACGACAGAGCTGATCAATTGGCTAAGGAAGGAGCCAAAGAAGAACAGCCTGATGTGCCTGTAACATACCACCAAAAGAAAAGAATGATCAAATCAGTCAGAAAGCCACCAAAACCTGCTCAAGATGACTACCACGTTATGGATAGACCAGAACAAGTCATTATTCTGCGCCTCAGAACAGGGCACAATAGATTACGCAACCACATGTATACAAAATTCAAGATTGGTGAAACAGCCATGTGTACATGTGGATTGGCGTCGCAGACAGCAGAGCACATACTCCAAGACTGCCCAAAATATAACATATCTAGGCAAACCTTCTGGCCTAGAGAGACGACAGTGGAAGATAAACTCTATGGACCGCTGTGTGAACTGAAAAAGACAGTTCAATTCATACAAGAGACAGCACTGCAGTTATAGACATATTTCAAGCGAACGAAAGAAGAAGAAGAATCTAGATCTATGTCCACAGATTCCCACATTCTTTTGACAAAAGTCGACCAACTGGCAGAAGCATTTATTTGTAAATTGTGCAGCTGAAGAACACAATTCATTCACAATCAAATAATAATATATCCATTATAACTGACTTAGAGTCTTGAATGAAGTACCATTGGATTTAATTATGTCAGTTCTATCCAACTTATTTTTATTGGTTGTTTTGTCTCCTTCCAATTTTTTTTTCTCGAACAATTAGGGAAGTGTCATGAAACTTCTAAAGACATTTGATGGGAGGTCACAACAACTAGGTCTAAAATTCATAGGTGAAAATTGAAGATAAACATAGCAAATTATAACTTGATCACTCTTAGTGAATAATAACAGATAAGAGAATTAAAAAGATTTGTCAAATTCTTTCCATGAGTTCCCTTAGTGAAACCTCACTTCGAGAAGTGGAATCATACATATATGTACATACAAATGTAGACAAAGATGTGGGGACATTTAGAGATATTAAAATAAGCATATAAAAGGAGCTTCCATAGTGCTAAAATGTTTTAAAACTCGAACATTAAATCATAACTGTTGTATGTATCAGAAACATGGAGAATGTCTAAACCAATTATTCATGGACTACAGACATTCATTCACTGGTGCCTGTGTAGAATACAAGGACTAAAGTGGTATGACATAATCACCATGTGGAGTTAGTTTTAAAAAAAAAGCTAAATACAAGTGAATCAAGATGTGAGGAAAAGACATTAGTGATAGGGAGGACACAGATTGAGAAAACCTGAAAAATAGTATCAAGTATAACGAAAAAATCTATTGTATTATCCATCATCATCATCATGTGCCATGCCGGTAAGCGTGGGCGGTCATGTTTTGCCATCTCACTACATCACCAGAGTTCAGTGGAACAGTTCAGTGTTCATGTCTCAACCATACAATGTGGCCAAGCCATCCAGGTATTTACTTCTCTGCCCTCCCCTTGTTCTCTTCCCCTTGATCTTGTCAGTTGTCACCAAGTTCTCCAATTTATTTCTTCTCATAACATGACCAAAAACTTTTGACTGTCTACGTCTAATTTCTCTAATCAGTTTACAGTTTTCATTTGTTTCTTGTAGGACTTGGTCATTGGTTTTTCTGTCTGTCCATGGTATTCTTTGCATTTTCCTCAGATCAGAAACCACATTTCCAGAGCCATCAGATATTTTTCAGCTCGTCTGCTCATTGTCCACGCTTCACATCCATACAAAAGCACAGGTTCTTTGTAGCACTTCAACACTCTTTTTCTCATTGCAAATGACATCTTTTTATTGGTCACTATGTCTTTCATCTTGCAAAAGGCTGCCTTCACCATGGGGATTCTTGTTCTAATCTCTTCAAGGCATCTCCCATCAGATGTTATGACTGTTCTGAGATAATTGTACTGATTCACTTGTTTAAGAATATTCCCATTTACATGCATATTACACTATGGTATTTTGTTTCTCCTAGCGACGACCATAATCTGTGTCTTCTTACAATTTAATTCCAACCCAAGCTGTTCACTGTCTGCAACAATTGCATCCACCAAATGTTGCAGATCCTGCTCATTGTATGCAATCAATACTGTTATCATCCGCATATCTAATGTTATTCATGATTCCTTTCATATCGTCAACATTTCTGAAAATATGTTCACTGTATAGTGAAAAAAGATCTTGAGACATTACACATCCCTGTCTCACACCTCTCTTAATAGGCTGATATTGACCTACTTCATTATCAATTTGTATGGCAGCTTGTTGTTTCCAATATATGTTTTCACAAGACTAAGGTCTTTCCCATCAATTTGTAGATCAGCAAGCATCTTTATCATGTTGACATGTCTTACTTTATCAAAAGCCTTTGTTTAGTCAATAAAGCAAAGATGTAAGTCTTTGTTTACTTCTATAGAATGTTCAATTAATGTTCTCGGTATATTCACAGCTTTTATTTGTACCCTAGCCTTCTACAAACCCACATTGTTATTCTCCTATTGCAGGTTGTATTTTCTTCCTAACTCTTTGCATGATAATTCTCAGCAAAATCTTTGTGATGTGACTCATAATACTAACTGTTCGATGTTAATCACATTCTTAAACTCCTGATTTCATCGGGATTGCAATAAATATAGAATTACATAATTCAGGAGGTATGTCTCCAGTATCATATATTGTGTTCAGAAGTCTGGTGACTTGGTCTATTCCATATTCTTCTAAGGCAGTGATAATTTCTGTTGAGATGTTGTCTGAACCTGGGGTCTTGCCAGATTTCATATGGTTTAGAGCATTCTGAACTTCTATCTTCAGGATTGATGGTCCTTCATTATTACTCCGAATATCATATTGTTCTTCTCATGTATCATCATAAAGGTTTTTCACATAATCAGAACATGTATGTAAAATCTCATGTTTTTCTATTATGACTTTTCCATCTTTTGTTTTCAGCAGTCTGTTGATGTGGGTGTTCTTTTATTAGTAGATTATTCGATCTTGCCATGACCCGAAATTAAAACAGAAGTGATGTACGGCGCCACCCCAGCCTGACTCATTGTGTCACTAAAATGGCTGCTGTAAAACCCATGCATTCTTTCGACGTCATTCATTCATTCAAATATTACAAGACAATAACACACGTAATCTAGGGTCTTCCAGGAAAGGTTAGCCTAATATTCCGTGCACAGCAATTGGTTGAAATTATCATGACCTTTTAAATAAATATAATTATTTGGCAAAAAGTAAGTACTTTTATATTTTAGAGCTTATTATATTAATGTTATCATATTTTTAGATGGATATTCGAATTATGCACCCACTTTTACATATATTTGGAGAGTTTCATTGCGGAAATCGTTTGATATGTCGTTAAAAAATATCTTTGTGAATGGAACTCCAAGATGGCGGCTGCCAGTCGTGGACACTGTTTAATGCTCAAACGTGCAATTTAAACTACTAAAGTTAAAATAATACAAGTTAAAAGATTGTTAATAATTTATTTGTACACTTGTACCATTTTTTAATCATTTAACGTGACGGAACATATTGATGAAGACAGATTTCATATCTGACAATAACCTGTCTGAGACAATCTCAGCACGGACTGGAAGGGACACCCTTTTGTTACTAACAATAAGAAAATGTGTTGCGTATCCCTTACGGGACGTTTCAGTCAACACCAGCATTTTTCAGCTGCTGTTGATGTACTAGGCAAGTGTTACGTTCAGCAGTTTGCCATTGCTTTCTGAATGACCGGCTCTCATACCAGCACGTTATAACACAATGTGACATGGTCTGCTGCACACAAATCGGTCGCAGCTGAGCTTCGAACGCCTGGTACCCAGCTTACGAACCACGTTCGCAAGCCTTTGGCCATGGAGACCGGATTATTTTTTTTACTAACATTGGGAAAATCGGTTAAATGTTTTATATAGATGGTTTTTTTTGTGTAATTACTCCGCTGGGAATTGACATATAGGCATCATTGAGGTACCATTAGATCTGGTTTTTCAAGGGCCACCTATCTGTGGTGGTCTCATTAGTAAGTTCGCAATTTTAAAATCATGATCATACCCTCTAATTATTAGTAAGCTCCTGAATTCTTTTGTGCATTAATGTGGTAATTTTACTGTTGTGTTGTTGTTTTTTTCCATTGCAATGCTATTTTATTTTTTCAAGCCATGCTTCTTTTGCTCCTTTACATAATGTTCTGACTTTCCTGTGAATCTATTGATATTTGTCAGGATTATTTTCGTTGTGTCTTCTTGTTTCCATTAGTCTTAAATGCAACCAGGATTGCAAGAGCTGTGAAGAAAAGGCAGGACAGAAAAACCACTGCAGGAAATCCTCCTCCATAGACATCAAGCAGTCTTTGCCCACATTGTCAAAGAACATTTCGAGCCAAAATAGGCCTTATCAGCCATCTTAGAACCCACGGCTCCAAACCTTCAACCCCACTGGATGAAATGAATGGTCATCATCATTCTTGATGGACAAACAACAGTCTTAAAATGTCTTCAGTCATCCATTTCTTACGACCCACTTTCTTTAATTTTGGGATAGTTGTTTCTGCAGCCAAATTGATTGAATTCTTCAACATTTCCCATTGATCATCCATACTCACAGGGCAAATGAAATAGGAGACCTAAAAAAAAAAAAAAAAAAGTAGAAGGAGAAGACAAAAAGAATGAGGTGAAAAGACACACATTAATATCTCGGCTTAGCCTTAGAATTGACCTACAGTCTTGAAAAAGATAACGTTGGATTTTTATTTTAAGAGGTATCCAACTAATTCAGGTTGTATAATTAAAAAGCAACTTAGAAGATGTTTCTAAATTTAAAGTGGTTACTGACACTACTGTGTTCTGTACTGTGAAGTGTGAAGCCGTGAACCGAGACCGGAATCGAAACCACAACTTTCGGAACACGAGGCAGGCTGCTTGACCACCGAACCCCCCCCCCCCCCCCCCCCCCCCCCAATGAGATAGTATGACGATATTCAACACAATTACACGGTAAATGAATGATGTAGTAAAATATGCAACATTCATTACCAAGGCAAATTTGAGATTGTGTTTTAGCTTAACATTCAACGTGCACATGCCGCCATTTTTCCAACATCTGCCGAAGTTATCACAAAAACTTAGAAATACTCTAAAATGGTGAATAGCATTGTTGCCGAAACAATAATAATAACATGCATTCATTCAGTAGCATGTCCTTTGCAGAACCTTGCTCCCATAACAACCTTCCGGAACACCTCTCGATCATAAGCAAGAAGACCCCGGGAAGGTTAACCCGGTCAACAAATGCCCGCAGAAGTCGGATGTGTCGGCCTAACGGCGCAAGAACGCAGCTCTGCTGTAAACAGGCACAACGCAGTCACGTCCGAAAAAAAATCCGAATTAACGCAGAAGAAGAAGATAAGCAAGAAGATGTCCAGCGTCCGATACACCCATCTGGAGATCATCCGCCACATCCTGCACCCATCTTCTCTTTGGCCTTCCTCTTCCTCTCTTCCCAGGCATATACCCCCTCCATTATTGTTCTCTTCAAACTTTCGTGACGTTCCAAGTGACCAAAATATTTCAATTTTCTTTGTTTTATCACCTCTAAAAGCCAACATTATTTAATATTCAGCACTTGAAGTATGGACGCATCATTTGTTCTTTTCTTTAACCAAGATATTCTTAGAACTCGTCTATAACATTCAAAGGCATTTATGCGCTGTTCAGCTTGTTTGTAAGTGTCCAGGTCTCACAGGCGTATGTTGCAATGGGAAAGATGCATGCTCTTAAAAATCTAATTTTTGTAGTTCTGTCTGTCCCACTCCATAATTTATTCAGTTGTTTTAGTCTTTGAAGAGCAATTGATAGTCGTCGTTTAATTTCTTTCAATGTGTCACCGTTGTTGGTAATCAACGACCCAAGATATTCAAAATTTTCCACCACCTCCAATTTTCCTCATTAACATATATTTCTTTCTCCTTAGTAGTTTTATCTGTATGCGTTATCTTTGTTTTTGCTATGTTAAGATATAAGTTGTAATTTTCACTATTCAATTGGGTTGAGGCTATTAGGTTTTCTATACCTGTCTGTGTTGTGGATATAAATACTGTATCATCAGCATACCGAATCTCTGGTATGTCATGACCACCGATATTTAGGACATCATATAGCTCCCTATTTATATCATCTCTTACATTTCTCACTATATTTTCGGCGTACAGGTTAAACAAATAGGGAGACAACACACATCCCTGACGGACTCCTTGCTAAATGTCAAACCAATCTGATGTCTCACCATCTATTCTAACCGCTGCTTGTTGGTCTAGATAGAGCATTCTTCTTCCTCTTCTTCGTTCATCCGGAGTTTTTTTTTCGGACGTGATTGCGTTGTGCCTGTTTACAGCAGAGCTGCGTTCTTGCGCCGTTAGGCCGACACATCCGACTTCTGCGGGAATTTGTTGACCGGGTTAACCTTCCCGGGGAGATACAGCATTCTAATGAGTTGTATTACATGTGATGGAAAGCCCATATTCCTCATGATTTCCCACAGTTTCTGTTGTTGTACACAGTCAAATACCTTTGAATAATCCACAAAACGTGAGAATAGATTTACATTAAATTCCCTGCACGTCTCTATTATTAAACTTATGTTGAGTATGTGATCTCTTGTTCCTCTTCCTTGTCTAAATCCATCTTGAACCACGTTAATTTCTTCTTCCATTTTCTTACGAAATCTTCCCATTATGATTTTTGGTTAGAATTTTACTTGCATGACTGATCAGGGCAACAGTCATAATAACATACAAAAAATAAACTCCCAGGCATTTACTGGCACTCATAAAAATACAGCAAAGATTGGAACCTGCTTGTTTGTTGTAGTTGTAGTTTATAGATTTACTTACCATGCTGTTTCAATGTTCTCTAAACATTAACATGTATGTGTGTTACGTGAGCACGCAAACAAACGCCCACGCCATCACACTCACAATGGCACAAGCATACATGTGAATAACAATAGAATGCACGATTTATTGCCTGGTATATTTCGCTGCACCTCATCAAGTACATACTGCAGAAATCATACAATATAAAGTAATGTAATTAGATAAATTATTCAAGCTGAAATATACATATATGCATAAGCAATAGCCTACACATATGCATTTGCTGTTTAAAATGTCAGATTACATCAATATTTTCGCGTGAGAAATCTTCGTCTTCTTCATGCGCATTCGAATGTCAAACTTGAATTTATTTAAATAAAACAGCAGTCATCTTGAGAGGTTTTGAAGTCTCACAGTGTGTCTTTAAATGGAACTTGGCCAAAGCCATTTGTCGGACTCACAGAGCATGCTGAAAAGGGTGAAGACAGGTATGCTTCGTGCAGAGTGTAATGTGTCAATTAAAAAATCTAAGATAGGATGTATAGTTTTACATCCCCCGCCCCTTCCTCCCTCTTTTCCACCCCCGGCATGCTGGTGGGTTGGGAAATGAACAAGCGGACAAATTTGCTGAATCTGCACCTCTGGGGGTGGGGGATCATTGGCGCACGAAAAAGCAGATATGGTCAGGGCCCTTTGGAATTGTTTATATAGTGTGAAAGAACAGATACATCACCATTGTCTGAGGATAATGGTGCGACAGGACGTGGTCAGAGGATATGGCCGATATTCAATTCTCCAATGAAAGTCCTAACGGACACATAATTAGATTGCAAATGGTACCAAATGGTGTTGAAGATGTGGACGGGGCGGGTACAGTAAATGTTTAGAGAGCTGTGATGTTGGTTCTTGACCCAACTCAGCTAAACATCATCTTCGTTCCTATTTCGAAGAAACTACGTCACACATAATTATGCATTCCAGAGGTCAACATGTCCGACACTGAATGCATTTGTGAAAGGCTTACTTCTTCTAGGTAGCAGATTCCATCCAAGGTAATGGGCTCTTTCTACTCGTAGTTTTTTTTTTCGTTTTTTTTTCGCTCGCTTGCTTGGAACTCAGGCGTAGTCCATATATTCTACTTCTAGTAGCACTGGACTGAATTTTTCATGTAGATTAGCTTTCATTACTACCAGAGTCCCTCACAATCAGACGAACCCACTCTGACTTCAGAGGAACTTGTAATTTACGTTCCCAAGTGAAGGAAGAGAAGTCAACATTTTAGTCCAATTGTCCGGTTTAGGGGTTGAACTCCTCACCTCGGCATCAACAACCGGATGTTTAAGAAGGCGTGTTCTTATCCATTTAGCCATGGTGACTGTCATAAGTCGGGGTGCCCCACCGGCTAGATGAAAGTATTATCCACTGGCGAGCAACCCCAAATAGTCAGAAACTGACTGGGGACAAAACCTATATGGCTGAACTACAGATTAAGCCCTGAATATCCAGCGTACAGCTCCAAGTGGCTCGTTATAAAATTAAAATGAACTGTGCTGAATATTCGCCAAGGTATGGGAAAGAGAAGGTTAGCTAGGATAGATTTTTAAGTCTGAAATAAAGTGTAAAGACAACTATTCCAGTACAAGTTTTTCTCCCTGACTGCTCCCTTCCTTGGTGTCTAAGTGAACCCCCACCAATGTACACACACAACATGTATGCACAATTGGAAAAAATATAATGACAGAACTATGAGTTACAATACTACAATATTTATTTACTAATCATAACAATAGACATATGATTGTTGTCAATATGAGGATGATGAAATCATATAACATATTGACCTTGATGACAAACATTACATAACTTTTACTTGAACTATCTGGATCTGTGGTCCAGATCCCCACTCTCCAGTAGCAGTAAAAAACAGCTTGCCGGTATTCTGACCACTCCGGTCAGTCCTGGCTCTACCTAGTCAGTCACTCGTTCTTGAGATCTATAACATAGGTGCTCCCTGTGAGAGCTTGAAAGAAAGTCAAGAATGTGTTATATCTAGTTCTACATCAGCACAATTCTAAGTAATACTAACACATACATATACAATGACCAGTCTGGCCAAGTTTATCTTCCAGCTCTACTGCGTTCACCATCCTCCTTCTCCCTACTGTCTTTAGTCTGGGACGGGCTTTTCAATTGTCTCACACGCCTGTAATGATTACATTTCTGCCGCCCATGTCCATGTCGCTAATACAGAAATTCTGTGTCGTACAGCCGCTCCGTCCTAAGTTGGTTTAGCAGCTCACAGGGTCGGTAATGGTATTATAATAATGACTGACCATCCGGGCTTACAAGCCGTGCCCAGTATCTGTGCCAGACTTCCGTGAATTACCCTCCACCATATGATGAAAAAGGTTTAGCACCATATACCCCATAACACTTGTGGATAATGTCTGTACCATTACACCTTTGCTACAAATGCAATCAATAGGCAAGGTGCCAATGCGCGCACAATAGCACAACACCAATTTATTCTTAGTGAGTTACCATA
The DNA here is from genome assembly GCA_963921405.1 of Cepaea hortensis. Classification (NCBI taxonomy): domain Eukaryota; kingdom Metazoa; phylum Mollusca; class Gastropoda; order Stylommatophora; family Helicidae; genus Cepaea; species Cepaea hortensis. The sequence goes on from OY992890.1 coordinate 84,370,262, forward strand.
TAACAAATCACATCAAATAAACCTAAGGTATGCGAATACAAAATGGCATATAAGATTATACTTACATACGAAATATGAATGCAAAAGGTAAGTAATATCCTTGTCTACAACAAACTGGGAAACATAGTTTCCATATATGTTACAGAACATACCCAAATTATGCATATGACAATTCAACTATATCAACCTCCGATATACATACATTATATTACTTCAAGATAGACATATAAAAATACTCAACATAATAGCATAAGGCATTATTAATGAGTAATAATATTGTATACCTACAAAATGAGATATACAACAAGTCTAATTGAAATGACCACACAGACCAGCCATATTGCTGACCTGTCCGGTTTAGTCACCACTTAGTTACTGCTGTGGTAAGAATTAAAGAAATAGTCAGTCGACTATATTCGGTACACCAAATGCACACACCAAAATGAGACTAGTCTAATTTAGAAAGAAATGGCAAGCATCTGCTACGACACCTCAAGTATATCTAGACAAGATCTGCCTTTCACAAGTTTCTACTTCTCAGAAGAGTAATACATGAAGCACAATGATATTGAACACAGAACTTAGAAAGAACACTCAAGTAACCTACGCCAAAGATAGTTCTTGAAATAACCTAGATCAGATATAGACTGAAAATCAGTACATACATCTAAAACTTGACTAGTTACTAAGAATTAATTTTCCTAGTGAAATCTAGCAACATAAGAATCATACATATGACTACAAAACGAGCTGGAGGGCCTACCTGTTCTTAAGTCAGACTTAATCTAAAGGGAACAGGTCTAGCATGGGTTTTTATACCTAGCCTAGCAGTAGACACTTATCTCCCAGGAATTCCAGTCATAAATTCTTCTATCTCCCCCTGACGTTAATTGAAATTATCACTGCAAACTGGCCATCACACCTTGCTCCTCTCTGTCTGGTACAAAGTCCACAGGCCCAGTGTTACTTGCCTTATCAGATCTGTTTTCACACATTCCTGAGTCTGCCAGTCAGAGTGGACGGGGCTTGTTTACAGCCCTGGGGCTATTATCTCTCCCTGTGTCAATGTTGTTCACACCTGGGCGATTTTGAGTTGCCAGGCCCAGCTCAGTTTCAGTCTGCCCTCCAGTGGGGTGTAATTATCAGTTTGACATGTAACACCTTTACGCTGGACTGTCTGTGTGATTTCATTCTGGATTTATTGCCATTCCCACTGTCCTGCTTTAGTGGCCAGCAGCCATCTGTTCTGACACTTCACCGTTGAATGGGTTTCTTTTGCTACAACATTTTATGCCTCTATGTGTGCAGGCCTGATTGTTCTGTCTTCCATTTCTCCTCCTTTATTATAGAGAATTGCATTTGTTCTTCTGTAACTTCTCTACATGGTGAACCAAAAATTGTTCTGGGAAGTAAAGGCTGCATTTCATGACAGTGACCTCTACTCGTAGTTCTATAACTGCTGCTAAACATCTGATGGCCTCAGCATAAGTTAAGTCTAAATCAGGCTGAGGTGGTCGTCCACCTTCCTTTACCAGTTGTCAGTCTATTCGCTTCCACATGTAAGAGGGGGGGGGGGGGAATGCCTGGGGATTCATAGGAAAGGCCAGTGAACAATGTTTAGTAAAGGAGAGCTTGGTATATGACACCACAACCTCAAGTCCGAGAATGGAAGTGACGGCGGTTACTGTGGCTTGCCACTGGTTGGAGAACAAACTGTATACGCGTGTTGTGATTGTGACTGATTCACACAGCATGCTGACAAAAGTGAAGACTGGCATACTTCGTGCTGAATGGTATGCATCAATTCAGGTGTCGCGGGTTGTGAGCATTCGCTGGATCTTTTCTCCAGGACACTCTGGTGTGGTTGGAAATAAACAGGCAGACAGATTGGCTGGTGCTGCATCACTGAAGGGTGATTTGATGCATGATAAGGCAGATGTGGTCAAAGCCCCCTGGGAGCGCGTGAATAATGCAGAAGAACAGATAGACTATCATGGTCTAGAGAGAATGCGGTAGCAGGGGGTGGTCAGCGGATCTTGTAGACAGTCCTCACTCAGAGGCAAAGCAAGACGGACATATAATCACATTGTAACGGGCACCATTAGTATTGGAACTCTACACTGGCTGTTGAAGATGATGAATGAGTACTTATGGGAATGCCCCGAGGGCAATGATGTCGATTCTTGACTCAACCCATTTTCATGTATAATGCAGTCAGACAGGATCCTTTGTATTATGTGGCTTTTAGATTCATGATGTGAGTGTTTCTTACAAATTTGCTAGTTCTGCGATGCCTCCTTGTTTGTTTCTGGAAGATTTGCTAGTGAGACTCAGTAGAAGACACTAGGTGGTGGTTTGATGAGTCTGTCAAGCAAGGGGTCACGGTGTGGGTTTAACAACTATCATCACTGTCGTGGAAGTCGGGTTCAGTTCGAAATGTATGTGTTAGCAATAGGCAGTCAGACGGACTGATAGACAGACAAACAGGGGGGAAAAATAAAGAAAGTAGATAGAGGGTGCGAAAGACTCAAAGAAAGAAAGAAAGAAAGAAGAGAGGTTGAGAGTGTGAACGGAAGAAAGAAGACAGGGTGAGAGAGTGAAAGAAAGGAAGAAAGAAGAAATAAGATAGAGCGAAAGAAAGAACGAAAGAAAGGAAGAAGACAGGCAGATAGAGTGAAAGAAAGAAAGAAAGAAAGAAAGCAAGAAAGAAAGAAAGAAACGTGTCAAACAGTGAAACCTGAGTAGTATGGCTTCTGAAACAATGTCTATGCAGTGTTCGGTGTTTAAATTTGAGATTATATATTCATAATGTTTCCATATCCTGCTGTGGGGCCTACTTTGAGCCTCAATCAGTGTTTGTGCTATAGTGTATTATTGTTGTGGAGAATTTATCTCCCATTAAGGGTAAGATGAGTTACCGAATATCTTGTGTAGGGACATCTCTGAAAATCTGGCTATGCAATTTCCAGTGTTGCCAAACTCCGTGAAGGCGTGGATGCCAGAGAAGACAGAAGGTGGCAGATTAATTGGAGGCGAGATTGGCCAAATGGATAAGAGTGCTCGAAAAAATCTTTTTAAAAATGATTTTCTTAACACATTTAAATGTCACTTTTATACTTATCCTTCAATCAGATCAGAGGCCAAGTCTACAGCTGTCATTTTCCAAGATATATAACAGCTTGAAACAGTTTGTGGGTTTCCAGAAAGTAGAGTTGTATCAAAATCCTAACAAGGCAGAGAAAAGCCATTACAAGAAGTAAGTAGGTCACTAAAGTAAAGGACCTTTTAAGATGCCAGGAGGTGTAATGGGTATATGGTGCTAGCCCCACAATTTATAGACCAATTCAGCACTCGAGGGTTAATGTGGTCAATATCAAGTGGGCTGCCTTTACTTCCCAAGACATTTCCTGCTGCCTGTTTGAGGATGGTTGACTTTGGAGTCCCGGTCAATTTAATAAAATTAACTTATATGTATTCAAATACTTGAATCCCGGGCCAGCAGCAAGCATGCTAGTCACTTCACTGCCATGGCTACCAACCACCACTACAAACACCCTATTTTATTCTAAGAGAACAGCTGTAATAGAAAGCTGATCAAATACAAGTTTGCCAAGAGACATCTGTTACAACGGCCTTGCCAGCCACACTCCAAGACAACAGTGTTTTAAAAACCCGAACAGGTGAAACCTAAATATTCAAAGAATATTATCCTGCAACAAATCAGTAACACTGCAAGTTATGTTGTCTGTCATTACCACTTCAAAGAAGAAAGTCCCTTACTATTATCTCCACCCCTGTAAGTGAAGACATGTTTAGTCAGACTTTGGTCACAAAGCCACTCAGCTTTAGCATAATCAACAGAACAAAAGAAGAATAACAAGCATAATCAGTGTACAACATTCATGTCTTACAAAGAATAACAATTTCTAGTTTATTACACAAGAGCACATAATTTTGGATACTCCATCACCAGTTAACAAACTTAGCTAAACAATTCACCCAGTGAATTGTGAAATATGATAAACTAAACTATGATTTTACATCAAAAAAGAACACAAACACAAAGCAAACAAATGTTACACTTATTCATGAAATTCCCGGACAGCTCAGTCTGCATCATTGTTTCCCTGTCAGACTGTAGCTGTAACAGTTGCCAAAGTACATGTGATAGACTAGTGTGGAAATATTATTGTGTATGGGCTTTTAATCATTTGCGATAGTCATCATTATTTGTAAATGTACAGGCTGAAATGATGGGCACACCTACACAATTGTATAAACATGACCAACTGGCACCTTGCCGTCTTGACAGATGATAGTTTGTAAAATGGAGTTTTCTCTCCATAACACAAAGCTTGGGTTGAATTTAGAGATCATGTGTTGCCCATACTGCATGATCCCTCTCTATGCCTGCCTAGTTTACTTCAGAACAAAGGTAATATATGTTTGGAACAAGACAAGTTGCAGAAGCTGCCATATCAGTAAAGCAATGCTCTAAGCGTCGTCCTGTCAGAGCTTCCATCTTAGACCAGTTGCAGACCAAGGCATAGGGCCTGGCCTGCTCTGCCATGACATGTAGTCTTTAGGTTGCGTTTCCTTGCACTAGGGTAAGGCTTGTACCCCGCCAATTGCACTCTTCCGCCCAAAGCCTTTGGCACAATGTGGGATGTTGGGTGTCAGAGTGTTAGGGAACAGAGACAGGATATAGAGAGAACTAGGGACAGAATAGAGTCAGGACATAGGCAGGGACTACAGAGATAATGATAGACAGGACATAGGTAAGGGCGCAGAGATGTCATAAGACAGGACATCTACAGGACAATAGAGAGATTAGAGATAGGACATAGGCGGGGACACAGAGATGTCATAGACAGGACAAGACCTAGTTATAAAAGGGGACACAAGTCTACGGGACTCGGTCCTGAACTGACTAGACGGCATTACACTGAACGACCCAACACCACACCGGCGGACTGCAGTACAACGTGACCGTTGAGACAGCCCGGTTGTCTCGAGAGACACGGGGTCCAGTACGACGAGACCCACCGACCAGTGTGAAAACGTCAGACGGGACTCGGACAGTTTAGAGGAAGGACGTTTTGTGTTTCTGAGAGCGAGTGTATAGCTTTTGCGAGAGTGCTAGCTGGCGTTGCCATGTTTGAAGAGAGCGAGTGTCTGAGTGCAGGGTTTGTGTAATTGCCTGAGTGCTATAAGTGTTTGTAAGGCAGCACTTTTGTATATAATGATGTAACCGCCTTGTGTGCACATTGTAACGATAATCAGGTTCTCCTGAATAAACAGTGATACCACATGTACGACTGATGTCTTCTTGGGTGCGTGTGAAGGATTTAGAATACCTGTGTGCGTGTGAGACGCTGGCAGGCATAAATTTAATGGTGTCAGGAGCGGCCAATCTTATGATTGATGAAACCCACAGCCTGAGTAAAAGTAAAATTAATGGCGAGAGCTTGGATGAGGGAGAGTAAATCGAATGCTGTCAGAAATTAAAGATATTTACATTGGATGAATTAAGTGCAATGAAATTGACATGTATAATATTTTCATGCTAATGTTTCAGTTGATTTTCCACTGCTGTTAAAGACGACGATACATAACTAAATACGACAGAAGACTAGACGACCGACAAAACTTACAAATATATATAACGCATTATATGTCTTTCCTCTGAAATTTGGACATTGACAGACAGAATTTTTGTGTGATACTAATTATTGCTTATCTAAATAACAGAAGTTATGGGTGTAATGTAAATTAGATGTCAACTGCCCAGACGGTGCGACGAGCTCGATCATAGTCATCCACGAGTGGCACTGAGAAAACAGAACTTTACAAAATCCAGATAAGTACCCCATTTTCGATATTGCTGATTAAAGCAGCACTCTATTTTTTTTTTTTTATACTATTGCTGTATATTAACATATGAAATTATTGCCATTGTATTTTATACATTGTCTCACGAATATATTGATACTGTATAAGAAAACCTAGAATAATGTCAACTATAAAAGAGTGCAATTAGGCAGTAAAGGATTTAGGTTACACTGGGGACAAATTCGAAGAATATGCAGGGAAGAAATATAAAGAATATACTGAAAGAATTGCTGCCGTAGAAAGAGAGGTAAGAGGTAGAGAGAGAGAGAGAGAGAGAGAGAGAGAGAGAGAGAGAGAGAGAGAGAGAGAGAGAGAGAGAAGAAAGAGCAAAAGAACGCTTACATAAGAAAGAATTAACAGAAATTGAGGCTAAAAATAAACAGGTAGAACTAACAGAAACTACCAGGGTGAAAGAAAAGCAATTGGAAATTGAAGCTTAACAATAAGAAATTAGAAGCTGAGACCCAGGTGAAAATGAAAGGAACTAGAGGTTGAGTCAAAGGTGCATATTGCAACTACCAAATTAAAAAGTAAGGAAGAAGAAAACAAGTATGATAAGTATAAAGGCATAGTCAAACAATTCTGCCAAGGGGACTCCATTTCAGCATGGCCAGAGAACTTCGAATTTCAAATACAATATCAGGAAGTTCCAAAAGGCATTAGGCCATAATCTGTATGAGAAATTTATCACCAGAGCCTTTAAAAGTCATTGAATCGATTCCACAAGAACTTAGGAAAGATTACTACATACATCAACGAATTATGCAACACTTTCTGTTAGATGCACCAGGTTACCAGGTACAGTTCTCTAAATTAAAACCTAAAACTAACCAAACATTCATTGATTACGTTTCTCAAGTTCAGGATATTTACAATAAGTGGCTGAACGCTGCAAAGGTGAATAAAAGCTATGAAAAGCTAAGAGATTTAATGATAATGGACAAAATCATTTCATCGATTCCAACCCCCTTTGCTAAATTTTTTACAACAGTCTGATGTTGAATCTTTAGAACAATTAGAAAAGGTTCGGCTTATTTCACTTCTAATAGGGATATATTCACCTTAAACAACAACGAAAATAATGTAGTAACCGCAGCAAACATCAAACCACAAAAACCATTTAGATATAGAGAGAAACAGAAATCAAATGAACCACAACGTCCATATTGCAAACTATCACATTTTCAATTTCAAATGTGTGACATGAACCCTGGTTATCCAGCTCACCTAGATATGATGGTTAAGAAACAGAAGAGCAAAAGAGATAACTACAGACGTGCAGTGAAATGTTATTTTGCGAAAGTTTGTGCCACTATAGCGCCAAGTGTCTGGGCCGCCAAAGGCTAAAGAGTGTGAATGCAGTACTTGTTGATTCATCTTCTGAGAGCGAGAATGAATGTGGAGAATATCAAGGTATGGAAGATAATGCTCTTGCAGAAATTGATATTCTAAATTATGATAAATGTCAAACATGTCATAAATTTCATGAGGATGATGTATTAGAATGCGGCCATACAGTCCCGTTTTCAGGGGAAAACGCCAATGCAGTAATTTCCTCCAGAGGAAATATAATCTTTCACAATGGTATAGTTAATGACAAACCTTGTCATGTTTTGATTGATTCCGGAAGTACTTTAATTGGATTAAGGAGAGAGCTTGCAAAGGAAGAAAATTACACAGGTTAGTTTATAAATTGCCGAATATTTTCGGGCAATATGGAGAAATATCCACTAGCTACAGCTCACATTTGTACATCTTTCTTATCAGGCATGTTTACGTGCGCAATCTTGGACAATCCATGTACAGATCTGATTATTGGTTGCTTACCAGATGTAAAATATTGTATACACAAAGAAATTAATGCCTGGGAAAAACGGCATCAAAAGAGAATTCCAAAAAAAAAAAAAAAAATTAACTACAACAAATAAAACAGTGATCAAGAACAGCAACTGAAATAAAAAAAAGTCCAGGGGACGCAACTACTCACAAGACAGAACAGTGTAAGAGAGTACATGACGTAGATTCTCCTCAGGGAAATGATTGTGACAGTCTAAACAAAATTATTAAAGACCAGACTATTAAACCCACAGAAAGTTGCACTATCAGTAATGCAACTTTACAGGAAAACAGTGACACAGACAGACAAGATACACACAGGACAGCCCAAACACCGTACTTAGAACGAAAAGCAGATGTCCTACAGTCCTTTTCTAGCAGACAACACAGTCGAGAAAGCACAGACGCCAACATAACACACAATGACATGTTTTTCAAGAGACATAAAAACGACATAAATCTGAACATAAACTTACCAGTATGGAACACAGCCATCTCCATCGCATTTGTATTAATTATGTTGCTAAGAATTTTATTGATAGCACTGTACGCTTACCAACTGCAGTCAACATCAACCATATTTCTACTGTTAAACCTAGCGATGTTGCTTACAACATCAGGAATAAGAAATATTTCCCTACCATTTTTGTATGATGTTGTATGTGAAACAAAAATTGCCATCTCATTCCATGGGAATGTATTACCTATAAACTTAACTAGGATGCACATTGTGAAACATATGTTGACATAATAAAATTGTTTAGACTCACTGTGAAACCAACAAAAGTTGAGTTGGCATTTGATGAAATTGAATTTCTAGGCCATAAAATATCAAAGGCCACTTGAGTACTGATGATAAAATCGTGACCAAGATCTTAAATCTCACGATGCCTATGACTAAAAAGCAAATTAGGAGCCTATTAGGCCGGGTGAATTATTACAACAGGTTCATACCGAAATTAGCACAAATCACCAGTGTTTTTTTCCAGATCTGTTAAGATCTAATTCAAAAATTGATGTACACAGTGCTTCTTTAAAAAATGCAATGCCACAATTGAAATATTACTTCTCCAATATCCCTATTTTGCGTTTGCCTAATAAAAACATTTCGTATACTCTCAGGACTGATGCGAGTGCCACAACAATATTGGGCGTATTACTTCAGGCCTGCGATAACATAAACCATCCAATAGTTTATGTCAGTAGAAAACTAACCCCAGCAGAATCGTGCTGTGGCGTTTCTCAGCTTGAGGCCCTCACAATTGTGTACTGTGTCAGTAAACTGACGAAATACCTTGCCGGGACACACTTCCTCATCCATCCATCCATCATGTGCCATGCCGGTAAGCGTGGGCGGTCATGTTCTGCCATCTCACTCGATCACCAGAGTCATGGATCAGCTCCGTGTTTCTGTCTCGACCATGCCACAAGGCCAAGCCATCCAGGTACTTGCTTCTAGGTCTTCCCCTTGGTCTTTTCCCCTCGATCTTACCAGTTGTCACCAAATTCTCCAATTCATTTCTTCTCATAACATGCCCAAAGAATTTTGACTGTCTACGTCTAATTTCTCTAATCAATTTACGATCTTCATTTGTTTCTTGAAGGACTTGTTCATTGGTCTTTCTGGCTGTCCATGGTATTCTTTGCATTTTCCTCAGAAACCACATCTCTACAGCCATCAGATGTTTTTTTCAGCCTGACTGCTCATTGTCCACGCTTCACATCCATATAAAAGTACAGGTTCTATGTAGCATCTCAACACTCTTTTTCTCGTTTCAATTGACATCTTTTTGTTGGTCAATATGTTTTTCATCTTGCTAAAGGCTACTTTTGCCATGGCGATTCTTGTTCATAGAGACAGATAATTCCCCATTGATGGTGAACGAGAAAGGACAGCCCAAAAACAACCTTATATACCGATGGGCCCTGATTCTGCAGAATTATTCGTTCTCCATCAAACACATCAAGGGTTCGAAGTACATTATTGCCGACTTGCTTACAAGGCCCTCAGACCTTCCAGTCGAGCAGATCGACACGACATCCCCCGTCATCTAGAATGACTACGTAATTAGTTAGGGTAAATAGCTAGCTTAGATTAGTTAAATAGTTAGTTTAGATTACATGTCAATAGTTGAGATTATTTTATTGAAGTTGCACATTCAGATAAATTTTCCCCATGAATTAAATAACAGCAAAGTAATATACTATAGCTAGATTGTTTTTGAGAAGACAACTTTGATAAATGTTAGTAACACTAGTTCCGCATGCATTAAATTACAGAAGTTGTAAGATAATTTCAATTATAAATTCCTTAGATAATTACACAGGAAACAGAAACAAGGTTTAGACATAAGGGAACTAAGAAAGCTTTCAGTATAGTCATCCATTTTGTTTAGTTACATTTCTTTAATTTAAAACATCTCTTAGACAAAAATTACAAAAACTTAAATTAATAATTAGAGTTTTTTCCCCTTGCGATTGCCTAGTGCAATCAAACAATCATGTATATAAAGTATCTCAATTATAAGAGTAAATAAGCTCGTTTTGTTAACTTGAAAACGTGTGTATTTTATTTAAATACTAGCTGACCCGGCCCGGCTTCGCCAAGGCCCTGGAGGGGATCTATCTATCTATCAGTCTGTCTGTCTGACCCGGCTTCACCCAGTCCCTGGTGGGGAGCATCTCATTTAATTCATATAAGTAGTCATATAAGCTCACCCGTTCCCGACTATCTGTCTGTCTGTCTATCTGTCTGACCCGGCCCAGCTTCACCCAGTCCCTGGTGGGGAGCATCTCATTTAATTCATATACGTAGTCATATAAGCTCTCCCGTTCCCGACTATCTGTTTGTCTGTCTATCTGTCTGTCTGTCTGACCCGGCCCGGCTTCACCCAGTCCCTGGTGGGGAGCATGTCATTTAATTCATATAAGTAGTCAAATAAGCTTCCGTTCCCGACTATCTGTCTGTCTGTCTATCTGACCCGGCGTGGTTTCGCCCAGCTCCTGGCGCACAGTAACTTAAAAGAATGTCCTTCTACACACCATTCATTATTTTTAATGAAAACTGTTTTTAATCACCGACATGACAGTTGATAAGTTCTTTAAGCAGAAAAAGATGGGTTACAATGTTATGCATTATGCATTATTTTTATGAAAACTTTGAAAATGCCTTAAAGATTATATCATTATTTATTATAACTCATATGCCTGAAAATAACTATAGACAAAGAGTTTAACAATAGTGCAAGTAAGTCCAACAATATGACTATAAAGTATATAGAAATGTTATTAAAAGTTATGCCTCTTGAAATAACTTTTCTAGAGTGAAGTCCCCCTGCTATATAGAAATTATATAATGAAAAACGAAAAAATAAATGTTATTAAATAAGTAGAAGATTTTACACTAAGAAACTATTATAGTCGGTTGCACAGGAATGAAAGGAAGACATGTAGAAAATTGCATCTCAATCGGATGTACCGTTATCGAACGCATCCAATACAAAACTACCCAAAAACACACAAAACCACGTACACTCTGTTTTATAGATATAGATGATAAACATTTTTAACAATGCATAGTGTGAATGACTGAGTAAAAAGCATATAAAAGAAGGAATTAATGTATTAAAAAGAAGATGTGTAAAGATTGGTGCACTTTTTTGCACATATGCTTTTTCATAATGATTTGTCTTCGTCTTTTTGCAGATCACATGTGAATGTTCATTATTTTTATGTGTCGACATTAGTATTACATTGCAACTATGGTCATATTTTCAAGAATCACAGTTCGGTAACTCATCTCAAAAATTGAGCATAAACCGTCATTTGTGAGATGTAGTGACCTACCTGATGACACGTGAAGACCAAAAATACACAGATTATAAACATACACCTATGTTTGTAATTAAAACACACAGTAGTAGTAACAGAACAGCTAAACTAACATAATACGAACATATAAAGTGCAAACACCATTTACTAAGAAAGGGAGATTACACTTATACAAGAGACACAAGGGATTAATAAAGGTTATGACTCCACAAGAGAAAATCTACCAACAAGCGGGAGCTAGATAGGTACAAATCAGTGAACACAGATCTTGAATAAAGGTGTTGAGGTAACATTTTATGGAGGCCATGGATAATATATCCATGATTAGTCTCCGTGAAAAGAGACAAATTGTTTCGAGGCACCATTTTTTTGGGTGTATGAAAGGTGTTGCAGTTTATTGGGCAACCGTAAATATAACACAATGTTACCCTGGGCCGTTTACAGCCTCCAGTAGTAAAATGTAGGAGAGTAGTTGACTCTTGGCAACATATCAAGAGTGGTAAGCTGATGACAGACCAGTGGGTAGATGCTTCAACAGTGTATCATACCATTATAAATCACAAGTGGTACCCAAACAGAGTAACTGATGAATTCCCACAACTCACTGACAAATTAGTTCAGACTAATTTTAATATGTATAGACGACATTGTGTCACAGTTCTTGGAAGGAATTTTGTGACACAATATCCGCAGAGCAGGGGAGGATGTCAGAGTGTTGGGGAATAGAGACAGGACATAGAGAGGACAAGGGACAGAATAGAGTCAGGACATAGGCAGGGACTACAGAGATAACGATAGACAGGACATAGGTAAGGGCGCAGAGATGTCATAAGACAGGAAATCTACAGGACAATAGAGAGATTAGAGACAGGACATAGGCGAGGTCAAAGAGATGTCATAGACAGGACATAGACAGTACAAGACCTAGTTATAAAAGTGGACACAAGTCCATGGGACTCGGTCCTGAACTGACTAGACGGCATTACACTGAACAACCTAAAACCACATGGGTTGACTGCAGTACGACGTGACCGTTGAGACAGCCCGGTTGTCACGAGAGACACGGGGTCCAGTACCATGAGACCAACCGACCAGTGTGAAAACGTCAGACGGGACTCGGACAGTTTAGAGGAAGGACGTTTTGTGTTTCTGAGAGCGAGTGTATAGCTTTTGCGAGAGTGCTAGCTGGCGTTGCCATGTTTGAAGAGAGCGAGTATCTGAGTGCAGGGTTTGTGTAATTGCCTGAGTGCTATTAAGTGTTTGTAAGGTAGCATTTTTGTATATAATGATGTAACCGCCTTGTGTGCGCATTGTAATGATAATCAGGTTCTCCTGAATAAACAGTGATACCATAAGTACGACTGATGTCTTCTTGGGTGCATGTGAAAGATTTAGAATACCTGTGTGCGTGTGAGACGCTGACATTGGGTTTGGTGAGCTCTGACCAAGGTTTAGGGCCTGGAGGCTTGTACCCTCCCAATTGCACTCCTCCACCCAAAGCCTTTGGCACAATATGGGGTGTCGGGTTTGGTGATTGCCGCCCAACATTCGCCGCTAACAGAAAGCAGGTAGTACCATCTACTGATATACGGTAACTCAGTCATATCTGACTAAGGCCTGACATAAGGTATATACATAGAATGTCATATATACACTATACAGAAATGGTTTCAGTCAATCATGTGCCATGCCGGAAAGCGTGGGTGGTCATGACTCGCCATTTCACTCGATCACCAGAGTCGTGGATCAGCTCAGTGTTCCTATCTCGACCATGCCATGTGGCCAAGCCTTCCAGGTATTTACTTCTCGGTCTTCCCCTTGGTCAGTTCCCTTTGACCTTGCCAGTTGTCACTAAGTACTCCAATCCATTTCTTCTCATAACATGTCCAAAAATTTTTGACTGTCTATGTCTAATTTCTCTAATCAATTTACGATTTTCATTGGTCTCCTATAGTACTTGGTCATTGGTTTTTCTGTCTGTCCATGGTACTCTTTGCATTTTCCTCAGACACCACATTTCTGCAGCCATCAGATGCTTTTCAACTTGACTGCTCATTGTCCAAGTTTCACATCCATACAAAAGAACAGAAATGGTTTACATTGTCAAAAATGTTCCTGTCAAGCTTACTGTGACAGCTTGTTCACTGTGATGCGCCATCATTAGAGACTAATGAGTGTTGAGTAAAGAGGAACACAACAACTATAAACATCACATCCGTGAAAGTAAAATCAATGACTACCTCTCACGCCATGAAGGGTACTGGGTATATGGTGCTAGCCCCATATTTTTAGACCAATTGACATTCGATGGGTGATATGGTTGATTTGTTAAAGCACACAGTTATAATTTTGGAGTATTCTAGAGCTTAAGTTTGAATTAAACAGAAATTAAAATTAATATATTTCTAAAGTTAAAACACAGAAGAAACAAACAATATGTTGTCCAATTTATTGTAATATCCATTATAAGATAATATTGTAATTGTGACGAAACGACGCTTCATCTGTCTTTTGTCTATTAGGTTTAGGCTATATTCGGCACGTCATCGGGGACTTTCCCGGTTATTAATAGACTGGGGGGGGGGGAGGTGAAGGTAAAGTCGATGGTAGGTTCTCGAAGCACCTGGATTTGAGTGACCAGGGTTGCTGGGTGCACCAACAAATTCTCGTGCAGAAGAATCTAGAAACTCTAGTACGGGGAATGAATGTTGTTCGTGAAGTTGACTTATATCAAGAAGCACTCGTTTCTCGTGCGCTTTAGTACGCACGTAGGAGAAATGCGGCTGGAAGAGTCATTCACTTTCTCCATCTCAAGGTGTGAGGACGCATGGCTTTGCTAGGCCGATTGTATAGCGTCTCACACCCAACCAAGATGCAGCTGTCGACCCATTATGGCATGCTTGCCCATGAACAGTTCTGGTAGCTGACTGGAGTCTGGTTCAAGTAATTCAGGTATTTACTTGGTTAATTAATTTAACTTTGTAATTGATCACAAAACGCAAACGTTCTAATCTCATTAAATATGCGGTTGACTTTGCATTGCTAATGAGAAACGGATCGATAACGTAGTTGAGAAACTATGGCATATACACCTGCGCATGTCGCGTTTGTTTACAAGCCTGTGTAGTTCTGTCAACTGATTAGAACAGAAAGTCCGTTGTATCGACGTATTGTGTTCACCAGTTATCAACTTTGTATGATAGATAGTTGCATATACTATGTTGCTGGTAGATTTTTATGGTAGATAGTTGCATGTACACAGTTACTAGTGTATGATATGAACCTAACTTATGTCAGTCAGTAGCTGAGGCTAGAAGAACTGTTGGATAGCCTGGTAAGTTGTTAGATGGAGATTCAGACAGTGATGTGTTTAGCTACGAAGTAAAGAGAGCACATAATGCTTAGCCACAGGGAATGATGTAACTATTGTGTGTTAACGTAATAGTGAATTCATTTTGTGGAACTGTGGAATTCTGTGAGAAGGTAAGTTCTTCATTGATGATATATATATATATATATATATATATATATATATATATATATATATATATATATATATATATATATATATATATATATATATATATATATATGAAGGATGTGTCATGATGTATATATATTAGTTCATGTTATGTGATACTTCTAGGAGCGATACAGAAAGCCGAGTGGTTCGACGTGTGATAACAAGGCATTACCATCACGATGTAAACATGCGTTCTTAATTCTTGTCTTTACTGTCCTGGTTCTGTTCATGCTTGCATAAGTACGAGTCAGTGCTTATGTGATAGAAGTATGGAAGGACAAAAGGAGGTTGAAAGAGGCACAGGGAAAATGGGATATGGGATTGAGAGCAAGTTATGAAAGTATGAGACTGGCGAACCAGGCCAGCTGTGAAGTTCGGCCAGGCCAAGGCTAATCCACTTGGAAGGTCAGAACTGGAGCAGAACCCTTGGAACATGTGGGGAACATGTTTTGCCAAGAAGACTTCTTGACTCTAGGGAAGAGTCTAATAAGAAGAGTTTCGCTATAGGGTGGGCAGGATGTCCCACCAGCGAAATGGAGTGTGTACATACTTTATGTGATCATGTATTATTACTATATCCCAAGTGATGGTACATTGATCGTTACTATTTTTACTATGAAATGTATACTGTAAGGTTGGGGTCAAGGGAAGCCTCACCTTAATGTTTAGTTCTGTTAACTCTAGAACTAGGATAGCTATTG
Source organism: Cepaea hortensis (assembly GCA_963921405.1). NCBI lineage: Eukaryota > Metazoa > Mollusca > Gastropoda > Stylommatophora > Helicidae > Cepaea > Cepaea hortensis. Next base: position 84,386,045 of record OY992890.1, read on the forward strand.
ACTTTAGCGACAACTGGTAGATGAATAGGGATATGTGAGATGGACGTTCAGACTCGTCATTCTTATTATTACTCTGTTTGACGGGCTGTTCTTGGAGGCCATCTGACATTGACGGATACCCATGCTTTACTACTCTCAACATAGAGATGATGCTCTAGTTAGTTGAATAACGAATTAGCCTGAGGGTTGAGTACGTCAATTATTTTATGCATGTGGACCAATGTTGGGGGCCAAATACTCTCACCGATCACTCTTCCTTTCAGGAGTTGCCTGTTGAGGAACCAGCCTACTACAATTGTTGTTTGCCTGAAACCACTTCGTGTACCATAGCGAATGATGGTAGAGACACTACTTACCACGCCTGACTAAACCACATCTTGCGAAAGGGTGAATCATCCTGACTGAATGATTCTCACCACGTTGATTCCAGTGCCCTGAAATTGCACATGTGGGACGTGATGGTTTGTTTCTTTTTCTGACAGTTTGAAGATGCTCTATTTCAGCAATGAAATGGTCAGCAACCTGAGCAATCACGCTTAAGTGTAAGAGACAATCGACTTTCTACAGAATGATGTTGCTATGTTTACCCAGTGAGATGTATCAAGGTGGCGTAATCTCAGCTCTGGGAGCTCATCAAGTCCAAGTCTATTGTTGATCCGTCTAAACATCGGAAACTTTAAGCAGAGGTTAGCACATAACCTTGTGCAGACCCTACGTCAGCACTAGTGGCAGGTCATGATGACACCTACACCAGCTTACGTATTGTGACTAAATTGTTAGCAGGTATATAGGACAACTCATTATTGTCCAAATGAACATTGTTGCATTGAACTGTGAAATAGGTGCTTGATTCAATGGTGTAGCTATAGAGTCTACGAACTGTGAAATGTTTTTCTCATATGACTCTTGTGAACTCGCAGCAGAACTATATTATTACCCAACCAGGGGTACGTGATATTATTCAGGGACCATTAGACTGGTCATTGGCTACAGACGAGAACTGTTTAGTGCCTTTAACAGTGACTCATTAGGAAGTGATGGAGTGCAGTCCATCCAGTTGAGTGAAGGTTCAAGTGGTTAACTCCTCTTGTTGTCGATCCAAGCTCTGGGGACGGAGTGGTCTCCAAGGTTCTAGTCATCTCACTGGAAGGAAGCCGGGTGAGTGGCGGACCGACTGGACGGGGCATCTGCATCCAATCTACTTCTCAGCCTGATGATGATTTGAGCCATATCTCTGATTCTGTCTCTACTCTATCCTCTACATTTGTAAATAGAATTATTCTATCAGGGTGTTCAATTCATTTCTATATTCTCAAGGGTAGAATAAACTTTGTGTATGTTGACTTACTCTTTGTACAATTATTGAGTTTGGTCTCGAACGATGCCTCATTGTTCATTGTCCCAAGGGAGTAGGTAGATAGTGGGGGTCTAGAATCTGGAGGGGCTTGTAGACATAATTAACTAATATGAGGTCAATAGCAGAGTAAACAGTGTAGGTCAACAGCAGAGTAAACAGTGTATCTACCTGTCCAGCCCCTGAGGTCAGAATACACGGGAGTGCTAGAGACACCTCGGGTGTGGTTAACTCTCAATATCCGAGGCAATCTTGTCACACTCCAGATTAGAGTGGGGGCCCGTCCAGGATTATTCCAGGACTCTGTGTGTTGTTAGAACCTCTTGTAGGGATACTGACTTAGTCTATATCCTCTACTATCAATCTACATAAGTTTCTACTAATTCTACCTGTCTCCTATCTGTCTGACGGACATTTGTGTTGTGGTGGTGTTTAGTTAATACTGTTAGTTAGTGATTAATTGTATTGCTTGGCACACACATACACTTAGGTAAACACATCGCATAGTCAACATGTCTACCCACGAGTTAGACTTAGCCAAAGTTCAGGCAACTGGTCATAAATTAGGTCTAGAGGGGGATGCATTGAAATCCTATGTTCAAGCTGTGGAAAGAGATTTTTGCCAAGAGGAAAGAGAGAGGAGGAGAGCAGAACGAGACCTTGAAGCTAGTAAAGTGGCTTTATAGGAAAAGAAGATAGTTGCTGACAGCGAGATGAAACGGCTTGAGTTGGAAGCTGACAGAGAGAGACATGAACACGAGTATCGAATGAAGCTACTTGAGGCACAAGCGCCTGCTACTGGTGTAACTGAGGGAGCTGTGGGAGGTGTACCTCCTGGCTCAAGAGTCAACCAGTAGACGTGACTACCAGGCTATGAAGTGGCCTTTACAGCTGTTCAAACCCGAGAAAGAACGGATAGACCAGTACTTAGAGAAGTATGAAGCTATGTCTATTGCAATGGGGTTAGACAAAAAGAAATGGTGTTTGAAACTCTCCCAGGGACTTCGAGGCGCCGGTTACGAAGTCTATGCACGCTTGCCACCGGGTTTGCAGAACGATTACCCGGCATTAAAAGCGGCTCTCTTGAAGAGATTCGAAATCACAGCGCACAGGTACCGACGGAAGTTTAGAACTTCGAAGCGGGAACCTGGTGAATTGTTTTCAGCATACAGTGTGAGATTGAGCTCATACCTTCTTAAATGGATGGCCTTGGCCGGATTTAAGGAGGAGTATGAAAGTTTGCGTGAGTTGATGGTTGTAGATCAGATGTGAATGTAAATGTCAAAACCCTTGCGAAACTTCTTAGGTGAGAATAGGGCTGAGAGATTAGATATAGTCACCATGTTAGCTGAAAGGTATGTTGAAGTCTATGGCGAGACTGGAGACACCAGTCCAACCGATCCGAGATCGAAAGATAAGGATCAAGGTAAGTCAAGTAAGGCATCAAAGAAGGCCAAAGGTTCTGTTGAACCGACGAAACAGGTAAACTCTTTAGAGAAGAACTCTAACATCAACCCAGGTAAGAATAGCCCACCTAGCTCTCCAAAGAGGAAGTGGAGTGAACGGTGGTGCAAATTCTGCAAGTCCAGCACCCACAATACGAGTGAGTGCAAGAGTAAGCAAAAGGACTTACACTTTGCTTGTCTTGCTGAGGTTAGGGATAGACCATGCAGGAAAGTGAAGTCGGTTGATGGGAATTCTGAACAGAAGAGACCTCCAGTGATTGAGAGAGTGGAAGTGAACGGACAACAGGTGATGTGCCTCTATGATACAGGATTGCAATTTCCTACTGTAATTGCATCCCACCTGACAGGCCCAGAGCAACTCACCGGGGAGATAACGGAGATACAGCCAGCCAGTAAGATTGCGGTAGCATTACGTTGCCCGATTGCCAATGTGGAGATTCGGAGCAAGTACGTTACTGGATGCATTCAGGCGGCAGTAGTACCGGATCCTGTCTATCCCATGATCCTTGGCCGGAAGTACGTGTTTTTGGGCGAACCAAAGCACCCTAGCATCCATAAGTCTAGGCAGGTCAGATCTACAGAGGAAGATTGTCTAGAAAAGGTGTCTCCGGAAACCTCAACCGGATGTGATGAGTACTGCTCAGAGCAAGGATGCGACGGTGTGTCCTTGTTCAAACAGGTCGTCCAAAGGTATGAACCCGTTAACTCAGGGTAAGTTCAACTCTGAAAACCGGTCGCAGTTAATTCAGACCAGAGCAGAGAAGTGGCAGTGGGAACGTAAGTTAGTTCCTGAGAGCTTTAGTGCTAATCTGCTGTGAACGGTACATGTCAGGTCCCCAACCGGACATCTGACGGTAGGGGCAACCACTAAGTGTCATTCCCGGTACTATTGGTGGCCGGGAATGACAGGCGACGTGCGCAGATATATCAGGTCTTGTCCTGAGTGCCGTAAATGCACACCTGGAAAACGGACGAAGACGAAGATATTCTTCGCGGTTGGAGAACGAGTTCTAGCACTACTCCCAATCGAGGGGAACGAATTCGATATCAGGTGGCAGGGCGCATTCCTAGTGGATAAAGTGGGGCTCCACAAGCACTATGGAGTGGTGATCCTGGGAAAGTCTGCTACTTTCCATTCCACTCTCCTCATGCGTCATGAGGGGAAGCCCAATGATAAGTCTGCACACCCAAGGGCACAAAGTTTCGCTGAGAACGCGGTTCGGGGTTCAGGTCAGGTAGCGGAAAGCCTGTTACAACATAGGCAGTTCTATATGTATGTGCAGGTACCTTCTTCGGTTCAGCCCGGTGATCGGGGGAACATGACCGGCCAAAAGAACACCCGCAGCGCTAGCTACACTGAGAACCATGGTAGGAAGAGGTGGGTTGTGTCAGAACGTACACAGACCTCTGGTTCCTCAAACCGACCGACTGCAGTCCAGCTGGGTCCTCAAAAGGGGAAGCTGGAGTTGCAGAAGTCCAGTAAACTCTGGAAGAAGCGATCGTTAAATAAGATCGAGACGGGAGCTCTGGTCCGCAAGATACTGCGAGATGCCCGATCGCAGTAGCGGAGTAGGTGTTGATCACCCATGATACTTAATAGCTTGTCACCCCACCAAAGGTGGTAAAAGTATCCTATGAAATATTGTCGGGTTAGACTTCCTCACCCGCCATCCGGTCTCTAAGAGAGAAGATGGAACGACATAGACAGCTTCTGCTAAAAAGTGGAACGACGGGGTTGATCCTCTTAAAGTGGGGGAGTGTGACGAAACGATGCTTCATCTGTCTTTTGTCTATTAGGTTTCGGCTCTATTCGGCGCGTCATCGGGGACTTTCCTGCTTTTTAATAGACTGGGGGGGGGGGGGGAGAGGGGGAAAGTCGATGGGATTTTCCGTCTAGTAGGTTCTCGAAGCACCTGGATTTGAGTGACCAGGGTTGCTGGATGCACCAACAAATTCTCGTGCAGAAGAATCTAGAAACTCTAGTACGGGGAATGAATGTTGTCCGTGAAGTTGACTTGCATCAAGAAGCACTCGTTTCTCGTGCGCTTTGGTACGCACGTAGGAGAAATGCGGCTGGAAGAGTCATTCACTTTCTCCATCTCAAGGCGTGAGGACGCATGGCTTTGCTAGGCCGATTGTATAGCGTCTCACACCCAACCAAGATGTAGCTGACTGTCGACCCATTACGGCATGCTTGACCATTAACAGTTCTAGTAGCTGACTGGAGTCTGGTTCAAGTAATTCAGGTATTTACTTGGTTAATTAATTTAACTTTGTAATTGATCACAAAACGCAATTGTTCTAATCTCATTAAATATGAGGTTGACTTTGCATCGCTAATGAGAAACGGATCGATAACGTAGTTGAGAAACTAGGGCATATATACCTGCGCATGTTGCGTTTGTTTACAAGCCTGTGTAGTTCTGTCAACTGATTAGAACAGAAAGTCCGTTGCATTGACGTATTGTGTTCACCAGTTATCAACTTTGTATGGTAGATAGTTGCATATACTATGTTGCTGTTCTATAATAGGACACAGTTACTAGTGTATGATATGAACCTAACTTATGTCAGTCAGTAGCTGAGGCTAGAAGAACTGTTGGATAGCCGGTTAAGTTGTTAGATGGAGATTCAGACAGTGATGTGTTTAGCTACGAAGTAAATAGAGCACTTAATGCTTAGCCACAGGGAATGATGTAACTATTGTGTGTTAACGTAATAGTGAATTCATTTTGTGGAACTGTTGAATTCTGTGAGAAGGTAAGTTCTTCATTGATGATATATATACATGAAGGATGTGTCATGATGTATATATATTAGGTCATGTTGTGTGCTACTTCTGGGATTGATACCGAACGCCGAGTGGTTCGACGCGTGATAACAAGGCGTTACCATCGCGATGTAAACATGCGTTCGTAACCCTTTTACCGTGGAAAAAAATTTTTTTTTTTGTTATGCAAACTGTGTATTTTTTTTCTTTCATAATTTGATATGTTATGTTGTCCTGGCAAAATAAAATGTTTTTTTAAGTGAAAATGAGTTGTCTTTTAGAAATTGTGAGGAAATTGTGTGGAAATTGACCAACTGCTTCAGAATCAGAGCTGTCATCATTTTCACTGTCCAATTCGCTGTCTTCAGAACTAGAAGTAACTTCATCATTGTCATCAAATAGTAACTCCTGAATTTTTTCTTTCGTAAGTGGACGTTTACGACTTGTCATGGTGTTCTGTTTTATTCGAAAATTAGCATCTGAAAAAAAAAAAAAATAAAAATACGAAAACCCAGCCATGTTGTTCATGCACGTACTCTGTAGATTCCAAGCTTGCTAATAAAAACTATGCAAATACATGCCCATAGGATACATGTATGTACGCATACATCTACACAAGCTATACTATGCATAAATTATAATCATACTACAAAGTTATAAATTATAATCATAATAAAATCACAATAAAAAGTATTTTGTTCTTTCGTACCTTTTTTTTCTTGTTTACTGTCCACTTTCACTTTTGGCATCACGTGATGACCTACTTTTATCTTCCGCTGTTGAACTGGCTGTTGGATTAGCCGCCCTATGCATTTCCTATGCTATTTTTGTATTAACACAAGTTTACTCGGGACGCACGGCACACAGAAGACTTTTACATCTGATGACGAGTTAACTCGTGATGCACGGTTAAAGCCAACAATTTTTATGACGAGTTAACTCGTGACACAAGGTAAAGGGGTTAATTCTTGTCTTTACTGTCCTGGTTCTGTTCATGCTTGCATAAGTACGAGTCAGTGCTGATGTGATAGAAGTATAGAAGGACAAAAGGAGGTTGAAAGAGGCACAGGGAAAATGGGATATGGGATTGAGAGCAAGTTATGAAAGTATGAGACTGGCGAACCAGGCCAGCTGCGAAGTTCGGCCAGGCCAAGGCTAATCCACTTGGAAGGTCAGAACTGGAGCAGAACCCTTGGAACATGTGGGGAACATGTTTTGCCAAGAAGACTTCTTGACTCTAGGGAAGAGTCTAATAAGAAGAGTTTCGCTATAGGGTGGGCAGGATGTCCCACCAGCGAAATGGAGTGTGTACATACTTTATGTGATCATGTATTATTACTATATCCCAAGTGATGGTACATTGATCGTTACTATTTTTACTATGAAATGTATACTGTAAGGTTGGGGTCAAGGGAAGCCTCACCTTAATGTTTAGTTCTGTTAACTCTAGAACTAGGATAGCTATTGACTTTAGCGACAACTGGTAGATGAATAGGGATATGTGAGATGGACGTTCAGACTCGTCATTCTTATTATTACTCTGTTTGACGGGCTGTTCTTGGAGGCCATCTGACATTGACGGATACCCATGCTTTACTACTCTCAACATAGAGATGATGCTCTAGTTAGTTGAATAACGAATTAGCCTGAGGGTTGAGTACGTCAATTATTTTATGCATGTGGACCAATGTTGGGGGCCAAATACTCTCACCGATCACTCTTCCTTTCAGGAGTTGCCTGTTGAGGAACCAGCCTACTACAATTGTTGTTTGCCTGAAACCACTTCGTGTACCATAGCGAATGATGGTAGAGACACTACTTACCACGCCTGACTAAACCACATCTTGCGAAAGGGTGAATCATCCTGACTGAATGATTCTCACCACGTTGATTCCAGTGCCCTGAAATTGCACATGTGGGACGTGATGGTTTGTTTCTTTTTCTGACAGTTTGAAGATGCTCTATTTCAGCAATGAAATGTTCAGCAACCTGAGCAATCACGCTTAAGTGTAAGAGACAATCGACTTTCTACAGAATGATGTTGCTATGTTTACCCAGTGAGATGTATCAAGGTGGCGTAATCTCAGCTCTGGGAGCTCATCAAGTCCAAGTCTATTGTTGATCCGTCTAAACATCGGAAACTTTAAGCAGAGGTTAGCACATAACCTTGTGCAGACCCTACGTCAGCACTAGTGGCAGGTCATGATGACACCTACACCAGCTTACGTATTGTGACTAAATTGTTAGCAGGTATATAGGACAACTCATTATTGTCCAAATGAACATTGTTGCATTGAACTGTGAAATAGGTGCTTGATTCAATGGTGTAGCTATAGAGTCTACGAACTGTGAAATGTTTTTCTCATATGACTCTTGTGAACTCGCAGCAGAACTATATTATTACCCAACCAGGGGTACGTGATATTATTCAGGGACCATTAGACTGGTCATTGGCTACAGACGAGAACTGTTTAGTGCCTTTAACAGTGACTCATTAGGAAGTGATGGAGTGCAGTCCATCCAGTTGAGTGAAGGTTCAAGTGGTTAACTCCTCTTGTTGTCGATCCAAGCTCTGGGGACGGAGTGGTCTCCAAGGTTCTAGTCATCTCACTGGAAGGAAGCCGGGTGAGTGGCGGACCGACTGGACGGGGCATCTGCATCCAATCTACTTCTCAGCTTGATGATGATTTGAGCCATATCTCTGATTCTGTCTCTACTCTATCCTCTACATTTGTAAATAGAATTATTCTATCAGGGTGTTCAATTCATTTCTATATTCTCAAGGGTAGAATAAACTTTGTGTATGTTGACTTACTCTTTGTGCAATTATTGAGTTTGGTCTCGAACGATGCCTCATTGTTCATTGTCCCAAGGGAGTAGGTAGATAGTGGGGGTCTAGAATCTGGAGGGGCTTGTAGACATAATTAACTAATATGAGGTCAATAGCAGAGTAAACAGTGTAGGTCAACAGCAGAGTAAACAGTGTATCTACCTGTCCAGCCCCTGAGGTCAGAATACACGGGAGTGCTAGAGACACCTCGGGTGTGGTTAACTCTCAATATCCGAGGCAATCTTGTCACACTCCAGATTAGAGTGGGGGCCCGTCCAGGATTATTCCAGGACTCTGTGTGTTGTTAGAACCTCTTGTAGGGATACTGACTTAGTCTATATCCTCTACTATCAATCTACATAAGTTTCTACTAATTCTACCTGTCTCCTATCTGTCTGACGGACATTTGTGTTGTGGTGGTGTTTAGTTAATACTGTTAGTTAGTGATTAATTGTATTGCTTGGCACACACATACACTTAGGTAAACACATCGCATAGTCAACATGTCTACCCACGAGTTAGACTTAGCCAAAGTTCAGGCAACTGGTCATAAATTAGGTCTAGAGGGGGATGCATTGAAATCCTATGTTCAAGCTGTGGAAAGAGATTTTTGCCAAGAGGAAAGAGAGAGGAGGAGAGCAGAACGAGACCTTGAAGCTAGTAAAGTGGCTTTATAGGAAAAGAAGATAGTTGCTGACAGCGAGATGAAACGGCTTGAGTTGGAAGCTGACAGAGAGAGACATGAACACGAGTATCGAATGAAGCTACTTGAGGCACAAGCGCCTGCTACTGGTGTAACTGAGGGAGCTGTGGGAGGTGTACCTCCTGGCTCAAGAGTCAACCAGTAGACGTGACTACCAGGCTATGAAGTGGCCTTTACAGCTGTTCGAACCCGAGAAAGAACGGATAGACCAGTACTTAGAGAAGTATGAAGCTATGTCTATTGCAATGGGGTTAGACAAAAAGAAATGGTGTTTGAAACTCTCCCAGGGACTTCGAGGCGCCGGTTACGAAGTCTATGCACGCTTGCCACCGGGTTTGCAGAACGATTACCCGGCATTAAAAGCGGCTCTCTTGAAGAGATTCGAAATCACAGCGCACAGGTACCGACGGAAGTTTAGAACTTCGAAGCGGGAACCTGGTGAATTGTTTTCAGCATACAGTGTGAGATTGAACTCATACCTTCTTAAATGGATGGCCTTGGCCGGATTTAAGGAGGAGTATGAAAGTTTGCGTGAGTTGATGGTTGTAGATCAGATGTGAATGTAAATGTCAAAACCCTTGCGAAACTTCTTAGGTGAGAATAGGGCTGAGAGATTAGATATAGTCACCATGTTAGCTGAAAGGTATGTTGAAGTCTATGGCGAGACTGGAGACACCAGTCCAACCGATCCGAGATCGAAAGATAAGGATCAAGGTAAGTCAAGTAAGGCATCAAAGAAGGCCAAAGGTTCTGTTGAACCGACGAAACAGGTAAACTCTTTAGAGAAGAACTCTAACATCAACCCAGGTAAGAATAGCCCACCTAGCTCTCCAAAGAGGAAGTGGAGTGAACGGTGGTGCAAATTCTGCAAGTCCAGCACCCACAATACGAGTGAGTGCAAGAGTAAGCAAAAGGACTTACACTTTGCTTGTCTTGCTGAGGTTAGGGATAGACCATGCAGGAAAGTGAAGTCGGTTGATGGGAATTCTGAACAGAAGAGACCTCCAGTGATTGTGAGAGTGGAAGTGAACGGACAACAGGTGATGTGCCTCTATGACACAGGATTGCAATTTCCTACTGTAATTGCACCCCACCTGACAGGCCCAGAGCAACTCACCGGGGAGATAACGGAGATACAGCCAGCCAGTAAGATTGCGGTAGCATTACGTTGCCCGATTGCCAATGTGGAGATTCGGAGCAAGTACGTTACTGGATGCATTCAGGCGGCAGTAGTACCGGATCCTGTCTATCCCATGATCCTTGGCCGGAAGTACGTGTTTTTGGGCGAACCAAAGCACCCTAGCATCCATAAGTCTAGGCAGGTCAGATCTACAGAGGAAGATTGTCTAGAAAAGGTGTCTCCGGAAACCTCAACCGGATGTGATGAGTACTGCTCAGAGCAAGGATGCGACGGTGTGTCCTTGTTCAAACAGGTCGTCCAAAGGTATGAACCCGTTAACTCAGGGTAAGTTCAACTCTGAAAACCGGTCGCAGTTAATTCAGACCAGAGCAGAGAAGTGGCAGTGGGAACGTAAGTTAGTTCCTGAGAGCTTTAGTGCTAATCTGCTGTGAACGGTACATGTCAGGTCCCCAACCGGACATCTGACGGTAGGGGCAACCACTAAGTGTCATTCCCGGTACTATTGGTGGCCGGGAATGACAGGCGACGTGCGCAGATATATCAGGTCTTGTCCTGAGTGCCGTAAATGCACACCTGGAAAACGGACGAAGACGAAGATATTCTTCGCGGTTGGAGAACGAGTTCTAGCACTACTCCCAATCGAGGGGAACGAATTCGATATCAGGTGGCAGGGCGCATTCCTAGTGGATAAAGTGGGGCTCCACAAGCACTATGGAGTGGTGATCCTGGGAAAGTCTGCTACTTTCCATTCCACTCTCCTCATGCGTCATGAGGGGAAGCCCAATGATAAGTCTGCACACCCAAGGGCACAAAGTTTCGCTGAGAACGCGGTTCGGGGTTCAGGTCAGGTAGCGGAAAGCCTGTTACAACATAGGCAGTTCTATATGTATGTGCAGGTACCTTCTTCGGTTCAGCCCGGTGATCGGGGGAACATGACCGGCCAAAAGAACACCCGCAGCGCTAGCTACACTGAGAACCATGGTAGGAAGAGGTGGGTTGTGTCAGAACGTACACAGACCTCTGGTTCCTCAAACCGACCGACTGCAGTCCAGCTGGGTCCTCAAAAGGGGAAGCTGGAGTTGCAGAAGTCCAGTAAACTCTGGAAGAAGCGATCGTTAAATAAGATCGAGACGGGAGCTCTGGTCCGCAAGATACTGCGAGATGCCCGATCGCAGTAGCGGAGTAGGTGTTGATCACCCATGATACTTAATAGCTTGTCACCCCACCAAAGGTGGTAAAAGTATCCTATGAAATATTGTCGGGTTAGACTTCCTCACCCGCCATCCGGTCTCTAAGAGAGAAGATGGAACGACATAGACAGCTTCTGCTAAAAAGTGGAACGACGGGGTTGATCCTCTTAAAGTGGGGGAGTGTGACGAAACGATGCTTCATCTGTCTTTTGTCTATTAGGTTTCGGCTCTATTCGGCGCGTCATCGGGGACTTTCCTGCTTTTTAATAGACTGGGGGGGGGGGAGAGGGGGAAAGTCGATGGGATTTTCCGTCTAGTAGGTTCTCGAAGCACCTGGATTTGAGTGACCAGGGTTGCTGGATGCACCAACAAATTCTCGTGCAGAAGAATCTAGAAACTCTAGTACGGGGAATGAATGTTGTCCGTGAAGTTGACTTGCATCAAGAAGCACTCGTTTCTCGTGCGCTTTGGTACGCACGTAGGAGAAATGCGGCTGGAAGAGTCATTCACTTTCTCCATCTCAAGGCGTGAGGACGCATGGCTTTGCTAGGCCGATTGTATAGCGTCTCACACCCAACCAAGATGTAGCTGACTGTCGACCCATTACGGCATGCTTGACCATTAACAGTTCTAGTAGCTGACTGGAGTCTGGTTCAAGTAATTCAGGTATTTACTTGGTTAATTAATTTAACTTTGTAATTGATCACAAAACGCAATTGTTCTAATCTCATTAAATATGAGGTTGACTTTGCATCGCTAATGAGAAACGGATCGATAACGTAGTTGAGAAACTAGGGCATATATACCTGCGCATGTTGCGTTTGTTTACAAGCCTGTGTAGTTCTGTCAACTGATTAGAACAGAAAGTCCGTTGCATTGACGTATTGTGTTCACCAGTTATCAACTTTGTATGGTAGATAGTTGCATATACTATGTTGCTGTTCTATAATAGGACACAGTTACTAGTGTATGATATGAACCTAACTTATGTCAGTCAGTAGCTGAGGCTAGAAGAACTGTTGGATAGCCGGTTAAGTTGTTAGATGGAGATTCAGACAGTGATGTGTTTAGCTACGAAGTAAATAGAGCACTTAATGCTTAGCCACAGGGAATGATGTAACTATTGTGTGTTAACGTAATAGTGAATTCATTTTGTGGAACTGTGGAATTCTGTGAGAAGGTAAGTTCTTCATTGATGATATATATACATGAAGGATGTGTCATGATGTATATATATTAGGTCATGTTGTGTGCTACTTCTGGGATTGATACCGAACGCCGAGTGGTTCGACGCGTGATAACAAGGCGTTACCATCGCGATGTAAACATGCGTTCGTAACCCTTTTACCGTGGAAAAAAATTTTTTTTTTTGTTATGCAAACTGTGTATTTTTTTTCTTTCATAATTTGATATGTTATGTTGTCCTGGCAAAATAAAATGTTTTTTTAAGTGAAAATGAGTTGTCTTTTAGAAATTGTGAGGAAATTGTGTGGAAATTGACCAACTGCTTCAGAATCAGAGCTGTCATCATTTTCACTGTCCAATTCGCTGTCTTCAGAACTAGAAGTAACTTCATCATTGTCATCAAATAGTAACTCCTGAATTTTTTCTTTCGTAAGTGGACGTTTACGACTTGTCATGGTGTTCTGTTTTATTCGAAAATTAGCATCTGAAAAAAATAAATAAATAAAAATATGAAAACCCAGCCATGTTGTTCATGTACGTACTCTGTAGATTCCAAGCTTGCTAATAAAAACTATGCAAATACATGCCCATAGGATACATGTATGTACGCATACATCTACACAAGCTATACTATGCATAAATTATAATCATACTACAAAGTTATAAATTATAATCATAATAAAATCACAATAAAAAGTATTTTGTTCTTTCGTACCTTTTTTTTCTTGTTTACTGTCCACTTTCACTTTTGGCATCACGTGATGACCTACTTTTATCTTCCGCTGTTGAACTGGCTGTTGGATTAGCCGCCCTATGCATTTCCTATGCTATTTTTGTATTAACACAAGTTTACTCGGGACGCACGGCACACAGAAGACTTTTACATCTGATGACGAGTTAACTCGTGATGCACGGTTAAAGCCAACAATTTTTATGACGAGTTAACTCGTGACACAAGGTAAAGGGGTTAATTCTTGTCTTTACTGTCCTGGTTCTGTTCATGCTTGCATAAGTACGAGTCAGTGCTGATGTGATAGAAGTATAGAAGGACAAAAGGAGGTTGAAAGAGGCACAGGGAAAATGGGATATGGGATTGAGAGCAAGTTATGAAAGTATGAGACTGGCGAACCAGGCCAGCTGCGAAGTTCGGCCAGGCCAAGGCTAATCCACTTGGAAGGTCAGAACTGGAGCAGAACCCTTGGAACATGTGGGGAACATGTTTTGCCAAGAAGACTTCTTGACTCTAGGGAAGAGTCTAATAAGAAGAGTTTCGCTATAGGGTGGGCAGGATGTCCCACCAGCGAAATGGAGTGTGTACATACTTTATGTGATCATGTATTATTACTATATCCCGAGTGATGGTACATTGATCGTTACTATGTTTACTATGGAATGCATACTGTACGGTTGGGGTCCAGGGAAGCCTCACCTTAATGTTTAGTTCTGTTAACTCTAGAACTAGGATAGCTATTGACTTTAGCGACAACTGGTAGATGAATAGGGATATGTGAGATGGACGATCAGACTCGTCATTCTTATTACTTACTCTGTTTGATGGGCTGTTCTTGAAGGCCATCTGACATTGACAGATACCCATGCTTTACTACTCTCAACATAGAGATGATGCTCTAGTTAGTTGAATAACGAATTAGCCTGACTGAGGGTTGAGTAGTCAATGATTTGATGCATGTGGACCAATGTTGGGGGCCGAATACTCTCACCGATCACTCTTCCTTTCAGGAGTTGCCTGTTGAGGAACCAGCCTACTACAATTGTTGTTTGCCTGAAACCACTTCGTGTACCATAGCGAATGATGGTAGAGACACTACTTACCACGCCTGACTAAACCACATCTTGCGAAAGGGTGAATCATCCTGACTGAATGATTCTCACCACGTTGATTCCAGTGCCCTGAAATTGCACATGTGGGACGTGATGGTTTGTTTCTTTTTCTGACAGTTTGAAGATGCTCTATTTCAGCAATGAAATGTTCAGCAACCTGAGCAATCACGCTAAAGTGTAAGAGACAATCGACTTTCTACGGAATGATGTTGCTATGTTTACCCAGTGAGATGTATCAAGGTGGGGTAATCTCAGCTCTGGGAGCTCATCAAGTCCAAGTCTATTGTTGATCCGCCTAAACGTCGGAAACTTTAAGCAGAGGTTAGCACATAACCTTGTGCAGACCCTACGTCAGCTATAGAGTCTACGAACTGTGAAATGTTTTTCTCATATGACTCTTGTAAACTCGCAGCAGAACTATATTATTACCCAACCTGGGGTACGTGATATTATTCAGGGACCATTAGATTGGTCATTGGCTACAGACGAGAACTGTTTAGTGCCTTTAACAGTGACTCATTAGGAAGTGATGGAGTGCAGTCCATCCAGTTGAGTGAAGGTTCAAGTGGTTAACTCCTCTTGTTGTCGATCCAAGCTCTGGGGACGGAGTGGTCTCCAAGGTTCTAGTCATCTCACTGGAAGGAAGCCGGGTGAGTGGCGGACCGACTGGACGGGACATCTGCATCCAATCTACTTCTCAGCCTGATGATTTGAGCCATATCTCTGATTCTGCCTCTACTCTATCCTCTACATTTGTAAATAGAATTATTCTATCAGGGTGTTCAATTCATTTCTATATTCTCAAGGGTAGAATAAACTTTGTGTATGTTGACTTACTCTTTGTACAATTATTGAGTGTGGTCTCGGACGATGCCTCATTGTTCATTGTCCCAAGGGAGTAGGTAGATAGTGGGGGTCTAGAATCTGGAGGGGCTTGTAGACATAATAAACTAATACGAGGTCAACAGCAGAGTAAACAGTGTATCTACCTGTCCAGCCCCTGAGGTCAGAATACACGGGAGTGCTAGAGACACCTCGGGTGTGGTTAACTCTCAATACCCGAGGCGATCTTGTCACAGTAATAAACAATATTATTGCAATATCCATTGATGCCACATGCTTTAGTTTAAGATCAATAGTATCCAGTAGTTTGACCAGTTCAAATCAATCTTTTAATATTAAGGGGTGAATTATTGTCACACTGGTTAAGCAGTTTCTGCAAGCCATTTCACCATCCTGTGTTAGACAGAGATGAGCATAGATTAAATTGGTCTTAATGGTTGCCCAGGCCTGTGTAATTTAGGAAGGCCATAAAGTTTGGGGGGGGGGGGGTGTCAAAGACTGAAACAGGAGGCAGGAAGCCTGCCTCATGATAGAACACCACCGGGATGTGGGGTCAACCTCAGATAGATTAGAGGGAACACATTGCCCGGGATCAGGGCAGGATAGATGATAGAAAAGGGGGACTATTAACTAGTCCTCACACGGAGGCGTTGACCAGATAGTTAGCACTACTGGTCACGACAGAATCACGCCTGCGTGATCGCCACGATTGCCACTCAACCAAAGACAGCTAATAGAAGCGTGCTAACTGACCTAGCACGCAAAGAGCCGAAGGACGCATGAAGGTCTTTCCGCGTGGCGTGTAGCGACGCGAGTGAAGGAAGTCAGACTGGGGACTGACGTTGTAGTGTTCACATCGTATAGAATAGATATGTGTTTTCGTATAGCCTAGTAGATAGAGATTAGCTATAGGGTTTAGAAAAACTAGTGATAGAGAATATTGTGACTTTATGTGTGATCAGATAGCGACTGTTTTGCAATTGTAAAGAGCCAACGGCAATAAAATGTACCATTTCATTCCGCGCACACGACTTGCAAGTTTCTTGTATGGTGTGGGAGAAGTAATCCGATGATGCCTGAAACATGAGTTGTTGACAGGCAATAGGATTAAATGTGGTGTCAGAAGTGCTACTTGAACCTGAGTTCAAGCTATAACACTTACCCACGGCTCTAGACTAGGTTTACGGATAGGATATTACAAAGATTAAATGTTTAATTTGTGTCAGTGACGATGACGTATGCAGACTAGATCGAGTTGCCAGCAGAATTGTGCCTATCGTGATGAAATAATGTTTATTTGTGCTTATTAGAATGTTATATATTTAAATAATGTGTTCTTCAAAGTTGTAAGTATTCATATTATGTTCTTTTTTCATTTATTTATGTAATTATTTATTTGTTTTTGAATAATTGTCAAAAATGATTCAGGGCGGAGCAATACAAAGGTCAGCGACAGTATTGATTTTTGCAAGCTAAAAATAGCGCTGCGCCTGTGACGTGGCACGATTGACAAGCAGTTGGGCCTCGCCACTTGGAATCAGCATTTCAGTGTTTACAAACTGCCAAGCTACTGCCTACCTGAATCTTTACGATGTATTAACTATTATTTGTTTATTTAAGTTAGAGAATGAATATATTTATTTATTTACACATTATTATTATATTTATATTTATTTAAAAGCAGTTATTGAATTATTTTTCGTACTTTTCTATTTGTTTACCGTCACGAGGGCACTACTTTCAGCTATGCAAATTAGATTTGGTCTGCACCATACTTCCATAGATTAAACTAGGCTAGTAACGAAAGACATATTACTGTAGAACGAAGACAGGACATTGACATTAAATATTAATTAATCGATATTCTGTTTGTTCGTGGGCATGTCAGTGTCATTGTACCAATTTGTCAAAAATCTATTTTTCGTTTACGAGTTGTTAATTGTTGCTGCTCTGTAAACCAGGGTGAACAACAGCTGATAGATAACGTGAGTGTATGCCGATGTGCCAAACAAGGTGACCTGATTAGAAAACTCGTGTGTATTCCTGGGTGCCAAAGAACGGGACCGGTGTTGCTGACGTGTTGTTCCTTGTTCTCGGGAACATTAAGATGAGTAAAACCTACGTTTTTGGCATGCATTGTGATTAATAGTGCATCTCTTTTTCAGCGTGTATTGTATGAACAGACTTTGTGCTCTAATTTTTTGGAGAATACAATTTTCCAGAATGTAAACAAAGAGTACAATTTGTAGTGCTCAGATATTAAATAACATAGCATATTAAAGAAAAATAACTGAGTGAAGCAGTCAGTTCAGGTCAACGCGAGCCAATTACCCAACAACATGGCTACTCTAGCTGACTTCCTTAAAGCAGGCAAAGAATTGCAATACACAGGTAATGAGCTAGAACAATATGCGGATCAAAAATTTAAAGAAGCAAAGGATGCAGAGAGAGATGAACGCGCACAGGAAAGACAACACCAGATACAACTAGCTGAGATAAAAAAAACAAAAAGAAGTGCAAATTAAGCAACAACAATTAGAACATGATAAGGAATTTAAGCAAAAGCAATTAGATCAGGAGAGAGAATTAAAGCAAAAAGAGATAGATGAAATGGCAAGAGTTAAGGAAAAACAAATACAAGTAGAATCAGAGACACAGTTAAAGATGAAAGAGATGGATGCAGACTCACACGCAGAGATCTCTGCCACTAAACTTAAAAGTCAACAAGAAGAAAATAAGTTCAACAAATACAAAAATATTATCAAACCATATTGTAAAGACGATTCAATATCTGCTTGGACAGAAAATGTCGAGTATCAGTTTAAATATCACCAAGTTCCTTTAGAGATGTGGGCTATGATTTATATGAAGAACCTGAGTGGTGAGCCCCTTAAAGTGATAGAATCTATACCAACCGATCTTAGATCTGACTACCAATACATCCGTGATAGGATTATGCAACACTTTTTACTTGATGCCCCTGGGTATCAGGTTCAGTTCTCAAATTTAAAACCTAAACCTAGTGAGACTTTCATTGACTACGTCTCAAATGTTCAAAGTGTACTAAATAGGTGGCTTAAAGCAGCTAACATAGGAAAAGACTTTGATAGATTGAAAAATTTAATAACTACGGATAAAGTAATATCCACGATACCATCCTCTTTTGCTAAATTTTTGCAGCAGTCAGACATTGAAACCATAGAACAGTTTGAAAAGAAAGGGTCTGCATATTTTTCTTCAAACAGAAATATTTTTAAGACTTCAAATGACTCTGAAATAGTTTCCTTTGTAAAAGATCAATCTAAAAACTATCAGAGCAATAGAAAACCATTTAATAAATTTGACAAGAAAGATAGAAAAATTTCAAAATGTATCCACTGTCAACTTTTACATGACACTTATTCAATGTGTGACAAATCGCCAAGTTATCCGGCACATCTTGAAAATGTTATTAAGAAGCAACAGAACAAAAGGTCTGCATACCGGCGTGCCATCAAATGTTTTTTTTGTTCCAGCTACGGCCATTATTCAAATAAGTGCCTGGGCCGCCAACGTATGAAAGCCAACAATGCTATTTTACTTGATACATCTTCTGATAGTGGTAGTGAGACTGAGTGTGATGTTGAAAATGAATTACCTGTTAACCAAACGGAAGAGGTGTGTTGTGTAAACGATATGTTGAGTTTTGACAGTTGTGAGCGATGTCACCAATTTCATGCTGACGGAAAATTAGAATGTGGACATACAGTTCCATTCTCATCTGAGAGTGTGAATGCAGCCTTAGCCTCCAGAGGCAATTTAGAGTTCCACAATGCAATGGTCAATGATAGACCATGCCAATGTTTGCTGGACAGCGGTAGTACCCTTATTGGTCTCAGAAAGGAACTGGTGAGTCAAGAGGATTATACAGGTGACTCTGTCAAATGCCTAACCTTTTCGGGTAACATTGAAATTTACCCTTTGGCCAAAGCCCGTATTAACACTCCTTTCCTTTCGGGTACATTTACTTGTGCTGTACTTGACAACCCTTGTACTGATTTAATTCTGGGTTGCTTACCCCAACTAAAACAATGTACTAGCGATGAAATAACTGCATGGAACCAACTGAATGCAGTTAATGCAACAACCAGAGCAGACACTATAAAACATCAAGACACGCTACAAGATGAGAGACTACTGGTGCTTTCTCCATCTAGCACTGATGATACCAACAGACAAAAATTCATAGAACAGCAGAAAGCTGATCCTAGTTTGTCTCCTTATTTAAAAGTATTAAAAGAACGAGCCAAAGTGACAAAGAACGCATCATGGTTCTTCAGATTAAATAATGGCATCCTTACTAGATATTATACTACTGGTAACCATGAGATTCAGCAAACGGTGTTACCTGTACAACATCGCCTAACTGTGCTAAAGATTGCACATGAGTCACCGTTTGCTGGCCATCTTGCATATGACAAAACCAGGGCCAGAATTCAGGCTCATTTTTATTGGCCAGGTTTTTGCAATATTAAATTATTTTGTCGTTCGTATAATGTCTGTCAACAGTTAGTACGAAAGAGTAAACATACTACAGCTGAAGTACAATATGCCAACAAAGGGGCGAGAACAATTGAACTTGAACCAGATCAAGACATACTTCTCTTGCTTCCTGACAAACGAAATTTATTATTGACTTCATGGCAAGGGCCATTCAAGGTGGTACGTAATATTTCAGATGTTGACTATGAAATATCAATAAACGGACACTTAAAGATATTCCATGTCAACATGTTGAAACCTTACTATTCACGACAAGAGACAGAAGTAGAGACAGACGAACACAGTGCACCCACACCTAGTGATCAGACGACAGACATACACAACGCAACTACACTAGTTAGCGAGACTGGCATATCCGACGAGCATACACTTAGCGAGAATACAGAATACACACTTAGCACCACCACCGTACTGAATCAGGTAGACGACGACGGAATGGAACTACCAGTTCCTATTGTAGACAAAACTGCTACATTAGATAGCATACATATAGAACAGGGACTAACAGACAGTCAACGACGACAATTAGTAGAATTATTGACGGAGTATAAAGACATATTTTCTGACATTCCAGGTAGGACGGACAGAATTGAACACTCCATTCTTCTTTCGGACTCTAAGCCTATTAAATGCAGGCCGTACTCAATCCCACTAAGCTATAGGGAAAATCTAAATAAGGAGATTCTGAATTTAGAGGCTAGTGGGATCATCCAGAAATCCACCTCTGAGTACTCTTTTCCAATTGTTCTAGTTAAGAAGAAAGATTCTACAATTCGTCTGTGCGTGGACTATCGAAAGCTCAACAACGTCACCAAGATCGACGCAGAGCCAATTCCTTCCTGCGAAGATCTTATTCTTGACATGTCCACCTCCAAAATCTTTTCTAAATTAGATCTCACTAAGGGATATTGGCAGGTCCCTATGCAGTCTCAATCCATCCATCTTACTGCTTTTTCAACACCTTTAGGACTTTACGAGTGGCGTTTTCTTCCTTTCGGACTTCGAAACGCTCCTGCCACTTTCGTACGCTTAACTAGAGATCTACTTCATGGAGTGACGAATACAGTGACCTATATAGATTATATATGTGTCCATACTGATGACTGGACAACACACCTACTGAAACTGAGACATGTCTTTAATAGGTTGCGACTCTTCGGGCTCACTGTCAAACCGAGCAAAGTCGAATTGGGCCTAAAAGAAATTGATTTTGTGGGTCATGTCATTTCTCAAGGTCAACTAAAGACTGACCAGAAAATTATTACCAAAATTATGAATCTGACCATGCCTACCACCAAGAAACAGGTCAGAAGCCTTTTGGGGTTAGTGAATTACTATAGTAAATTTATTCCAAATTTAGCGGAGATTACAAGTGTATTTTCCAATGTTTTAAAAGCTTCTGTAAAATTGGATGTCAAAGATGCATTATTAATTTCTGCATTGTCAAAATTGAAAATCTTGTTTAGTAATGTTCCAATCCTCCGCTTGCCTAATCCTATGCTCGTTTATTATCTTAGGACAGATGCCAGCAGGATCTCCATCGCTGCAGTACTAGGCCAATTTTATGAGGGCATCTTCCATCCGATTTGCTACGTGAGCCGTAAGATCACACCCACCGAGTCCAGATATTCCATATCCGAGTTGGAAGCCTTAAGCGTCATCTATGCGGTGAGAAAGCTGCATCGATTTCTGGCGGGTGTGCACTTCATTGTCCAGACTGACAACTCCCCAATAACGGTCATACAGAGTGGTGTACATCGAAATGACCGAATATACAGGTGGTCGCTAATACTACAAAATTACACCTTTAGTATAGAACATATTAAGGGGAAAGATAACATCTTGGCTGATACCCTTAGTCGACCATCTGATGTAGCAATACCAGAAATTTCCACATAAGAGTGTAGAGTAATAGATGTTAATTTAGTACAGTCAAATATTCTATGTGAAATATGTTAGAAATACATGGATATTATGTGCTGAACTAAGTACCAAAAACATTGACCTGCTATGTGTCCGTAGACATCAAAAGTAAGAACTTTACTCTGGGAACAAATATATCACCTTGTGAACTAGGACAGCTTATTACTTGCTAAGCTCCATATATGTTCCAGTGAATTAGTTGTGTTAAACAGAGAAAAACAGTGTCAGATGATTATATACAAACAGACACGAAAACAGTGGTCTACTTTACAAACGAACTCTACAGGTGCAATACCCATAGAACAAATATGACTGTGTAATGGATTTCAAATACCCAGAACAATTGTATAGATATTATGCCAATGAAAGCATGTTTCTGAACATTAATGGCAACGACTAACCTGAGGTATTTAAAGACCATGTATATATAAACTTAATGTGATATGTATCATAATGTTTTAATATAGTGATAAAATATAGATAGATTATGTCATTTTAATTTATATTTAGAGTTAGACAATATAATATTTTTCATTTTTTTTTTGGTAGATATAATATTAATTTACATATTTATTTAGCTTTAAAAGTAGATTAGGATAGTAATTTAAACATGACAACTAATTATAAGAAGTTTAGATATAAATAGTATCATTCAGTTTATTATATTTCACTTTGTTTCATTCCATTTGATTTCATTCCATCTTAACCAATCCATTTAACAAACGTTATCATTTAGTAGTATGATTAGGTTACACCATAATAGAATAGAAATATTATACACTTAAAGATACATCATTTACACCATATAGAATAAGAATATCAATCATATAGTTTGTTTCATTTAAAAACATTAGTTAGAATATGTTATATTTCACATCACCTATTTTAGAAAGGGACGTAACTTATTACATTTCACATTACCCATTTCACAAAGGGACATAACTCATCTCACATCAATTTCATTTCACATAGGTAAATTGCATCCCTTAAATTAGATAAACATTAGGAGTAATGTAAGCTTATTTTAGGATTAATATGACAGATAGATTAAAATAGGCAACACATTAAATGTATATTTATAGAACTAGTACTAGTATGTCAGTATTTAGAGTAATATTTCAGTAGAATAGAGTGGTTAATAATACCAGGGTACAAACCATCAACCCTTTTTTCTTACATGTAAATATGTTGTAAATACTTAACGTGTGCAATGGTTGATGCAGTCATTAGGCTCAACTCTGTCAAACTGAGCCAAACTTGTACAGTGTCACTCCAAGGTTTTTAAATAACTATGAGGGTAAAAGATGCGTGACAAAAATGAGAGTGAAAGTTATGTGACAGAAATGAAGGTAAAAGATGTGTGACAAAGGTGAGGGTGAAAGACGTGTGACAAAAGTGAGGGTAAAAGAGGTGTGACAGAAATGAGGGTAACAGATGTGTGCCAATAGTGAGGGTAAAAGAAGTGTGACAGAAATGAGGATGAAAGATGTGTGACAGAAATGAGGGTAAAAGATGTGTGCCAATAGTGAAGGTAAAAGAAGTGTGACATAAGGGAAGGTTAAAGATGTGTGACAGAAGTGTGAAAGTGAGAGCAAATGTAAAATATACAGGAGAGAGTGAGAACAGTCAGCGGATTTTTTCTGCCGCTCAGCAGGACTTTTTATTTTTGTTGGCGTCAAATGTTGGTTTCAATGTTGAAAATGTGTTGTAATGAATGTATTTTGTGTAGTTTAGTTTAGGATCTTAGTGAAAGTATTTTGAGTCTCATAAGACAGAAACGTGGTCACAGATTTGTATTATACACATGTTTGTGACCACAGTTAAATGAATTATGGCACTTGAAAAACTAACTTACATACACATGATAGTTAGATACACATGTTAGAGGGTAGATTATACGTTTAATTACATCCAAACACATAAACAACCAGAAAAACAAACATATAAATTGCATACACTTTTATTAGATCAAAGGGAGATAACTCCGGGTCAGGGGACATAATAGACAACGAAAAACTAACTTAACAGTGAAATATGACTTTACACGCGGAAGCGAGATAGGTAAAGCCTGTCGCTCACAGCTTGTGTAATGGTTGTTTAATATTATATGGGGGACATGAAGCAATTCATGTGTTGACCTTCAGAAAGTCAACTTTGTATGGGTAGTGAGTTAATTTACTATTTGAGGGCAGGTCTTATAAGACAACGGTCCGGTTCAGACATACCTCTAATTAATATAATATTGCGACTGAGAAGAGGGCTCACGCCAACCAGACAAGTTTGTGGCGATTGCCAGTAGCCAAGTAAAGTGATGCTACATTGTGACATTAGTCAGTAGGTCTATTGAGTAGCCCAAAGCCAGGTTATCTACAGTCTTTGACAAAAATTAGACACACTAATTTTTTAGAAACCTCTTGCGTCACAACCAATGAGTCAAAGTTGATGACGCAACACAGGAGGGGAGGGTGTGTGTCAAAGACTGAAACAGGAGGCAGGAAGCCTGCCTCATGATAGAACACCACCGGGACGTGGGGTCAACCTCAGATAGATTAGAGGGAACACATTGCCCGGGATCAGGGCAGGATAGATGATAGAAAAGGGGGACTATTAACTAGTCCTCACACGGAGGCGTTGACCAGATAGTTAGCACTACTGGTCACGACAGAATCACGCCTGCGTGATCGCCACGATTGCCACTCAACCAAAGACAGCTAATAGAAGCGTGCTAACTGACCTAGCACGCAAAGAGCCGAAGGACGCATGAAGGTCCTTCCGCGTGGCGTGTAGCGACGCGAGTGAAGGAAGTCAGACTGGGGACTGACGTTGTAGTGTTCACATCGTATAGAATAGATATGTGTTTTCGTATAGCCTAGTAGATAGAGATTAGTTATAGGGTTTAGGAAAACTAGTGATAGAGAATATTGTGACTTTATGTGTGATCAGATAGCGACTGTTTTG
Organism: Cepaea hortensis; assembly: GCA_963921405.1. NCBI lineage: Eukaryota > Metazoa > Mollusca > Gastropoda > Stylommatophora > Helicidae > Cepaea > Cepaea hortensis. The sequence continues at coordinate 84,410,792 of OY992890.1, forward strand.
CAATTGTAAAGAGCCAACGGCAATAAAATGTACCATTTCATTCCTCGCACACGACTTGCAAGTTTCTTGTATGGTGTGGGAGAAGTAATCCGATGATGCCTGAAACATGAGTTGTTGACAGGGGGGGTTATGATCCTGTGGAATGACTAACTGTGCAGTAGCCTCACTGATGAATTTACTATCTAAAAGTGATGGAATCTCCTTCCTCACTTTTGCATCCAATTCCTCAGGGTTGCTAGCGTTAGGCCATTCTATTTTAGATTTCCAGCTGCCAAGGGATTTTTTACGTGTGCAACAATACACACGGGCATCTGACATCACTACCCAGAGGCCAGGGGAAATTTTGTTACTAGAAGTCCACATGAAAAAATCTTGGCCCTCGCTGGGGCATGAACCCGGGACCTCCAGCACTCGAGGCGGACACCATACCTCGAAACCATTCAGCCCCCTGATGATTGCCTGGAAGAGGCTAATGAAAGTAGAACATTATATACAACTATCAGAAAGAGACAATAGCATTCTTTAATATTGTGACGAGATGAGAAGAGTGGGAAAGCATTGTGACAACTGGAAAGATCAGTGGGAACAGAGACATAGGCTGACCGAGAAAGATGATGCTGGATGGATTGTACTGTGACATTCAGAAATATTATCAGCAGAGTTGATCCTGAACAGGAGATATATGAACACCTATGGTAGTAGGCAGGGCACATGATGATGATGCAATCTCATATGTTTATTTTTTCATATTGCCAGTCTGAGTAAAAGAAGCACCACAAATATCATACTTGTAAGGTTTATCTCCTGTGTGTGTTTTCTTTTGGTCCTTCAGACTACCAGTTTGAGTAAACGAAGCACCACAAACTCACTTGTAAGGTTTCTCTCCTGTATGTGTTCGCTTATGTTTCTTCAGATTGCCAGCTTGAGTAAAAGGAGCACCACAAACATCACATGTGTAAGGTTTCTCTCCTGTATGTGTTCTCTTATGTGTCTTCAGATTGCCAGCTTGAGTAAAAGGAGCACCACAAACATCAAATGTGTAAGGTTTCTCTCCTGTATGTGTTCTCTTATGTGTCTTCAGATTGCCAGCTTGAGTAAAAGGAGCACCACAAACATCACATGTGTAAGGTTTCTCTCCTGTATGTGTTCTCTTATGGTTCTTCAGATGGGTAGAGCAAGTAAATGAAGCACCACAAATATCACACTTGTAAGGTTTCTCTCCTGTATGTGTTCTCTTATGGTTCTTCAGATGGTCAGGGCGAGTAAATGAAGCACCACAAATATCACATGTGTAAGGTTTCTCTCCTGTATGTGTTCTCTTATGTGTCTTCAGATCGCCAGCTTGAGTAAAAGGAGCACCACAAACATCACATGTGTAAGGTTTCTCTCCTGTATGTGTTCGCTTATGTCTCTTCATATTGCTAGCGTGAGTAAAAGGAGCACCACAAATATCACATGTGTAAGGTTTCTCTCCTGTATGTGTTCTCTTATGTCTCTTCAGACTACCAGCTTCAGTAAAATGAGCACCACAAACATCACATTTGTAAGGTTTCTCTCCTGTATGTGTTCTCTTATGGTTCTTCAGATAGTTAGGGCGAGTAAATGAAGCATCACAAATATCACACTTGCAAGGTTTCTCTCCTGTATGTGTTCTCTTGTGGTTCTTCAGACTACCAGCTTCAGTAAAATGAGCACCACAAACATCACATGTGTAAGGTTTCTCTCCTGTATGTGTTCTCTTATGTGTCTTCAGATCGCCAGCTTGAGTAAAAGGAGCACCACAAACATCACATGTGTAAGGTTTCTCTCCTGTATGTGTTCTCTTATGGTTCTTCAGATAGGTAGGGCAACCAAATGAAGCACCACAAATATCACACTTGCAAGGTTTCTCTCCTGTATGTGTTCTCTTATGGTTCTGCAGATGGCCAGGCTGATTAAAAGAAGTACCACAAACATCACATTTGTAAGGTTTCTCTCCTGTATGTGTTCTCTTATGTGTCTTCAGACTACAAGCTAAAGTAAAATGAGCACCACAAACATCACATTTGTAAGGTTTCTCTCCTGTATGTGTTCTCTTATGTCTCTTCAGACTACCAGCTTCAGTAAAATGAGCACCACAAACATCACATTTGTAAGGTTTCTCTCCTGTATGTGTTCTCTTATGGTTCTTCAGATAGTTAGGGCGAGTAAATGAAGCACCACAAATATCACACTTGCAAGGTTTCTCTCCTGTATGTGTTCTCTTGTGGTTCTTCAGACTACCAGCTTCAGTAAAATGAGCACCACAAACATCACATTTGTAAGGTTTCTCTCCTGTATGTGTTCTCTTATGTTTCTTCAGATGGTCAGCTTGAGTAAAAGAAGTACCACAAACATCACATTTGTATGGATTCTCTCCAGTATGTGTTCTCTTGTGGCATTTCAAACTGGCAGCGTGAGTAAAAGAAGCGCCACAGTCATCACACTTGTAAGGTTTCTTTTCTGTATGTATTCTCTTGTCATTCATGTTCTTTTGGCACTCTAGATGGTCATCTTGAATCAAAAGACCATCCCATTCAATACACTTGTTTGACATATCTTCACTATGTGTTCTCTTATATCTGTTTACACAAACATTTGGACTATAAACATCAGACAAGTCTCCTGTGTGAGTTATTTGTGAGCTATAACTGACATAATCAACAATGTCATCAAGAGACTTTGCAAAGCTCTGTGTATGTTTTTCTTGTGTTTCCTTATGTTGCTGCTGACAATTCTCAATAGCCAGAGATAGTTCATTGCTTGTATCAATCACAGAAGACACATTTTCTGACACTTGACAAACATTTTCATGTTTTACTGATGCCTTACAACTGTTCTCAACCATTATTAATTTTGAGTTGTGTTCTGTCATTTCTTGAATGATGCTACCCCCAGCTATGTCTACCATTTTACTGAATCTGTGACTCCTGTCCTCACACAGAACATCCGATAGTTCTTGTTTCACAACCTTCATGTCTATGCTGTCATATGGCCACTTTTGTGGATGCTCTAGTATGGAGTGGTAAGGACTCCTTGGAGACCAAGAGTGTGTTTCTGAAACACACCAAAGTAAATAATTAATATCCTCATGAAAATACCAGGTATTGATTATGAACAGATGTAATTATGTAATCAAGCTGGTAAATTGCAGCTACAGATACTAATCTAAACGAAAGATGGAGAAGAAGAATGACTAAAAAATAGTCTTAAAAGTCGAGAGGATCGACTTCATGGCACCAGGTTTTATCCCATATGACTCTTGTCTCTTTTCACAGGGCACTCTGCTAAAAGTGTCGCACAAAGCATGAATACCATAGCTCCAGTGCCGACCCCTAGGAGTCTCCAAGAAATATTCATTTGGGAACTGAAAGACGTAGAAAGAAATTGAACCCACAACCTTCAGAAAGGAATTGACCCCACAACCTTCGGAAAGGAATTGAACCCACAACCTTCGGAGAGCGAGGCAAACGGCTTGACCACTTCACCTCGAAAATCCCCAAATGATTAATGTACTCAGGTATGATCTACTCTGATGTATGATATAAGCTGATGTATGATCTACGTTCTTGATGATCTAAGCTGATGTATGACCTAAGTGCAGGTATTATCTATGCCATATAGGTATGGTAAGGATTTCTTTGTTTGAAAGTGATAGGTAGGTGAACTACAAGAGTGAACAGAGGCAATAAAGTAGCAAACATGGCATAAAAATGCCACAGAAGCCTTGTGTTGCTACAAAAATATTATCCCCAGTTCAGAAAAATTCCCTGGTCAAGGTGCTAATGGAGCTGGTCTCTAGGCCAGTGTTTTTCTACCTTTCTTCTGGAGCAAATCCTTACACAAATATTTACGTTGTTCAAGGAACTCTGTTCTATGATCATGCCAGCCATTCTCGGGGGTGCTGAAGACTGGAAGCTGACAGTAGACCTGCAGGGCTGTGGCAAATACCTAGCATAAATCCTGAAGTTTCAGCTGCGACCAGATATTGTAGTGTGCTCTCCGTCGACTCAACAGTTAGTATTAATTGAGCTGACTGTTCTGTTCGAGTCAAGAGTCAAGGAACGGCACACTTATAAGATGGAGAAATACAGTGACATGGTTGCAAGCCTGAGACAAGAAGGATATACCATCATGCTTTTCGCCATTGAGATAGGCATGAGAGGCCTTGTTACCAACTCTGCATACAACGGGGTGAAACAACTTGGTGTAAAGGGACAAGCAAGAACCCGGGCACTTAAAAAGACTGGGCGAAGCTGTGGAGAAGACCTCGAGCTGGCTATGAAGCGAGCGCAATATGGGGTGAGACAAAGATACACAGTAAATGGTTTAACTCTGCCTGCAATGTTAGTCACCGTCTCTCAAGAAGAACAACCTCAGTAACACAAAATCTCTCCAGAAGATTACCACCTAAGTCAACAAGGAAAAGTCTCGACAGATATGCACGACAGGAGAAAGATGTTTGGAAGTCATGACCCAGATGGGCCCATCCTCTGAGAGTGTAAGGAAGGTAAAGGGGGCCGATACATTCGCTGAGGGGAGGGGGGGGGAGCTTCTGATGATCAGAAGCCTCCTGTTGTGCTTGCTCCCCAGCAGTGTTTTTACCACTGATTTATGATCTAAGCTGATGTATGATCTAAGCTGATGTATGATCTAGGTTCATGATGATATAAGCTGATGTATGATCTAGGTTCATGATGATATAAGCTGATGTATGATCTAGGTCATGGTTCTCAACCGGTGGGGGAATTTTAGGGTTTCCTGAAGGGGGGGGGGGGGGGAGATTATTTTAAGATCGCGTTAATACAAGAACCGATTACTTGATATTGTTTTTCCCTTCATACTTTACGGTTCTGTACGTCTCACCCTTCTAAAATTCATTTTATAAAGTAAGTAGACCCACAAAGCTCTTTCGAGATCGCGTTAATACAAGAACCGATTACTTGATATTGTTTTTCCCTTCATACTTTACGGTTCTGTACGAATAACCCTTCTAAAATTCATTTTATAGAGTAAGTAGACCCACAAATCACATTTTATGTGCATGTCTAGACTTGTTTTGGTATGTGCTTCCATTATTATGTATACTGTGTAGGGGCAGGAAGGGGGGATTTTTAGGTAGGAAATACTAGGGGGGGGGGGGGGGGGGGTGATGTTCTGAAAATATGATGACGGGGGGCACGGGCCAAAAAAGGTTGAGAACCACTGATCTAGGTTCATGATGATATAAGCTGGTGTATGTTGTAAGCTAATGTATGATCTAAGCTGATCTATATTCTAAGCTGATGTATGTTCTAAGCTGATGTATGATCTAAGCTGATGTATGACTTATGCTGATGTATTTTTAAGCTGATGTATGTTCTAAGCTGATGTATGATCTAAGCTGATCTATATTCTAAGCTGATGTATATTCTAAGCTAATGTACGATCTAGGCTGATGTATGATCTAAGCTGAAGTATGATCTAAGCTAATGTATGATATAAACTGATGTATGATCTAGGCTCATGTATGATCCAAGCCGATTGTCATGATCGAGAGTGTGACTAAAGCTCACTCTCATCAGGATTGAAGGTGCTCCTCGCCTTGTGTGAGAAGCATGCTTTTGACCGCATCCTGGAGAGAAAGGTCTCTCCAAAACAGGACACTCGAGCTGAGACCGTGGTAGCGGTTAGACGGCTCAGACTCATTGTGGGCAATGGCAACATTTATATTGCTGCCATCTGTATATATTTTAGTTACAGAAGTATAAGAGTGACAGCACAATGTTTTGATTATGTTAAAGTTGTGTAAGTCATGTAATCAATGACAAGAAGTATATTTGGTGATAATGTAATTGTTAATCCAATGACAGAATAGAGAATGTGAAACTGTACGGTGTTATGTTTAGATTTTATAATTTATGTGTCTCTCTGTGATTCCGGAATGATAGATGGAGGATGTGAGAAAATTCAAAATATAATATTATAAACAGTCATTCAATGATAAGCAGCCACTCAATAATAGTCAGCAATTCTGAGCCATGGCAACTTGGGGACTCGCAGTGGTTTATGAGCCCTAACACCTGTGTAAACAAAGTGGTTTCCAAGACCTGATAATTGTAAGACCAGTGATGACTGATATTTGAATGTGTATATTACAATATTTGTAACTTTTCCTTCAACATATCCATACTGTTCTTCACCAGTTCCCATCTTTATTTTCATTCTTGATCACATAATTCTGAGTAGATGTTTGGTGACGTGGGTTATGAGGTTGAGTGTACAAAATTCTTCATATTCAATAGCTCCTGGTCTTTTCGTTAGAGCTATAAATACAGATTTCAAAATATCACTAGGCATGTATCCACTGTGTAAATATCATTCAACATTTTAGTTAATATTTCGGCTCCAAATTCTCCCAGTACTTCAAATTCTTCTATAATGCTTGCTTGTTTGTGTTCCTTGGCTTGAGCTCCAACACGAAGTCCTGTATGTCAGATGAAGGCATCCTGTTGTCCAACATCAGTGTGATGTCATACAGGACCTGAGGTTTGCGTGAGTATCCGTTGTCCCATGTCTGGCTTATTGGTGTAGTGTGCAGACTGGTGGTTCCTCGCCATACAGGCAGACACTCTCCGACTTCGGAGGAATCGGCGATCCTACTGACTTTAGCCAGGACCCCGAAGGGACCTATTGCCCAGGACGCTCGACGAGGATGTGTCAATAGGTCTTGGCCAGTCCGGCCCTGGTGCCTTGGAAACACCTTTGCGTCCCTCTTCTATAATGATTCCATTTGGCCCAGCTGGTTTTCTTTTCTTCACATTGTTGATAGAACCAGTGACTCAATCTTTTAGTATTGGTGGACCATCTAAGTTACTTTCTTATGTTAATTCTGCTCTTTCTCCATCAGTCTACCTACAAGCCAGCAGGCTTGTGTCTCTTTTCATCTGGTTCCTATCCCTTGACCTGTCCGACATGAGAGATCCTACCAGTAGCTGTGCCTCAGTCTGCATAGCTCTTGCGTCATTGGAACACTCAAACCCGTCTTCCACAGTAAGGTGGAGACACGGCAGAGGGGGCTTAATGTGACTGATTCAGAGAAGTTTTTTTTTTTTTTAAAGTGTAGAGAATGTATATCACACATTGCCTCATATCTTCATGAAGATATGATATTGAAATAAAGGAAAACCCATATGTCGGTTATCTTAGTTGATGGAGATGCAGACAGATCTGATGATGAGGGGCTGATACTAAACATTAATCTTATCAGAGAAGGGAAAGTGAAGGAGACATTATTTATTTATATGGTGCCATTGGAAGATGCAACAAGTGCTGGCTACTTTAAAGCTCTAGAGATGTGTGAATAACTGAAGTGTTCACACAGTGATATTTTTGACTTGGCCTCCAATAAAGGACATTTAATGGCTCATTTCAAAATATGTAGCTTTCTCTGAGATTGATTCATGCCTTTCTTAGCCCATGTTAAAAAATATGCTGCCGCTTGAGGAAAAGGGTTGGCTCCTGAATCATGTTTAAATTTTCCACCCCGGTCACCATTTCTACTTTGCCATAAAATGTTTGTACTTCCACTTCACTACTGCATGTTTTTGGTGCCTACACTTGTATGATATTTATATTTCTTGGCTTGACTTTGAATTTGACAATAATAACTTTCTGATTTAATCAAATAACCATTCATTGATTTAGCTGCTTCCTCATCAAACATCAGTCCTACTCCTTTCCTATATGTATTACCTCCTGAATAAATTATTGTGTGTTTGTCTGTTATTACTTTACCAGATCTCTCCACCTCATTTCAATCATGCATAGGATTTTAATCTTCATATTTTTCATTTCTTTTATTACATTATGTAACTTGCCTATCTCAACTATGTCCTGACATTCCACGTTCCTTTTTTAAACTTGTCTTGGGAAGATAATGTGGTGGTTTTCCCTAGCCTTCTATATTCAGATGGGGGTCTTTTATCTCTGCCTTTGACAACAGTTTCTGATTGTTAGGCTAAGAGAGTGCCCTGCTCTGCTCAACTGTAGAGTTGTGCACTGATCCCGGTGGATACTTGGTCACACCTATGACCTTATTTTCCCCAGTGTCTGAGTAGATTTACATTGTGCTATTGTGTTGATTGTGATGGTATAATGCTTTGACAATTCAGAAAGCAATGGCAAACTTCTAAATGTAGAAAATTATCTAGTAAATCACAAACAGCCAATAAATGCTGGGGTTGACTGCAACATCCTGTAAAGAATATTCTACTAACTGTTACATTATATTGCACTTAATCTTACCTTGACCTACGCAGACTTCAGGTGGTTCTATCTTGACACTCGATACAAGTTTATGCTCCATCTTATGTCTACAGTCAGTCTGAAAGTATCAGTAACTTACATTTGTATGCAAACATAAACTATATAATTGAATTTGATATTTTGTTTTTCAGACACATTAAAGTTTAAGCAATACTTATAACTGCAGCCATTCTTTGTTGTACCTTCCCCCTCCCTCATTACATCCAATAATGAGTCTTCAATTGAAGAGAAAAACAAGAAAATCTTGTCATCAATATTCCCTTTAAACTGTTGCTTAGGAGCAAGAATTTTACTTTGTTAGCTTCTAGCATGAAACTTGTGAGCATGCCTACATTTGACAATTAGGTACATTTGATCCCAATATTGTCTGTTTGTGCATTGAAGCTCGATGATCTGGACTTTATTGATGACATTGCCTTCTTGTCCCTCACACTGAAATGAGATGCAAGATTTGGCTAAACACATTGGATAGAAGGTCACAACAATTAAGTCTAAAAATTCATAGGGAAAGACACAGATAATGAAAATAAATCAAGCAAGTGATAACCTGATCTTCCTTGGTGAAAACTCATTTCAAGAAGCAAAATTATACACCTATTTAGGTAGCAATGTAGACATAGATGGGTCAACATATGAAGATATTAAAATAGGAATGCAAAAGGCATGAAGACTTTCATAGCAATTGGACATTTGTGGAAGTCCAAAAAAATTAAACAACAGATTGTTCAAGTAAAACATTAAAACAGTACTACTGTATAGATCAGTAACACAGAGAATGACATGCAATGATTATTAATAAACTACAAACATTCATTAATTATTGACTGGGCAAAATGGTGGACTAAAATGGTATGACAGAATCACCATTGTGTAACTCCTGGCGAGAACTAAACAAATACAAATGTATCAAGAAGGAGTAAAAGACACTGTACTGCATATGACATACTCAGAGAACACCTAAGAATTGTACAAAGTCCTTTGTCCAGAATTGACAGGGCAAATGATATAAAGGAAGACCTAAAAACACAAGGAGAGGTGAGTTAGAGACAGAAATGAATAATATCAGGAGGACATGGGTAGCTGTATAAATTAGCAAAAGATAGAATGGTTTGGACTGAATTGATTGACAACCCATATAAAATATGGATTAAGTTAAAAAGTAAAAGATTTTGATAAAATCCAATGTGGCAAATCCCTAATTATCACACAGAGGTATTTAATATTTGGCCCCTGCCAAAAAAAAAAAAGGCTTAATATCTAGATCTATAGGTTCCAAATTGCTGTATGTAGCCGGGGCGCAGTGTTGGGGTGAGCGCCCAACATTGCTTAAATACCCCAATGGCTCGTGAATACATAACCTCTGCAGCAAAAGTCCAACTCCTGCCCTTCACGTGGCGGAACTGTTTTAACAACAGGAGAAGGGGCGACGGCGAGTATCTGGCGCCGGAAAATAACCAGTGTGCTCTAGATGTGTATACACATACATGCATGTGCAGACACGTGTGTGCGTGTGTACACATCTAAACTCGAGTGAGACCACAGTCTGCTCTAGCAAAGGAAAGGTGCTGAAGACGGAGGCAACCAGCCAGGAGGCGCACCACAGAAATCAGGATGCCACGCAATTACGCAAAATGGAATATGTCGACTGCTGCTAAACGTTATGGTGCTCGCCCTGCTTTGGACCCCCAGGCAGGTGCAGTGTCGGGCCCTATGTCTCGAAAGAGTCCAATCCCAACTACTGGAGGCCCTTTTCAGATGTCCTGTGGAGCCAGGGGACATGAGAATAGAACAGCTGGCCATACTAAACTAAGACTTAAAATAATGCACTGGAATGCGGAGGGAGTCAGTAACAAAAAAGTAGAATTAGAAAACATCCTGGACAAAGAAAAAGTAAGCATATGTTGCTTGCAAGAAACTCACCTCAACGAAAATATAGCCTTCAAAATCAGAGGCTACCAGTGTTACCGATCTGACCGAAAGGACAGGCGAAAAGGTGGGATACTTACCCTTGTAAAAAATAACATCACTGCTTCCCAAATCGAAGTCTACATGGAAGGGGCTGAGTATCAGACACTTAAACTTAAAACAGGCTATACAGACCTACATCTGATCAATTACTACTGTCCAAGTGACCGTCCACAGGCACTGGACACACTACCATTAACAGAAAAAATGATTGTGTGCGGCGATTTCAACAGCCACTCGCAGAGTTGGGGCTATGATCATATGGACCAGAGAGGAGAGAGACTGGAAGACTGGCAGGATGAGAATAGATTCATCTTGATTAACAAGCCGTCCGACCCACATACTTTCTACTCGAGATCATGGCACTCTACAACTACACCTGACCTGGCTTTTCATTCACCAGACCTGGAGTGGAACATTACACGAATTGTTGGGAAACAACTAGGTGGCAGTGACCATCGACCAGTCTTTCTAACTGTAGAAAATGAGCTTGTAAGTGAAAGCAGCACCCTCTCGAGGTGGAACTACAAGAAAGCAGACTGGGCAGTGTACAAGAATCGCACCAGCATACTGGTTAGAAACCTGAACACTGAGAAAGACATAAATAAAGTAGTTGAAGAGTTTGGGAAATGCATACTACAGGCAGCGCGAGAAACAGTACCAAGAGGAGCCCGTAAACAATATAAACCCTACTGGAGTAGTGAACTGGAACAGTTGCATAATGATGTGGAAGTGTGTAGAAAGCAAGCAGAGACCACACCCAGCCAAGAGCACCACAATAAATTCCAGCATGCAAAAGCCAAATTTCAAAGGGCCAAGATGCAGGCTAGACGGAAAAGCTGGCAGGAGAAAACGGAGTCTCTGAACTTTGAAAGAGACACAAGGAAATTGTGGAAGCTAATAAAACAGCTTAATAACAAGGGCACAGGGAGAAACTCAAAAATTGCGCTACATAAAGATGGAAAAATCTTAACAAGAAAGCAAGCAGCTGACCATTTTGCGGACTCATTCGCACAAGATAACAATATCAAAATTAGTCCAGAGAAACAACAAGAGATTCGAGAGAAACGACAACATACAGGACAGAAGGAAATAGTACATGAGGTTCTGGAGGCACCCATCACAATCAGCGAACTGGAGCTAGCCATATCAAAACTGAAAATGAGAAAGTCACCAGGAGCTGATGGTATCTCCAATGAAATGATCAGGAACCTAGGAACAGAGGCCAAAACAAAGCTGTTGCAGATCTTCAATAATAGCTGGACCTTAGGCAGTGTTCCACAAGCCTGGAGAGAAGCAATCATCATACCCCTCCTAAAATCAGGGAAAGATAGTTCCATTGCCTCTAGCTACAGACCAATTAGCCTCACCAGCTGTCTCTGCAAAACACTGGAGCGCATCATCAATCACAGACTGCAGTGGTACATTGAAAGTAAAAACATCCTTGTGCCACAGCAGGCTGGCTTTAGGCAGTGCTACTCTACGGAAGATCAGACAACCTACCTCTCTCAAGAAATTGAGGATGCATTCCAAGAGAAGAAGCTGGTGCTTGCGGCATGGATAGATTTGAAGAAAGCCTTTGACAAAGTCTGGAAAGAAGGTCTGATGAATAAACTGAGAAACTGCAAAGTCAATGGAAGAATGTACAAATGGGTGAAAGCATATTTGCACAACAGAAGAGCCAGAGTACAGATAGATGGACTAAAGAGCAAGAAAGTACTACTGCGTCACGGAGTTCCCCAGGGCGGAGTATTGTCCCCCACACTCTTTCTAATCTTCATCAATGATCTCGTTGCTAATCTACCGCATGGAATTAAAGCCGCAATGTATGCCGATGACCTGGTTTTATGGAGCACAAATGAACATGCATCAGTGGCCACCAGATTACTACAAAGAGCTGTAGATACATTTGTTGCATGGGCAAATAGATGGTGTGTCAGCATAAACACTGACAAGTGCAGCACCACCCTATTTACCCTCTCTCCAAAACAAAAGGCAGGGACCATCCAGATAAATGGAACACCCCTACGAGAAGATAAAGAACCAACATACCTTGGAGTAACATTTGATGGCAGGCTGACATGGAGAAAGCACATCAACAAAGCAGTAGCAAAAGCCAGAAGGAAAATAGCCATCTTGAGAAAGCTAAGTGGAACCACATGGGGAGCCAGTGGGAAAATACTTAGCAAAGTTTATCAACAGAGCATACGACCACACCTGGAATACGGGTCAACTGCATGGTGTTCGGCAGCAAAAACCACACTACAAGAGCTGGACAAAGTGCAAAATCAAGCACTTAGAGTCACCACAGGAGGGATGAGATCAACCCCTATAGTGGAAATGGAGAAGACGGGGAGGACACAAGCACTGAGTGAGCGCAGAGATACGAAAACGCTAATACAAGCAGAAAAGTTCCTCAGCTTGCCAGGCCACCCTATGAAGAACAGATTTGAAAACCTAGCTATGGGGCGGTTGAAAAGAAGTAGTTTTATCCACCAGGCCAAACGACTCTGCAGAGAAACCACCGATCTGCCCACAGTTGGTATCCCCCTAACAACTATTCCAGAGCGAACTCCATGGAGAGATGAGCATAGACTATCATTACAAATCCAGACAAAAGTGAGAGGAATATTTGACAAGGAAGATCAGAACAGTCTGCAGCGCAGAACAGCCACTCTCAGCTTCCTTGATGAAGAATACCCACAGGACCTCTGGATCCGAGTCTACACAGATGGGTCAGCACAAAATGCTGTTCGAAATGGAGGAGCGGGAGTGTACATAGAATACCCAAATAATACCAGGGACACAGCTAGAGTACCGACAGGAAAGTACTGCCATAACTACGATGCTGAAATTGAGGCAATCAAGATATCAACAGAGAAATTACTAAATACCAGCAATGGTACACAACCTGTGGTGCTACTGACAGATGCAAAATCAGTACTCGAGGCGCTCCTGTCTGGGAAATTGCCAGTACTAAGGACACTACTTTCTAAACTTAGCAGTCAGCATAAGGTCACCATACAGTGGATACCATCCCACTGTGGAGTACCCGGGAACGACAGAGCTGATCAATTGGCTAAGGAAGGAGCCAAAGAAGAACAGCCTGATGTGCCTGTAACATACCACCAAAAGAAAAGAATGATCAAATCAGTCAGAAAGCCACCAAAACCTGCTCAAGATGACTACCACGTTATGGATAGACCAGAACAAGTCATTATTCTGCGCCTCAGAACAGGGCACAATAGATTACGCAACCACATGTATACAAAATTCAAGATTGGTGAAACAGCCATGTGTACATGTGGATTGGCGTCGCAGACAGCAGAGCACATACTCCAAGACTGCCCAAAATATAACATATCTAGGCAAACCTTCTGGCCTAGAGAGACGACAGTGGAAGATAAACTCTATGGACCGCTGTGTGAACTGAAAAAGACAGTTCAATTCATACAAGAGACAGCACTGCAGTTATAGACATATTTCAAGCGAACGAAAGAAGAAGAAGAATCTAGATCTATGTCCACAGATTCCCACATTCTTTTGACAAAAGTCGACCAACTGGCAGAAGCATTTATTTGTAAATTGTGCAGCTGAAGAACACAATTCATTCACAATCAAATAATAATATATCCATTATAACTGACTTAGAGTCTTGAATGAAGTACCATTGGATTTAATTATGTCAGTTCTATCCAACTTATTTTTATTGGTTGTTTTGTCTCCTTCCAATTTTTTTTTCTCGAACAATTAGGGAAGTGTCATGAAACTTCTAAAGACATTTGATGGGAGGTCACAACAACTAGGTCTAAAATTCATAGGTGAAAATTGAAGATAAACATAGCAAATTATAACTTGATCACTCTTAGTGAATAATAACAGATAAGAGAATTAAAAAGATTTGTCAAATTCTTTCCATGAGTTCCCTTAGTGAAACCTCACTTCGAGAAGTGGAATCATACATATATGTACATACAAATGTAGACAAAGATGTGGGGACATTTAGAGATATTAAAATAAGCATATAAAAGGAGCTTCCATAGTGCTAAAATGTTTTAAAACTCGAACATTAAATCATAACTGTTGTATGTATCAGAAACATGGAGAATGTCTAAACCAATTATTCATGGACTACAGACATTCATTCACTGGTGCCTGTGTAGAATACAAGGACTAAAGTGGTATGACATAATCACCATGTGGAGTTAGTTTTTTAAAAAAAGCTAAATACAAGTGAATCAAGATGTGAGGAAAAGACATTAGTGATAGGGAGGACACAGATTGAGAAAACCTGAAAAATAGTATCAAGTATAACGAAAAAATCTATTGTATTATCCATCATCATCATCATGTGCCATGCCGGTAAGCGTGGGCGGTCATGTTTTGCCATCTCACTACATCACCAGAGTTCAGTGGAACAGTTCAGTGTTCATGTCTCAACCATACAATGTGGCCAAGCCATCCAGGTATTTACTTCTCTGCCCTCCCCTTGTTCTCTTCCCCTTGATCTTGTCAGTTGTCACCAAGTTCTCCAATTTATTTCTTCTCATAACATGACCAAAAACTTTTGACTGTCTACGTCTAATTTCTCTAATCAGTTTACAGTTTTCATTTGTTTCTTGTAGGACTTGGTCATTGGTTTTTCTGTCTGTCCATGGTATTCTTTGCATTTTCCTCAGATCAGAAACCACATTTCCAGAGCCATCAGATATTTTTCAGCTCGTCTGCTCATTGTCCACGCTTCACATCCATACAAAAGCACAGGTTCTTTGTAGCACTTCAACACTCTTTTTCTCATTGCAAATGACATCTTTTTATTGGTCACTATGTCTTTCATCTTGCAAAAGGCTGCCTTCACCATGGGGATTCTTGTTCTAATCTCTTCAAGGCATCTCCCATCAGATGTTATGACTGTTCTGAGATAATTGTACTGATTCACTTGTTTAAGAATATTCCCATTTACATGCATATTACACTATGGTATTTTGTTTCTCCTAGCGACGACCATAATCTGTGTCTTCTTACAATTTAATTCCAACCCAAGCTGTTCACTGTCTGCAACAATTGCATCCACCAAATGTTGCAGATCCTGCTCATTGTATGCAATCAATACTGTTATCATCCGCATATCTAATGTTATTCATGATTCCTTTCATATCGTCAACATTTCTGAAAATATGTTCACTGTATAGTGAAAAAAGATCTTGAGACATTACACATCCCTGTCTCACACCTCTCTTAATAGGCTGATATTGACCTACTTCATTATCAATTTGTATGGCAGCTTGTTGTTTCCAATATATGTTTTCACAAGACTAAGGTCTTTCCCATCAATTTGTAGATCAGCAAGCATCTTTATCATGTTGACATGTCTTACTTTATCAAAAGCCTTTGTTTAGTCAATAAAGCAAAGATGTAAGTCTTTGTTTACTTCTATAGAATGTTCAATTAATGTTCTCGGTATATTCACAGCTTTTATTTGTACCCTAGCCTTCTACAAACCCACATTGTTATTCTCCTATTGCAGGTTGTATTTTCTTCCTAACTCTTTGCATGATAATTCTCAGCAAAATCTTTGTGATGTGACTCATAATACTAACTGTTCGATGTTAATCACATTCTTAAACTCCTGATTTCATCGGGATTGCAATAAATATAGAATTACATAATTCAGGAGGTATGTCTCCAGTATCATATATTGTGTTCAGAAGTCTGGTGACTTGGTCTATTCCATATTCTTCTAAGGCAGTGATAATTTCTGTTGAGATTTTGTCTGAACCTGGGGTCTTGCCAGATTTCATATGGTTTAGAGCATTCTGAACTTCTATCTTCAGGATTGATGGTCCTTCATTATTACTCCGAATATCATATTGTTCTTCTCATGTATCATCATAAAGGTTTTTCACATAATCAGAACATGTATGTAAAATCTCATGTTTTTCTATTATGACTTTTCCATCTTTTGTTTTCAGCAGTCTGTTGATGTGGGTGTTCTTTTATTAGTAGATTATTCGATCTTGCCATGACCCGAAATTAAAACAGAAGTGATGTACGGCGCCACCCCAGCCTGACTCATTGTGTCACTAAAATGGCTGCTGTAAAACCCATGCATTCTTTCGACGTCATTCATTCATTCAAATATTACAAGACAATAACACACGTAATCTAGGGTCTTCCAGGAAAGGTTAGCCTAATATTCCGTGCACAGCAATTGGTTGAAATTATCATGACCTTTTAAATAAATATAATTATTTGGCAAAAAGTAAGTACTTTTATATTTTAGAGCTTATTATATTAATGTTATCATATTTTTAGATGGATATTCGAATTATGCACCCACTTTTACATATATTTGGAGAGTTTCATTGCGGAAATCGTTTGATATGTCGTTAAAAAATATCTTTGTGAATGGAACTCCAAGATGGCGGCTGCCAGTCGTGGACGCTGTTTAATGCTCAAACGTGCAATTTAAACTACTAAAGTTAAAATAATACAAGTTAAAAGATTGTTAATAATTTATTTGTACACTTGTACCATTTTTTAATCATTTAACGTGACGGAACATATTGATGAAGACAGATTTCATATCTGACAATAACCTGTCTGAGACAATCTCAGCACGGACTGGAAGGGACACCCTTTTGTTACTAACAATAAGAAAATGTGTTGCGTATCCCTTACGGGACGTTTCAGTCAACACCAGCATTTTTCAGCTGCTGTTGATGTACTAGGCAAGTGTTACGTTCAGCAGTTTGCCATTGCTTTCTGAATGACCGGCTCTCATACCAGCACGTTATAACACAATGTGACATGGTCTGCTGCACACAAATCGGTCGCAGCTGAGCTTCGAACGCCTGGTACCCAGCTTACGAACCACGTTCGCAAGCCTTTGGCCATGGAGACCGGATTATTTTTTTTACTAACATTGGGAAAATCGGTTAAATGTTTTATATAGATGGTTTTTTTTGTGTAATTACTCCGCTGGGAATTGACATATAGGCATCATTGAGGTACCATTAGATCTGGTTTTTCAAGGGCCACCTATCTGTGGTGGTCTCATTAGTAAGTTCGCAATTTTAAAATCATGATCATACCCTCTAATTATTAGTAAGCTCCTGAATTCTTTTGTGCATTAATGTGGTAATTTTACTGTTGTGTTGTTGTTTTTTTCCATTGCAATGCTATTTTATTTTTTCAAGCCATGCTTCTTTTGCTCCTTTACATAATGTTCTGACTTTCCTGTGAATCTATTGATATTTGTCAGGATTATTTTCGTTGTGTCTTCTTGTTTCCATTAGTCTTAAATGCAACCAGGATTGCAAGAGCTGTGAAGAAAAGGCAGGACAGAAAAACCACTGCAGGAAATCCTCCTCCATAGACATCAAGCAGTCTTTGCCCACATTGTCAAAGAACATTTCGAGCCAAAATAGGCCTTATCAGCCATCTTAGAACCCACGGCTCCAAACCTTCAACCCCACTGGATGAAATGAATGGTCATCATCATTCTTGATGGACAAACAACAGTCTTAAAATGTCTTCAGTCATCCATTTCTTACGACCCACTTTCTTTAATTTTGGGATAGTTGTTTCTGCAGCCAAATTGATTGAATTCTTCAACATTTCCCATTGATCATCCATACTCACAGGGCAAATGAAATAGGAGACCTAAAAAAAAAAAAAAAAAAGTAGAAGGAGAAGACAAAAAGAATGAGGTGAAAAGACACACATTAATATCTCGGCTTAGCCTTAGAATTGACCTACAGTCTTGAAAAAGATAACGTTGGATTTTTATTTTAAGAGGTATCCAACTAATTCAGGTTGTATAATTAAAAAGCAACTTAGAAGATGTTTCTAAATTTAAAGTGGTTACTGACACTACTGTGTTCTGTACTGTGAAGTGTGAAGCCGTGAACCGAGACCGGAATCGAAACCACAACTTTCGGAACACGAGGCAGGCTGCTTGACCACCGAACCCCCCCCCCCCCCCCCCCCCCCCAATGAGATAGTATGACGATATTCAACACAATTACACGGTAAATGAATGATGTAGTAAAATATGCAACATTCATTACCAAGGCAAATTTGAGATTGTGTTTTAGCTTAACATTCAACGTGCACATGCCGCCATTTTTCCAACATCTGCCGAAGTTATCACAAAAACTTAGAAATACTCTAAAATGGTGAATAGCATTGTTGCCGAAACAATAATAATAACATGCATTCATTCAGTAGCATGTCCTTTGCAGAACCTTGCTCCCATAACAACCTTCCGGAACACCTCTCGATCATAAGCAAGAAGACCCCGGGAAGGTTAACCCGGTCAACAAATGCCCGCAGAAGTCGGATGTGTCGGCCTAACGGCGCAAGAACGCAGCTCTGCTGTAAACAGGCACAACGCAGTCACGTCCGAAAAAAAATCCGAATTAACGCAGAAGAAGAAGATAAGCAAGAAGATGTCCAGCGTCCGATACACCCATCTGGAGATCATCCGCCACATCCTGCACCCATCTTCTCTTTGGCCTTCCTCTTCCTCTCTTCCCAGGCATATACCCCCTCCATTATTGTTCTCTTCAAACTTTCGTGACGTTCCAAGTGACCAAAATATTTCAATTTTCTTTGTTTTATCACCTCTAAAAGCCAACATTATTTAATATTCAGCACTTGAAGTATGGACGCATCATTTGTTCTTTTCTTTAACCAAGATATTCTTAGAACTCGTCTATAACATTCAAAGGCATTTATGCGCTGTTCAGCTTGTTTGTAAGTGTCCAGGTCTCACAGGCGTATGTTGCAATGGGAAAGATGCATGCTCTTAAAAATCTAATTTTTGTAGTTCTGTCTGTCCCACTCCATAATTTATTCAGTTGTTTTAGTCTTTGAAGAGCAATTGATAGTCGTCGTTTAATTTCTTTCAATGTGTCACCGTTGTTGGTAATCAACGACCCAAGATATTCAAAATTTTCCACCACCTCCAATTTTCCTCATTAACATATATTTCTTTCTCCTTAGTAGTTTTATCTGTATGCGTTATCTTTGTTTTTGCTATGTTAAGATATAAGTTGTAATTTTCACTATTCAATTGGGTTGAGGCTATTAGGTTTTCTATACCTGTCTGTGTTGTGGATATAAATACTGTATCATCAGCATACCGAATCTCTGGTATGTCATGACCACCGATATTTAGGACATCATATAGCTCCCTATTTATATCATCTCTTACATTTCTCACTATATTTTCGGCGTACAGGTTAAACAAATAGGGAGACAACACACATCCCTGACGGACTCCTTGCTAAATGTCAAACCAATCTGATGTCTCACCATCTATTCTAACCGCTGCTTGTTGGTCTAGATAGAGCATTCTTCTTCCTCTTCTTCGTTCATCCGGAGTTTTTTTTTCGGACGTGATTGCGTTGTGCCTGTTTACAGCAGAGCTGCGTTCTTGCGCCGTTAGGCCGACACATCCGACTTCTGCGGGAATTTGTTGACCGGGTTAACCTTCCCGGGGAGATACAGCATTCTAATGAGTTGTATTACATGTGATGGAAAGCCCATATTCCTCATGATTTCCCACAGTTTCTGTTGTTGTACACAGTCAAATACCTTTGAATAATCCACAAAACGTGAGAATAGATTTACATTAAATTCCCTGCACGTCTCTATTATTAAACTTATGTTGAGTATGTGATCTCTTGTTCCTCTTCCTTGTCTAAATCCATCTTGAACCACGTTAATTTCTTCTTCCATTTTCTTACGAAATCTTCCCATTATGATTTTTGGTTAGAATTTTACTTGCATGACTGATCAGGGCAACAGTCATAATAACATACAAAAAATAAACTCCCAGGCATTTACTGGCACTCATAAAAATACAGCAAAGATTGGAACCTGCTTGTTTGTTGTAGTTGTAGTTTATAGATTTACTTACCATGCTGTTTCAATGTTCTCTAAACATTAACATGTATGTGTGTTACGTGAGCACGCAAACAAACGCCCACGCCATCACACTCACAATGGCACAAGCATACATGTGAATAACAATAGAATGCACGATTTATTGCCTGGTATATTTCGCTGCACCTCATCAAGTACATACTGCAGAAATCATACAATATAAAGTAATGTAATTAGATAAATTATTCAAGCTGAAATATACATATATGCATAAGCAATAGCCTACACATATGCATTTGCTGTTTAAAATGTCAGATTACATCAATATTTTCGCGTGAGAAATCTTCGTCTTCTTCATGCGCATTCGAATGTCAAACTTGAATTTATTTAAATAAAACAGCAGTCATCTTGAGAGGTTTTGAAGTCTCACAGTGTGTCTTTAAATGGAACTTGGCCAAAGCCATTTGTCGGACTCACAGAGCATGCTGAAAAGGGTGAAGACAGGTATGCTTCGTGCAGAGTGTAATGTGTCAATTAAAAAATCTAAGATAGGATGTATAGTTTTACATCCCCCGCCCCTTCCTCCCTCTTTTCCACCCCCGGCATGCTGGTGGGTTGGGAAATGAACAAGCGGACAAATTTGCTGAATCTGCACCTCTGGGGGTGGGGGATCATTGGCGCACGAAAAAGCAGATATGGTCAGGGCTCTTTGGAATTGTTTATATAGTGTGAAAGAACAGATACATCACCATTGTCTGAGGATAATGGTGCGACAGGACGTGGTCAGAGGATATGGCCGATATTCAATTCTCCAATGAAAGTCCTAACGGACACATAATTAGATTGCAAATGGTACCAAATGGTGTTGAAGATGTGGACGGGGCGGGTACAGTAAATGTTTAGAGAGCTGTGATGTTGGTTCTTGACCCAACTCAGCTAAACATCATCTTCGTTCCTATTTCGAAGAAACTACGTCACACATAATTATGCATTCCAGAGGTCAACATGTCCGACACTGAATGTATTTGTGAAAGGCTTACTTCTTCTAGGTAGCAGATTCCATCCAAGGTAATGGGCTCTTTCTACTCGTAGTTTTTTTTTTCTTTTTTTTTTCGCTCGCTTGCTTGGAACTCAGGCGTAGTCCATATATTCTACTTCTAGTAGCACTGGACTGAATTTTTCATGTAGATTAGCTTTCATTACTACCAGAGTCCCTCACAATCAGACGAACCCACTCTGACTTCAGAGGAACTTGTAATTTACGTTCCCAAGTGAAGGAAGAGAAGTCAACATTTTAGTCCAATTGTCCGGTTTAGGGGTTGAACTCCTCACCTCGGCATCAACAACCGGATGTTTAAGAAGGCGTGCTCTTATCCATTTAGCCATGGTGACTGTCATAAGTCGGGGTGCCCCACCGGCTAGATGAAAGTATTATCCACTGGCGAGCAACCCCAAATAGTCAGAAACTGACTGGGGACAAAACCTATATGGCTGAACTACAGATTAAGCCCTGAATATCCAGCGTACAGCTCCAAGTGGCTCGTTATAAAATTAAAATGAACTGTGCTGAATATTCGCCAAGGTATGGGAAAGAGAAGGTTAGCTAGGATAGATTTTTAAGTCTGAAATAAAGTGTAAAGACAACTATTCCAGTACAAGTTTTTCTCCCTGACTGCTCCCTTCCTTGGTGTCTAAGTGAACCCCCACCAATGTACACACACAACATGTATGCACAATTGGAAAAAATATAATGACAGAACTATGAGTTACAATACTACAATATTTATTTACTAATCATAACAATAGACATATGATTGTTGTCAATATGAGGATGATGAAATCATATAACATATTGACCTTGATGACAAACATTACATAACTTTTACTTGAACTATCTGGATCTGTGGTCCAGATCCCCACTCTCCAGTAGCAGTAAAAAACAGCTTGCCGGTATTCTGACCACTCCGGTCAGTCCTGGCTCTACCTAGTCAGTCACTCGTTCTTGAGATCTATAACATAGGTGCTCCCTGTGAGAGCTTGAAAGAAAGTCAAGAATGTGTTATATCTAGTTCTACATCAGCACAATTCTAAGTAATACTAACACATACATATACAATGACCAGTCTGGCCAAGTTTATCTTCCAGCTCTACTGCGTTCACCATCCTCCTTCTCCCTACTGTCTTTAGTCTGGGACGGGCTTTTCAATTGTCTCACACGCCTGTAATGATTACATTTCTGCCGCCCATGTCCATGTCGCTAATACAGAAATTCTGTGTCGTACAGCCGCTCCGTCCTAAGTTGGTTTAGCAGCTCACAGGGTCGGTAATGGTATTATAATAATGACTGACCATCCGGGCTTACAAGCCGTGCCCAGTATCTGTGCCAGACTTCCGTGAATTACCCTCCACCATATGATGAAAAAGGTTTAGCACCATATACCCCATAACACTTGTGGATAATGTCTGTACCATTACACCTTTGCTACAAATGCAATCAATAGGCAAGGTGCCAATGCGCGCACAATAGCACAACACCAATTTATTCTTAGTGAGTTACCATATAACAAATCACATCAAATAAACCTAAGGTATGCGAATACAAAATGGCATATAAGATTATACTTACATACGAAATATGAATGCAAAAGGTAAGTAATATCCTTGTCTACAACAAACTGGGAAACATAGTTTCCATATATGTTACAGAACATACCCAAATTATGCATATGACAATTCAACTATATCAACCTCCGATATACATACATTATATTACTTCAAGATAGACATATAAAAATACTCAACATAATAGCATAAGGCATTATTGAGTAATAATATTGTATACCTACAAAATGAGATATACAACAAGTCTAATTGAAATGACCACACAGACCAGCCATATTGCTGACCTGTCCGGTTTAGTCACCACTTAGTTACTGCTGTGGTAAGAATTAAAGAAATAGTCAGTCGACTATATTCGGTACACCAAATGCACACACCAAAATGAGACTAGTCTAATTTAGAAAGAAATGGCAAGCATCTGCTACGACACCTCAAGTATATCTAGACAAGATCTGCCTTTCACAAGTTTCTACTTCTCAGAAGAGTAATACATGAAGCACAATGATATTGAACACAGAACTTAGAAAGAACACTCAAGTAACCTACGCCAAAGATAGTTCTTGAAATAACCTAGATCAGATATAGACTGAAAATCAGTACATACATCTAAAACTTGACTAGTTACTAAGAATTAATTTTCCTAGTGAAATCTAGCAACATAAGAATCATACATATGACTACAAAACGAGCTGGAGGGCCTACCTGTTCTTAAGTCAGACTTAATCTAAAGGGAACAGGTCTAGCATGGGTTTTTATACCTAGCCTAGCAGTAGACACTTATCTCCCAGGAATTCCAGTCATAAATTCTTCTATCTCCCCCTGACGTTAATTGAAATTATCACTGCAAACTGGCCATCACACCTTGCTCCTCTCTGTCTGGTACAAAGTCCACAGGCCCAGTGTTACTTGCCTTATCAGATCTGTTTTCACACATTCCTGAGTCTGCCAGTCAGAGTGGACGGGGCTTGTTTACAGCCCTGGGGCTATTATCTCTCCCTGTGTCAATGTTGTTCACACCTGGGCGATTTTGAGTTGCCAGGCCCAGCTCAGTTTCAGTCTGCCCTCCAGTGGGGTGTAATTATCAGTTTGACATGTAACACCTTTACGCTGGACTGTCTGTGTGATTTCATTCTGGATTTATTGCCATTCCCACTGTCCTGCTTTAGTGGCCAGCAGCCATCTGTTCTGACACTTCACCGTTGAATGGGTTTCTTTTGCTACAACATTTTATGCCTCTATGTGTGCAGGCCTGATTGTTCTGTCTTCCATTTCTCCTCCTTTATTATAGAGAATTGCATTTGTTCTTCTGTAACTTCTCTACATGGTGAACCAAAAATTGTTCTGGGAAGTAAAGGCTGCATTTCATGACAGTGACCTCTACTCGTAGTTCTATAACTGCTGCTAAACATCTGATGGCCTCAGCATAAGTTAAGTCTAAATCAGGCTGAGGTGGTCGTCCACCTTCCTTTACCAGTTGTCAGTCTATTCGCTTCCACATGTAAGAGGGGGGGGGGGGGGAATGCCTGGGGATTCATAGGAAAGGCCAGTGAACAATGTTTAGTAAAGGAGAGCTTGGTATATGACACCACAACCTCAAGTCCGAGAATGGAAGTGACGGCGGTTACTGTGGCTTGCCACTGGTTGGAGAACAAACTGTATACGCGTGTTGTGATTGTGACTGATTCACACAGCATGCTGACAAAAGTGAAGACTGGCATACTTCGTGCTGAATGGTATGCATCAATTCAGGTGTCGCGGGTTGTGAGCATTCGCTGGATCTTTTCTCCAGGACACTCTGGTGTGGTTGGAAATAAACAGGCAGACAGATTGGCTGGTGCTGCATCACTGAAGGGTGATTTGATGCATGATAAGGCAGATGTGGTCAAAGCCCCCTGGGAGCGCGTGAATAATGCAGAAGAACAGATAGACTATCATGGTCTAGAGAGAATGCGGTAGCAGGGGGTGGTCAGCGGATCTTGTAGACAGTCCTCACTCAGAGGCAAAGCAAGACGGACATATAATCACATTGTAACGGGCACCATTAGTATTGGAACTCTACACTGGCTGTTGAAGATGATGAATGAGTACTTATGGGAATGCCCCGAGGGCAATGATGTCGATTCTTGACTCAACCCATTTTCATGTATAATGCAGTCAGACAGGATCCTTTGTATTATGTGGCTTTTAGATTCATGATGTGAGTGTTTCTTACAAATTTGCTAGTTCTGCGATGCCTCCTTGTTTGTTTCTGGAAGATTTGCTAGTGAGACTCAGTAGAAGACACTAGGTGGTGGTTTGATGAGTCTGTCAAGCAAGGGGTCACGGTGTGGGTTTAACAACTATCATCACTGTCGTGGAAGTCGGGTTCAGTTCGAAATGTATGTGTTAGCAATAGGCAGTCAGACGGACTGATAGACAGACAAACAGGGGGGGGGAAATAAAGAAAGTAGATAGAGGGTGCGAAAGACTCAAAGAAAGAAAGAAAGAAAGAAGAGAGGTTGAGAGTGTGAACGGAAGAAAGAAGACAGGGTGAGAGAGTGAAAGAAAGGAAGAAAGAAGAAATAAGATAGAGCGAAAGAAAGAACGAAAGAAAGGAAGAAGACAGGCAGATAGAGTGAAAGAAAGAAAGAAAGAAAGAAAGCAAGAAAGAAAGAAAGAAACGTGTCAAACAGTGAAACCTGAGTAGTATGGCTTCTGAAACAATGTCTATGCAGTGTTCGGTGTTTAAATTTGAGATTATATATTCATAATGTTTCCATATCCTGCTGTGGGGCCTACTTTGAGCCTCAATCAGTGTTTGTGCTATAGTGTATTATTGTTGTGGAGAATTTATCTCCCATTAAGGGTAAGATGAGTTACCGAATATCTTGTGTAGGGACATCTCTGAAAATCTGGCTATGCAATTTCCAGTGTTGCCAAACTCCGTGAAGGCGTGGATGCCAGAGAAGACAGAAGGTGGCAGATTAATTGGAGGCGAGATTGGCCAAATGGATAAGAGTGCTCGAAAAAATCTTTTTAAAAATGATTTTCTTAACACATTTAAATGTCACTTTTATACTTATCCTTCAATCAGATCAGAGGCCAAGTCTACAGCTGTCATTTTCCAAGATATATAACAGCTTGAAACAGTTTGTGGGTTTCCAGAAAGTAGAGTTGTATCAAAATCCTAACAAGGCAGAGAAAAGCCATTACAAGAAGTAAGTAGGTCACTAAAGTAAAGGACCTTTTAAGATGCCAGGAGGTGTAATGGGTATATGGTGCTAGCCCCACAATTTATAGACCAATTCAGCACTCGAGGGTTAATGTGGTCAATATCAAGTGGGCTGCCTTTACTTCCCAAGACATTTCCTGCTGCCTGTTTGAGGATGGTTGACTTTGGAGTCCCGGTCAATTTAATAAAATTAACTTATATGTATTCAAATACTTGAATCCCGGGCCAGCAGCAAGCATGCTAGTCACTTCACTGCCATGGCTACCAACCACCACTACAAACACCCTATTTTATTCTAAGAGAACAGCTGTAATAGAAAGCTGATCAAATACAAGTTTGCCAAGAGACATCTGTTACAACGGCCTTGCCAGCCACACTCCAAGACAACAGTGTTTTAAAAACCCGAACAGGTGAAACCTAAATATTCAAAGAATATTATCCTGCAACAAATCAGTAACAC
Source organism: Cepaea hortensis (assembly GCA_963921405.1). Taxonomy (NCBI): domain Eukaryota; kingdom Metazoa; phylum Mollusca; class Gastropoda; order Stylommatophora; family Helicidae; genus Cepaea; species Cepaea hortensis. The sequence continues at coordinate 84,437,266 of OY992890.1, forward strand.
TGCAAGTTATGTTGTCTGTCATTACCACTTCAAAGAAGAAAGTCCCTTACTATTATCTCCACCCCTGTAAGTGAAGACATGTTTAGTCAGACTTTGGTCACAAAGCCACTCAGCTTTAGCATAATCAACAGAACAAAAGAAGAATAACAAGCATAATCAGTGTACAACATTCATGTCTTACAAAGAATAACAATTTCTAGTTTATTACACAAGAGCACATAATTTTGGATACTCCATCACCAGTTAACAAACTTAGCTAAACAATTCACCCAGTGAATTGTGAAATATGATAAACTAAACTATGATTTTACATCAAAAAAGAACACAAACACAAAGCAAACAAATGTTACACTTATTCATGAAATTCCCGGACAGCTCAGTCTGCATCATTGTTTCCCTGTCAGACTGTAGCTGTAACAGTTGCCAAAGTACATGTGATAGACTAGTGTGGAAATATTATTGTGTATGGGCTTTTAATCATTTGCGATAGTCATCATTATTTGTAAATGTACAGGCTGAAATGATGGGCACACCTACACAATTGTATAAACATGACCAACTGGCACCTTGCCGTCTTGACAGATGATAGTTTGTAAAATGGAGTTTTCTCTCCATAACACAAAGCTTGGGTTGAATTTAGAGATCATGTGTTGCCCATACTGCATGATCCCTCTCTATGCCTGCCTAGTTTACTTCAGAACAAAGGTAATATATGTTTGGAACAAGACAAGTTGCAGAAGCTGCCATATCAGTAAAGCAATGCTCTAAGCGTCGTCCTGTCAGAGCTTCCATCTTAGACCAGTTGCAGACCAAGGCATAGGGCCTGGCCTGCTCTGCCATGACATGTAGTCTTTAGGTTGCGTTTCCTTGCACTAGGGTAAGGCTTGTACCCCGCCAATTGCACTCTTCCGCCCAAAGCCTTTGGCACAATGTGGGATGTTGGGTGTCAGAGTGTTAGGGAACAGAGACAGGATATAGAGAGAACTAGGGACAGAATAGAGTCAGGACATAGGCAGGGACTACAGAGATAATGATAGACAGGACATAGGTAAGGGCGCAGAGATGTCATAAGACAGGACATCTACAGGACAATAGAGAGATTAGAGATAGGACATAGGCGGGGACACAGAGATGTCATAGACAGGACAAGACCTAGTTATAAAAGGGGACACAAGTCTACGGGACTCGGTCCTGAACTGACTAGACGGCATTACACTGAACGACCCAACACCACACCGGCGGACTGCAGTACAACGTGACCGTTGAGACAGCCCGGTTGTCTCGAGAGACACGGGGTCCAGTACGACGAGACCCACCGACCAGTGTGAAAACGTCAGACGGGACTCGGACAGTTTAGAGGAAGGACGTTTTGTGTTTCTGAGAGCGAGTGTATAGCTTTTGCGAGAGTGCTAGCTGGCGTTGCCATGTTTGAAGAGAGCGAGTGTCTGAGTGCAGGGTTTGTGTAATTGCCTGAGTGCTATAAGTGTTTGTAAGGCAGCACTTTTGTATATAATGATGTAACCGCCTTGTGTGCACATTGTAACGATAATCAGGTTCTCCTGAATAAACAGTGATACCACATGTACGACTGATGTCTTCTTGGGTGCGTGTGAAGGATTTAGAATACCTGTGTGCGTGTGAGACGCTGGCAGGCATAAATTTAATGGTGTCAGGAGCGGCCAATCTTATGATTGATGAAACCCACAGCCTGAGTAAAAGTAAAATTAATGGCGAGAGCTTGGATGAGGGAGAGTAAATCGAATGCTGTCAGAAATTAAAGATATTTACATTGGATGAATTAAGTGCAATGAAATTGACATGTATAATATTTTCATGCTAATGTTTCAGTTGATTTTCCACTGCTGTTAAAGACGACGATACATAACTAAATACGACAGAAGACTAGACGACCGACAAAACTTACAAATATATATAACGCATTATATGTCTTTCCTCTGAAATTTGGACATTGACAGACAGAATTTTTGTGTGATACTAATTATTGCTTAGAGAAGAAAGAGCAAAAGAACGCTTACATAAGAAAGAATTAACAGAAATTGAGGCTAAAAATAAACAGGTAGAACTAACAGAAACTACCAGGGTGAAAGAAAAGCAATTGGAAATTGAAGCTTAACAATAAGAAATTAGAAGCTGAGACCCAGGTGAAAATGAAAGGAACTAGAGGTTGAGTCAAAGGTGCATATTGCAACTACCAAATTAAAAAGTAAGGAAGAAGAAAACAAGTATGATAAGTATAAAGGCATAGTCAAACAATTCTGCCAAGGGGACTCCATTTCAGCATGGCCAGAGAACTTCGAATTTCAAATATAATATCAGGAAGTTCCAAAAGGCATTAGGCCATAATCTGTATGAGAAATTTATCACCAGAGCCTTTAAAAGTCATTGAATCGATTCCACAAGAACTTAGGAAAGATTACTACATACATCAACGAATTATGCAACACTTTCTGTTAGATGCACCAGGTTACCAGGTACAGTTCTCTAAATTAAAACCTAAAACTAACCAAACATTCATTGATTACGTTTCTCAAGTTCAGGATATTTACAATAAGTGGCTGAACGCTGCAAAGGTGAATAAAAGCTATGAAAAGCTAAGAGATTTAATGATAATGGACAAAATCATTTCATCGATTCCAACCCCCTTTGCTAAATTTTTTACAACAGTCTGATGTTGAATCTTTAGAACAATTAGAAAAGGTTCGGCTTATTTCACTTCTAATAGGGATATATTCACCTTAAACAACAACGAAAATAATGTAGTAACCGCAGCAAACATCAAACCACAAAAACCATTTAGATATAGAGAGAAACAGAAATCAAATGAACCACAACGTCCATATTGCAAACTATCACATTTTCAATTTCAAATGTGTGACATGAACCCTGGTTATCCAGCTCACCTAGATATGATGGTTAAGAAACAGAAGAGCAAAAGAGATAACTACAGACGTGCAGTGAAATGTTATTTTGCGAAAGTTTGTGCCACTATAGCGCCAAGTGTCTGGGCCGCCAAAGGCTAAAGAGTGTGAATGCAGTACTTGTTGATTCATCTTCTGAGAGCGAGAATGAATGTGGAGAATATCAAGGTATGGAAGATAATGCTCTTGCAGAAATTGATATTCTAAATTATGATAAATGTCAAACATGTCATAAATTTCATGAGGATGATGTATTAGAATGCGGCCATACAGTCCCGTTTTCAGGGGAAAACGCCAATGCAGTAATTTCCTCCAGAGGAAATATAATCTTTCACAATGGTATAGTTAATGACAAACCTTGTCATGTTTTGATTGATTCCGGAAGTACTTTAATTGGATTAAGGAGAGAGCTTGCAAAGGAAGAAAATTACACAGGTGAGTTTATAAATTGCCGAATATTTTCGGGCAATATGGAGAAATATCCACTAGCTACAGCTCACATTTGTACATCTTTCTTATCAGGCATGTTTACGTGCGCAATCTTGGACAATCCATGTACAGATCTGATTATTGGTTGCTTACCAGATGTAAAATATTGTATACACAAAGAAATTAATGCCTGGGAAAAACGGCATCAAAAGAGAATTCCAAAAAAAAAAAAAAATTAACTACAACAAATAAAACAGTGATCAAGAACAGCAACTGAAATAAAAAAAAGTCCAGGGGACGCAACTACTCACAAGACAGAACAGTGTAAGAGAGTACATGACGTAGATTCTCCTCAGGGAAATGATTGTGACAGTCTAAACAAAATTATTAAAGACCAGACTATTAAACCCACAGAAAGTTGCACTATCAGTAATGCAACTTTACAGGAAAACAGTGACACAGACAGACAAGATACACACAGGACAGCCCAAACACCGTACTTAGAACGAAAAGCAGATGTCCTACAGTCCTTTTCTAGCAGACAACACAGTCGAGAAAGCACAGACGCCAACATAACACACAATGACATGTTTTTCAAGAGACATAAAAACGACATAAATCTGAACATAAACTTACCAGTATGGAACACAGCCATCTCCATCGCATTTGTATTAATTATGTTGCTAAGAATTTTATTGATAGCACTGTACGCTTACCAACTGCAGTCAACATCAACCATATTTCTACTGTTAAACCTAGCGATGTTGCTTACAACATCAGGAATAAGAAATATTTCCCTACCATTTTTGTATGATGTTGTATGTGAAACAAAAATTGCCATCTCATTCCATGGGAATGTATTACCTATAAACTTAACTAGGATGCACATTGTGAAACATATGTTGACATAATAAAATTGTTTAGACTCACTGTGAAACCAACAAAAGTTGAGTTGGCATTTGATGAAATTGAATTTCTAGGCCATAAAATATCAAAGGCCACTTGAGTACTGATGATAAAATCGTGACCAAGATCTTAAATCTCACGATGCCTATGACTAAAAAGCAAATTAGGAGCCTATTAGGCCGGGTGAATTATTACAACAGGTTCATACCGAAATTAGCACAAATCACCAGTGTTTTTTTCCAGATCTGTTAAGATCTAATTCAAAAATTGATGTACACAGTGCTTCTTTAAAAAATGCAATGCCACAATTGAAATATTACTTCTCCAATATCCCTATTTTGCGTTTGCCTAATAAAAACATTTCGTATACTCTCAGGACTGATGCGAGTGCCACAACAATATTGGGCGTATTACTTCAGGCCTGCGATAACATAAACCATCCAATAGTTTATGTCAGTAGAAAACTAACCCCAGCAGAATCGTGCTGTGGCGTTTCTCAGCTTGAGGCCCTCACAATTGTGTACTGTGTCAGTAAACTGACGAAATACCTTGCCGGGACACACTTCCTCATCCATCCATCCATCATGTGCCATGCCGGTAAGCGTGGGCGGTCATGTTCTGCCATCTCACTCGATCACCAGAGTCATGGATCAGCTCCGTGTTTCTGTCTCGACCATGCCACAAGGCCAAGCCATCCAGGTACTTGCTTCTAGGTCTTCCCCTTGGTCTTTTCCCCTCGATCTTACCAGTTGTCACCAAATTCTCCAATTCATTTCTTCTCATAACATGCCCAAAGAATTTTGACTGTCTACGTCTAATTTCTCTAATCAATTTACGATCTTCATTTGTTTCTTGAAGGACTTGTTCATTGGTCTTTCTGGCTGTCCATGGTATTCTTTGCATTTTCCTCAGAAACCACATCTCTACAGCCATCAGATGTTTTTTTCAGCCTGACTGCTCATTGTCCACGCTTCACATCCATATAAAAGTACAGGTTCTATGTAGCATCTCAACACTCTTTTTCTCGTTTCAATTGACATCTTTTTGTTGGTCAATATGTTTTTCATCTTGCTAAAGGCTACTTTTGCCATGGCGATTCTTGTTCATAGAGACAGATAATTCCCCATTGATGGTGAACGAGAAAGGACAGCCCAAAAACAACCTTATATACCGATGGGCCCTGATTCTGCAGAATTATTCGTTCTCCATCAAACACATCAAGGGTTCGAAGTACATTATTGCCGACTTGCTTACAAGGCCCTCAGACCTTCCAGTCGAGCAGATCGACACGACATCCCCCGTCATCTAGAATGACTACGTAATTAGTTAGGGTAAATAGCTAGCTTAGATTAGTTAAATAGTTAGTTTAGATTACATGTCAATAGTTGAGATTATTTTATTGAAGTTGCACATTCAGATAAATTTTCCCCATGAATTAAATAACAGCAAAGTAATATACTATAGCTAGATTGTTTTTGAGAAGACAACTTTGATAAATGTTAGTAACACTAGTTCCGCATGCATTAAATTACAGAAGTTGTAAGATAATTTCAATTATAAATTCCTTAGATAATTACACAGGAAACAGAAACAAGGTTTAGACATAAGGGAACTAAGAAAGCTTTCAGTATAGTCATCCATTTTGTTTAGTTACATTTCTTTAATTTAAAACATCTCTTAGACAAAAATTACAAAAACTTAAATTAATAATTAGAGTTTTTTCCCCTTGCGATTGCCTAGTGCAATCAAACAATCATGTATATAAAGTATCTCAATTATAAGAGTAAATAAGCTCGTTTTGTTAACTTGAAAACGTGTGTATTTTATTTAAATACTAGCTGACCCGGCCCGGCTTCGCCAAGGCCCTGGAGGGGATCTATCTATCTATCAGTCTGTCTGTCTGACCCGGCTTCACCCAGTCCCTGGTGGGGAGCATCTCATTTAATTCATATAAGTAGTCATATAAGCTCACCCGTTCCCGACTATCTGTCTGTCTGTCTATCTGTCTGACCCGGCCCAGCTTCACCCAGTCCCTGGTGGGGAGCATCTCATTTAATTCATATACGTAGTCATATAAGCTCTCCCGTTCCCGACTATCTGTTTGTCTGTCTATCTGTCTGTCTGTCTGACCCGGCCCGGCTTCACCCAGTCCCTGGTGGGGAGCATGTCATTTAATTCATATAAGTAGTCAAATAAGCTTCCGTTCCCGACTATCTGTCTGTCTGTCTATCTGACCCGGCGTGGTTTCGCCCAGCTCCTGGCGCACAGTAACTTAAAAGAATGTCCTTCTACACACCATTCATTATTTTTAATGAAAACTGTTTTTAATCACCGACATGACAGTTGATAAGTTCTTTAAGCAGAAAAATATGGGTTACAATGTTATGCATTATGCATTATTTTTATGAAAACTTTGAAAATGCCTTAAAGATTATATCATTATTTATTATAACTCATATGCCTGAAAATAACTATAGACAAAGAGTTTAACAATAGTGCAAGTAAGTCCAACAATATGACTATAAAGTATATAGAAATGTTATTAAAAGTTATGCCTCTTGAAATAACTTTTCTAGAGTGAAGTCCCCCTGCTATATAGAAATTATATAATGAAAAACGAAAAAGTAAATGTTATTAAATAAGTAGAAGATTTTACACTAAGAAACTATTATAGTCGGTTGCACAGGAATGAAAGGAAGACGTGTAGAAAATTTCATCTCAATCGGATGTACCGTTATCGAACGCATCCAATACAAAACTACCCAAAAACACACAAAACCACGTACACTCTGTTTTATAGATATAGATGATAAACATTTTTAACAATGCATAGTGTGAATGACTGAGTAAAAAGCATATAAAAGAAGGAATTAATGTATTAAAAAGAAGATGTGTAAAGATTGGTGCACTTTTTTGCACATATGCTTTTTCATAATGATTTGTCTTCGTCTTTTTGCAGATCACATGTGAATGTTCATTATTTTTATGTGTCGACATTAGTATTACATTGCAACTATGGTCATATTTTCAAGAATCACAGTTCGGTAACTCATCTCAAAAATTGAGCATAAACCGTCATTTGTGAGATGTAGTGACCTACCTGATGACACGTGAAGACCAAAAATACACAGATTATAAACATACACCTATGTTTGTAATTAAAACACACAGTAGTAGTAACAGAACAGCTAAACTAACATAATACGAACATATAAAGTGCAAACACCATTTACTAAGAAAGGGAGATTACACTTATACAAGAGACACAAGGGATTAATAAAGGTTATGACTCCACAAGAGAAAATCTACCAACAAGCGGGAGCTAGATAGGTACAAATCAGTGAACACAGATCTTGAATAAAGGTGTTGAGGTAACATTTTATGGAGGCCATGGATAATATATCCATGATTAGTCTCCGTGAAAAGAGACAAATTGTTTCGAGGCACCATTTTTTTGGGTGTATGAAAGGTGTTGCAGTTTATTGGGCAACCGTAAATATAACACAATGTTACCCTGGGCCGTTTACAGCCTCCAGTAGTAAAATGTAGGAGAGTAGTTGACTCTTGGCAACATATCAAGAGTGGTAAGCTGATGACAGACCAGTGGCTACACTGCTTCAACAGTGTATCATACCATTATAAATCACAAGTGGTACCCAAACAGAGTAACTGATGAATTCCCACAACTCACTGACAAATTAGTTCAGACTAATTTTAATATGTATAGACGACATTGTGTCACAGTTCTTGGAAGGAATTTTGTGACACAATATCCGCAGAGCAGGGGAGGATGTCAGAGTGTTGGGGAATAGAGACAGGACATAGAGAGGACAAGGGACAGAATAGAGTCAGGACATAGGCAGGGACTACAGAGATAACGATAGACAGGACATAGGTAAGGGCGCAGAGATGTCATAAGACAGGAAATCTACAGGACAATAGAGAGATTAGAGACAGGACATAGGCGAGGTCAAAGAGATGTCATAGACAGGACATAGACAGTACAAGACCTAGTTATAAAAGTGGACACAAGTCTATGGGACTCGGTCCTGAACTGACTAGACGGCATTACACTGAACAACCTAAAACCACATGGGTTGACTGCAGTACGACGTGACCGTTGAGACAGCCCGGTTGTCACGAGAGACACGGGGTCCAGTACCATGAGACCAACCGACCAGTGTGAAAACGTCAGACGGGACTCGGACAGTTTAGAGGAAGGACGTTTTGTGTTTCTGAGAGCGAGTGTATAGCTTTTGCGAGAGTGCTAGCTGGCGTTGCCATGTTTGAAGAGAGCGAGTATCTGAGTGCAGGGTTTGTGTAATTGCCTGAGTGCTATAAGTGTTTGTAAGGTAGCATTTTTGTATATAATGATGTAACCGCCTTGTGTGCGCATTGTAATGATAATCAGGTTCTCCTGAATAAACAGTGATACCATAAGTACGACTGATGTCTTCTTGGGTGCATGTGAAAGATTTAGAATACCTGTGTGCGTGTGAGACGCTGACATTGGGTTTGGTGAGCTCTGACCAAGGTTTAGGGCCTGGTCTGCTCTGCAATGACACGTAGTCTTTAGGTTACATTTCCTTGCACAAGGGTAAGGCTTGTACCCTCCCAATTGCACTCCTCCACCCAAAGCCTTTGGCACAATATGGGGTGTCGGGTTTGGTGAGTGCCGCCCAACATTCGCCGCTAACAGAAAGCAGGTAGTACCATCTACTGATATACGGTAACTCAGTCATATCTGACTAAGGCCTGACATAAGGTATATACATAGAATGTCATATATACACTATACAGAAATGGTTTCAGTCAATCATGTGCCATGCCGGAAAGCGTGGGTGGTCATGACTCGCCATTTCACTCGATCACCAGAGTCGTGGATCAGCTCAGTGTTCCTATCTCGACCATGCCATGTGGCCAAGCCTTCCAGGTATTTACTTCTCGGTCTTCCCCTTGGTCAGTTCCCTTTGACCTTGCCAGTTGTCACTAAGTACTCCAATCCATTTCTTCTCATAACATGTCCAAAAATTTTTGACTGTCTATGTCTAATTTCTCTAATCAATTTACGATTTTCATTGGTCTCCTATAGTACTTGGTCATTGGTTTTTCTGTCTGTCCATGGTACTCTTTGCATTTTCCTCAGACACCACATTTCTGCAGCCATCAGATGCTTTTCAACTTGACTGCTCATTGTCCAAGTTTCACATCCATACAAAAGAACAGAAATGGTTTACATTGTCAAAAATGTTCCTGTCAAGCTTACTGTGACAGCTTGTTTACTGTGATGCGCCATCATTAAAGACTAACGTGTGTTGAGTAAAGAGAAACAACAACTATAAACATCACATCTGTGAAAGTAAAATCAATGACCACCTCTCACACCATGAGGTGTACTGGGTATATGGTGCTAGCCCCATATTTTTAGACCAATTGACATTCGATGGGTGATATGGTTGATTTGTTAAAGCACACAGTTATAATTTTGGAGTATTCTAGAGCTTAAGTTTGAATTAAACAGAAATTAAAATTAATATATTTCTAAAGTTAAAACACAGAAGAAACAAACAATATGTTGTCCAATTTATTGTAATATCCATTATAAGATAATATTGTAATTGTGACGAAACGACGCTTCATCTGTCTTTTGTCTATTAGGTTTAGGCTATATTCGGCACGTCATCGGGGACTTTCCCGGTTATTAATAGACTGGGGGGAGGTGAAGGGAAAGTCGATGGTAGGTTCTCGAAGCACCTGGATTTGAGTGACCAGGGTTGCTGGGTGCACCAACAAATTCTCGTGCAGAAGAATCTAGAAACTCTAGTACGGGGAATGAATGTTGTTCGTGAAGTTGACTTATATCAAGAAGCACTCGTTTCTCGTGCGCTTTAGTACGCACGTAGGAGAAATGCGGCTGGAAGAGTCATTCACTTTCTCCATCTCAAGGTGTGAGGACGCATGGCTTTGCTAGGCCAATTGTATAGCGTCTCACACCCAACCAAGATGCAGCTGTCGACCCATTATGGCATGCTTGCCCATGAACAGTTCTGGTAGCTGACTGGAGTCTGGTTCAAGTAATTCAGGTATTTACTTGGTTAATTAATTTAACTTTGTAATTGATCACAAAACGCAAACGTTCTAATCTCATTAAATATGCGGTTGACTTTGCATTGCTAATGAGAAACGGATCGATAACGTAGTTGAGAAACTATGGCGTATACACCTGCGCATGTCGCGTTTGTTTACAAGCCTGTGTAGTTCTGTCAACTGATTAGAACAGAAAGTCTGTTGTATCGACGTATTGTGTTCACCAGTTATCAACTTTGTATGATAGATAGTTGCATATACTATGTTGCTGGTAGATTTTTATGGTAGATAGTTGCATGTACACAGTTACTAGTGTATGATATGAACCTAACTTATGTCAGTCAGTAGCTGAGGCTAGAAGAACTGTTGGATAGCCTGGTAAGTTGTTAGATGGAGATTCAGACAGTGATGTGTTTAGCTACGAAGTAAAGAGAGCACATAATGCTTAGCCACAGGGAATGATGTAACTATTGTGTGTTAACGTAATAGTGAATTCATTTTGTGGAACTGTGGAATTCTGTGAGAAGGTAAGTTCTTCATTGATGATATATATATATATATATATATATATATATATATATATATATATATATATATATATATATATATATATATATATATATATATATATATATGAAGGATGTGTCATGATGTATATATATTAGTTCATGTTATGTGATACTTCTAGGAGCGATACAGAAAGCCGAGTGGTTCGACGTGTGATAAAAAGGCATTACCATCACGATGTAAACATGCGTTCTTAATTCTTGTCTTTACTGTCCTGGTTCTGTTCATGCTTGCATAAGTACGAGTCAGTGCTGATGTGATAGAAGTATGGAAGGACAAAAGGAGGTTGAAAGAGGCACAGGGAAAATGGGATATGGGATTGAGAGCAAGTTATGAAAGTATGAGACTGATGAACCAGGCCAGCTGCGAAGTTCGGCCAGGCCAAGGCTAATCCACTTGGAAGGTCAGAACTGGAGCAGAACCCTTGGAACATGTGGGGAACATGTTTTGCCAAGAAGACTTCTTGACTCTAGGGAAGAGTCTAATAAGAAGAGTTTCGCTATAGGGTGGGCAGGATGTCCCACCAGCGAAATGGAGTGTGTACATACTTTATGTGATCATGTATTATTACTATATCCCGAGTGATGGTACATTGATCGTTACTATGTTTACTATGGAATGCATACTGTACGGTTGGGGTCCAGGGAAGCCTCACCTTAATGTTTAGTTCTGTTAACTCTAGAACTAGGATAGCTATTGACTTTAGCGACAACTGGTAGATGAATAGGGATATGTGAGATGGACGATCAGACTCGTCATTCTTATTACTTACTCTGTTTGATGGGCTGTTCTTGAAGGCCATCTGACATTGACAGATACCCATGCTTTACTACTCTCAACATAGAGATGATGCTCTAGTTAGTTGAATAACGAATTAGCCTGACTGAGGGTTGAGTAGTCAATGATTTGATGCATGTGGACCAATGTTGGGGGCCGAATACTCTCACCGATCACTCTTCCTTTCAGGAGTTGCCTGTTGAGGAACCAGCCTACTACAATTGTTGTTTGCCTGAAACCACTTCGTGTACCATAGCGAATGATGGTAGAGACACTACTTACCACGCCTGACTAAACCACATCTTGCGAAAGGGTGAATCATCCTGACTGAATGATTCTCACCACGTTGATTCCAGTGCCCTGAAATTGCACATGTGGGACGTGATGGTTTGTTTCTTTTTCTGACAGTTTGAAGATGCTCTATTTCAGCAATGAAATGTTCAGCAACCTGAGCAATCACGCTAAAGTGTAAGAGACAATCGACTTTCTACGGAATGATGTTGCTATGTTTACCCAGTGAGATGTATCAAGGTGGGGTAATCTCAGCTCTGGGAGCTCATCAAGTCCAAGTCTATTGTTGATCCGCCTAAACGTCGGAAACTTTAAGCAGAGGTTAGCACATAACCTTGTGCAGACCCTACGTCAGCTATAGAGTCTACGAACTGTGAAATGTTTTTCTCATATGACTCTTGTAAACTCGCAGCAGAACTATATTATTACCCAGCCTGGGGTACGTGATATTATTCAGGGACCATTAGATTGGTCATTGGCTACAGACGAGAACTGTTTAGTGCCTTTAACAGTGACTCATTAGGAAGTGATGGAGTGCAGTCCATCCAGTTGAGTGAAGGTTCAAGTGGTTAACTCCTCTTGTTGTCGATCCAAGCTCTGGGGACGGAGTGGTCTCCAAGGTTCTAGTCATCTCACTGGAAGGAAGCCGGGTGAGTGGCGGACCGACTGGACGCGACATCTGCATCCAATCTACTTCTCAGCCTGATGATTTGAGCCATATCTCTGATTCTGCCTCTACTCTATCCTCTACATTTGTAAATAGAATTATTCTATCAGGGTGTTCAATTCATTTCTATATTCTCAAGGGTAGAATAAACTTTGTGTATGTTGACTTACTCTTTGTACAATTATTGAGTGTGGTCTCGGACGATACCTCATTGTTCATTGTCCCAAGGGAGTAGGTAGATAGTGGGGGTCTAGAATCTGGAGGGGCTTGTAGACATAATAAACTAATACGAGGTCAACAGCAGAGTAAACAGTGTATCTACCTGTCCAGCCCCTGAGGTCAGAATACACGGGAGTGCTAGAGACACCTCGGGTGTGGTTAACTCTCAATACCCGAGGCGATCTTGTCACAGTAATAAACAATATTATTGCAATATCCATTGATGCCACATGCTTTAGTTTAAGATCAATAGTATCCAGTAGTTTCACCAGTTCAAATCAATCTTTTAATATTAAGGGGTGAATTATTGTCAAACTGGTTAAGCAGTTTCTGCAAGCCATTTCACCATCCTGTGTTAGACAGAGATGAGCATAGATTAAATTGGTCTTAATGGTTGCCCAGGCCTGTGTAATTTAGGAAGGCCATAAAGTTTGGGGGGGGGGGTGTCAAAGACTGAAACAGGAGGCAGGAAGCCTGCCTCATGATAGAACACCACCGGGACGTGGGGTCAACCTCAGATAGATTAGAGGGAACACATTGCCCGGGATCAGGGCAGGATAGATGATAGAAAAGGGGGACTATTAACTAGTCCTCACACGGAGGCGTTGACCAGATAGTTAGCACTACTGGTCACGACAGAATCACGCCTGCGTGATCGCCACGATTGCCACTCAACCAAAGACAGCTAATAGAAGCGTGCTAACTGACCTAGCACACAAAGAGCCGAAGGACGCATGAAGGTCCTTCCGCGTGGCGTGTAGCGACGCGAGTGAAGGAAGTCAGACTGGGGACTGACGTTGTAGTGTTCACATCGTATAGAATAGATATGTGTTTTCGTATAGCCTAGTAGATAGAGATTAGCTATAGGGTTTAGAAAAACTAGTGATAGAGAATATTGTGACTTTATGTGTGATCAGATAGCGACTGTTTTGCAATTGTAAAGAGCCAACGGCAATAAAATGTACCATTTCATTCCGCGCACACGACTTGCAAGTTTCTTGTATGGTGTGGGAGAAGTAATCCGATGATGCCTGAAACATGAGTTGTTGACAGGCAATAGGATTAAATGTGGTGTCAGAAGTGCTGCTTGAACCTGAGTTCAAGCTATAACACTTACCCACGGCTCTAGACTAGGTTTACGGATAGGATATTACAAAGATTAAATGTTTAATTTGTGTCAGTGTCGATGACGTATGCAGACTAGATCGAGTTGCCAGCAGAATTGTGCCTATCGTGATGAAATAATGTTTATTTGTGCTTATTAGAATGTTATATATTTAAATAATGTGTTCTTCAAAGTTGTAAGTATTCATATTATGTTCTTTTTTCATTTATTTATGTAATTATTTATTTGTTTTTGAATAATTGTCAAAAATGATTCAGGGCGGAGCAATACAAAGGTCAGCGACAGTATTGATTTTTGCAAGCTAAAAATAGCGCTGCGCCTGTGACGTGGCACGATTGACAAGCAGTTGGGCCTCGCCACTTGGAATCAGCATTTCAGTGTTTACAAACTGCCAAGCTACTGCCTACCTGAATCTTTACGATGTATTAACTATTATTTGTTTATTTAAGTTAGAGAATGAATATATTTATTTATTTACACATTATTATTATATTTATATTTATTTAAAAGCAGTTATTGAATTATTTTTCGTACTTTTCTATTTGTTTACCGTCACGAGGGCACTACTTTCAGCTATGCAAATTAGATTTGGTCTGCACCATACTTCCATAGATTAAACTAGGCTAGTAACGAAAGACATATTACTGTAGAACGAAGACAGGACATTGACATTAAATATTAATTAATCGATATTCTGTTTGTTCGTGGGCATGTCAGTGTCATTGTACCAATTTGTCAAAAATCTATTTTTCGTTTACGAGTTGTTAATTGTTGCTGCTCTGTAAACCAGGGTGAACAACAGCTGATAGATAACGTGAGTGTATGCCGATGTGCCAAACAAGGTGACCTGATTAGAAAACTCGTGTGTATTCCGGGGTGCCAAACAACGGGACCGGTGTTGCTGACGTGTTGTTCCTTGTTCTCGGGAACATTAAGATGAGTAAAACCTACGTTTTTGGCATGCATTGTGATTAATAGTGCATCTCTTTTTCAGCGTGTATTGTATGAACAGACTTTGTGCTCTAATTTTTTGGAGAATACAATTTTCCAGAATGTAAACAAAGAGTACAATTTGTAGTGCTCAGATATTAAATAACATAGCATATTAAAGAAAAATAACTGAGTGAAGCAGTCAGTTCAGGTCAACGCGAGCCAATTACCCAACAACATGGCTACTCTAGCTGACTTCCTTAAAGCAGGCAAAGAATTGCAATACACAGGTAAAGAGCTAGAACAATATGCGGATCAAAAATTTAAAGAAGCAAAGGATGCAGAGAGAGATGAACGCGCACAGGAAAGACAACACCAGATACAACTAGCTGAGATAACAAAACAAAAAGAAGTGCAAATTAAGCAACAACAATTAGAACATGATAAGGAATTTAAGCAAAAGCAATTAGATCAGGAGAGAGAATTAAAGCAAAAAGAGATAGATGAAATGGCAAGAGTTAAGGAAAAACAAATACAAGTAGAATCAGAGACACAGTTAAAGATGAAAGAGATGGATGTAGACTCACACGCAGAGATCTCTGCCACTAAACTTAAAAGTCAACAAGAAGAAAATAAGTTCAACAAATACAAAAATATTATCAAACCATATTGTAAAGACGATTCAATATCTGCTTGGACAGAAAATGTCGAGTATCAGTTTAAATATCACCAAGTTCCTTTAGAGATGTGGGCTATGATTTATATGAAGAACCTGAGTGGTGAGCCCCTTAAAGTGATAGAATCTATACCAACCGATCTTAGATCTGACTACCAATACATCCGTGATAGGATTATGCAACACTTTTTACTTGATGCCCCTGGGTATCAGGTTCAGTTCTCAAATTTAAAACCTAAACCTAGTGAGACTTTCATTGACTACGTCTCAAATGTTCAAAGTGTACTAAATAGGTGGCTTAAAGCAGCTAACATAGGAAAAGACTTTGATAGATTGAAAAATTTAATAACTACGGATAAAGTAATATCCACGATACCATCCTCTTTTGCTAAATTTTTGCAGCAGTCAGACATTGAAACCATAGAACAGTTTGCAAAGAAAGGGTCTGCATATTTTTCTTCAAACAGAAATATTTTTAAGACTTCAAATGACTCTGAAATAGTTTCCTTTGTAAAAGATCAATCTAAAAACTATCAGAGCAATAGAAAACCATTTAATAAATTTGACAAGAAAGATAGAAAAATTTCAAAATGTATCCACTGTCAACTTTTACATGACACTTATTCAATGTGTGACAAATCGCCAAGTTATCTGGCACATCTTGAAAATGTTATTAAGAAGCAACAGAACAAAAGATCTGCATACCGGCGTGCCATCAAATGTTTTTTTTGTTCCAGCTACGGCCATTATTCAAATAAGTGCCTGGGCCGCCAACGTATGAAAGCCAACAATGCTATTTTACTTGATACATCTTCTGATAGTGGTAGTGAGACTGAGTGTGATGTTGAAAATGAATTACCTGTTAACCAAACGGAAGAGGTGTGTTGTGTAAACGATATGTTGAGTTTTGACAGTTGTGAGCGATGTCACCAATTTCATGCTGACGGAAAATTAGAATGTGGACATACAGTTCCATTCTCATCTGAGAGTGTGAATGCAGCCTTAGCCTCCAGAGGCAATTTAGAGTTCCACAATGCAATGGTCAATGATAGACCATGCCAATGTTTGCTGGACAGCGGTAGTACCCTTATTGGTCTCAGAATGGAACTGGTGAGTCAAGAGGATTATACAGGTGACTCTGTCAAATGCCTAACCTTTTCGGGTAACATTGAAATTTACCCTTTGGCCAAAGCCCGTATTAACACTCCTTTCCTTTCGGGTACATTTACTTGTGCTGTACTTGACAACCCTTGTACTGATTTAATTCTGGGTTGCTTACCCCAACTAAAACAATGTACTAGCGATGAAATAACTGCATGGAACCAACTGAATGCAGTTAATGCAACAACCAGAGCAGACACTATAAAACATCAAGACACGCTACAAGATGAGAGACTACTGGTGCTTTCTCCATCTAGCACTGATGATACCAACAGACAAAAATTCATAGAACAGCAGAAAGCTGATCCTAGTTTGTCTCCTTATTTAAAAGTATTGAAAGAACGAGCCAAAGTGACAAAGAACGCATCATGGTTCTTCAGATTAAATAATGGCATCCTTACTAGATATTATACTACTGGTAACCATGAGATTCAGCAAACGGTGTTACCTGTACAACATCGCCTAACTGTGCTAAAGATTGCACATGAGTCACCGTTTGCTGGCCATCTTGCATATGACAAAACCAGGGCCAGAATTCAGGCTCATTTTTATTGGCCAGGTTTTTGCAATGATATTAAATTATTTTGTCGTTCGTGTAATGTCTGTCAACAGTTAGTACGAAAGGGTAAACATACTACAGCTGAAGTACAATATGCCAACAAAGGGGCGAGAACAATTGAACTTGAACCAGATCAAGACATACTTCTCTTGCTTCCTGACAAACGAAATTTATTATTGACTTCATGGCAAGGGCCATTCAAGGTGGTACGTAATATTTCAGATGTTGACTATGAAATATCAATAAACGGACACTTAAAGATATTCCATGTCAACATGTTGAAACCTTACTATTCACGACAAGAGACAGAAGTAGAGACAGACGAACACAGTGCACCCACACCTAGTGATCAGACGACAGACATACACAACGCAACTACACTAGTTAGCGAGACTGGCATATCCGACGAGCATACACTTAGCGAGAATACAGAATACACACTTAGCACCACCACCGTACTGAATCAGGTAGACGACGACGGAATGGAACTACCAGTTCCTATTGTAGACAAAACTGCTACATTAGATAGCATACATATAGAACAAGGACTAACAGACAGTCAACGACGACAATTAGTAGAATTATTGACGGAATACAAAGACATATTCTCTGACATTCCAGGTAGGACGGACAGAATCGAACACTCCATTCTTCTTTCGGACTCTAAGCCTATTAAATGCAGGCCGTACTCAATCCCACTAAGCTATAGGGAAAATCTAAATAAGGAGATTCTGAATTTAGAGGCTAGTGGGATCATCCAGAAATCCACCTCTGAGTACTCTTTTCCAATTGTTCTAGTTAAGAAGAAAGATTCTACAATTCGTCTGTGCGTGGACTATCGAAAGCTCAACAACGTCACCAAGATCGACGCAGAGCCAATTCCTTCCTGCGAAGATCTTATTCTTGACATGTCCACCTCCAAAATCTTTTCTAAATTAGATCTCACTAAGGGATATTGGCAGGTCCCTATGCGGTCTCAATCCATCCATCTTACTGCTTTTTCAACACCTTTAGGACTTTACGAGTGGCGTTTTCTTCCTTTCGGACTTCGAAACGCTCCTGCCACTTTCGTACGCTTAACTAGAGATCTACTTCATGGAGTGACGAATACAGTGACCTATATAGATTATATATGTGTCCATACTGATGACTGGACAACACACCTACTGAAACTGAGACATGTCTTTAATAGGTTGCGACTCTTCGGGCTCACTGTCAAACCGAGCAAAGTCGAATTGGGCCTAAAAGAAATTGATTTTGTGGGTCATGTCATTTCTCAAGGTCAACTAAAGACTGACCAGAAAATTATTACCAAAATTATGAATCTGACCATGCCTACCACCAAGAAACAGGTCAGAAGCCTTTTGGGGTTAGTGAATTACTATAGTAAATTTATTCCAAATTTAGCGGAGATTACAAGTGTATTTTCCAATGTTTTAAAAGCTTCTGTAAAATTGGATGTCAAAGATGCATTATTAATTTCTGCATTGTCAAAATTGAAAATGTTGTTTAGTAATGTTCCAATCCTCCGCTTGCCTAATCCTAGGCTCGTTTATTATCTTAGGACAGATGCCAGCAGGATCTCCATCGCTGCAGTACTAGGCCAATTTTATGAGGGCATCTTCCATCCGATTTGCTACGTGAGCCGTAAGATCACACCCACCGAGTCCAGATATTCCATATCCGAGTTGGAAGCCTTAAGCGTCATCTATGCGGTGAGAAAGCTGCATCGATTTCTGGCGGGTGTGCACTTCATTGTCCAGACTGACAACTCCCCAATAACGGTCATACAGAGTGGTGTACATCGAAATGACCGAATATACAGGTGGTCGCTAATACTACAAAATTACACCTTTAGTATAGAACATATTAAGGGGAAAGATAACATCTTGGCTGATACCCTTAGTCGACCATCTGATGTAGCAATACCAGAAATTTCCACATAAGAGTGTAGAGTAATAGATGTTAATTTAGTACAGTCAAATATTCTATGTGAAATATGTTAGAAATACATGGATATTATGTGCTGAACTAAGTACCAAAAACATTGACCTGCTATGTGTCCGTAGACATCAAAAGTAAGAACTTTACTCTGGGAACAAATATATCACCTTGTGAACTAGGACAGCTTATTACTTGCTAAGCTCCATATATGTTCCAGTGAATTAGTTGTGTTAAACAGAGAAAAACAGTGTCAGATGATTATATACATACAGACACGAAAACAGTGGTCTACTTTACAAACGAACTCTACAGGTGCAATACCCATAGAACAAATATGACTGTGTAATGGATTTCAAATACCCAGAACAATTGTATAGATATTATGCCAATGAAAGCATGTTTCTGAACATTAATGGCAACGACTAACCTGAGGTATTTAAAGACCATGTATATATAAACTTAATGTGATATGTATCATAATGTTTTAATATAGTGATAAAATATAGATAGATTCTGTCATTTTAATTTATATTTAGAGTTAGACAATATAATATTTTTCATTTTTTTTTTTGGTAGATAGAATATTAATTTACATATTTATTTAGCTTTAAAAGTAGATTAGGATAGTAATTTAAACATGACAACTAATTATAAGAAGTTTAGATATAAATAGTATCATTCAGTTTATTATATTTCACTTTGTTTCATTCCATTTGATTTCATTCCATCTTAACCAATCCATTTAACAAACGTTATCATTTAGTAGTATGATTAGGTTACACCATAATAGAATAGAAATATTATACACTTAAAGATACATCATTTACACCATATAGAATAAGAATATCAATCATATAGTTTGTTTCATTTAAAAACATTAGTTAGAATATGTTATATTTCACATCACCTATTTTAGAAAGGGACGTAACTTATTACATTTCACATTACCCATTTCACAAAGGGACATAACTCATCTCACATCAATTTCATTTCACATAGGTAAATTGCATCCCTTAAATTAGATAAACATTAGGAGTAATGTAAGCTTATTTTAGGATTAATATGACAGATAGATTAAAATAGGCAACACATTAAATGTATATTTATAGAACTAGTACTAGTATGTCAGTATTTAGAGTAATATTTCAGTAGAATAGAGTGGTTAATAATACCAGGGTACAAACCATCAACCCTTTTTTCTTACATGTAAATATGTTGTAAATACTTAACGTGTGCAATGGTTGATGCACAGTCATTAGGCTCAACTCTGTCAAACTGAGCCAAACTTGTACAGTGTCACTCCAAGGTTTTTAAATAACTATGAGGGTAAAAGATGCGTGACAAAAATGAGAGTGAAAGTTATGTGACAGAAATGAAGGTAAAAGATGTGTGACAAAGGTGAGGGTGAAAGACGTGTGACAAAAGTGAGGGTAAAAGAGGTGTGACAGAAATGAGGGTAACAGATGTGTGCCAATAGTGAGGGTAAAAGAAGTGTGACAGAAATGAGGATGAAAGATGTGTGACAGAAATGAGGGTAAAAGATGTGTGCCAATAGTGAAGGTAAAAGAAGTGTGACATAAGGGAAGGTTAAAGATGTGTGACAGAAGTGTGAAAGTGAGAGCAAATGTAAAATATACAGGAGAGAGTGAGAACAGTCAGCGGATTTTTTCTGCTGCTCAGCAGGACTTTTTATTTTTGTTGGCGTCAAATGTTGGTTTCAATGTTGAAAATGTGTTGTAATGAATGTATTTTGTGTAGTTTAGTTTAGGATCTTAGTGAAAGTATTTTGAGTCTCATAAGACAGAAACGTGGTCACAGATTTGTATTATACACATGTTTGTGACCACAGTTAAATGAATTATGGCACTTGAAAAACTAACTTACATACACATGATAGTTAGATACACATGTTAGAGGGTAGATTATACGTTTAATTACATCCAAACACACAAACAACCAGAAAAACAAACATATAAATTGCATACACTTTTATTAGATCAAAGGGAGATAACTCCGGGTCAGGGGACATAATAGACAACGAAAAACTAACTTAACAGTGAAATATGACTTTACACGCGGAAGCGAGATAGGTAAAGCCTGTCGCTCACAGCTTGTGTAATGGTTGTTTAATATTATATGGGGGACATGAAGCAATTCATGTGTTGACCTTCAGAAAGTCAACTTTGTATGGGTAGTGAGTTAATTTACTATTTGAGGGCAGGTCTTATAAGACAACGGTCCGGTTCAGACATACCTCTAATTAATATAATATTGCGACTGAGAAGAGGGCTCACGCCAACCAGACAAGTTTGTGGCGATTGCCAGTAGCCAAGTAAAGTGATGCTACATTGTGACATTAGTCAGTAGGTCTATTGAGTAGCCCAAAGCCAGGTTATCTACAGTCTTTGACAAAAATTAGACACACTAATTTTTTAGAAACCTCTTGCGTCACAACCAATGAGTCAAAGTTGATGACGCAACACAGGAGGGGAGGGTGTGTGTCAAAGACTGAAACAGGAGGCAGGAAGCCTGCCTCATGATAGAACACCACCGGGACGTGGGGTCAACCTCAGATAGATTAGAGGGAACACATTGCCCGGGATCAGGGCAGGATAGATGATAGAAAAGGGGGACTATTAACTAGTCCTCACACGGAGGCGTTGACCAGATAGTTAGCACTACTGGTCACGACAGAATCACGCCTGCGTGATCGCCACGATTGCCACTCAACCAAAGACAGCTAATAGAAGCGTGCTAACTGACCTAGCACGCAAAGAGCCGAAGGACGCATGAAGGTCCTTCCGCGTGGCGTGTAGCGACGCGAGTGAAGGAAGTCAGACTGGGGACTGACGTTGTAGTGTTCACATCGTATAGAATAGATATGTGTTTTCGTATAGCCTAGTAGATAGAGATTAGTTATAGGGTTTAGGAAAACTAGTGATAGAGAATATTGTGACTTTATGTGTGATCAGATAGCGACTGTTTTGCAATTGTAAAGAGCCAACGGCAATAAAATGTACCATTTCATTCCTCGCACACGACTTGCAAGTTTCTTGTATGGTGTGGGAGAAGTAATCCGATGATGCCTGAAACATGAGTTGTTGACAGGGGGGGGTTATGATCCTGTGGAATGACTAACTGTGCAGTAGCCTCACTGATGAATTTACTATCTAAAAGTGATGGAATCTCCTTCCTCACTTTTGCATCCAATTCCTCAGGGTTGCTAGCGTTAGGCCATTCTTTTTTAGATTTCCAGCTGCCAAGGGATTTTTTACGTGTGCAACAATACACACGGGCATCTGACATCACTACCCAGAGGCCAGGGGAAATTTTGTTACTAGAAGTCCACATGAAAAAATCTTGGCCCTCGCTGGGGCATGAACCCGGGACCTCCAGCACTCGAGGCGGACACCATACCTCGAAACCATTCAGCCCCCTGATGATTGCCTGGAAGAGGCTAATGAAAGTAGAACATTATATACAACTATCAGAAAGAGACAATAGCATTCTTTAATATTGTGACGAGATGAGAAGAGTGGGAAAGCATTGTGACAACTGGAAAGATCAGTGGGAACAGAGACATAGGCTGACCGAGAAAGATGATGCTGGATGGATTGTACTGTGACATTCAGAAATATTATCAGCAGAGTTGATCCTGAACAGGAGATATATGAACACCTATGGTAGTAGGCAGGGCACATGATGATGATGCAATCTCATATGTTTATTTTTTCATATTGCCAGTCTGAGTAAAAGAAGCACCACAAATATCATACTTGTAAGGTTTATCTCCTGTGTGTGTTTTCTTTTGGTCCTTCAGACTACCAGCTTGAGTAAACGAAGCACCACAAACTCACTTGTAAGGTTTCTCTCCTGTATGTGTTCGCTTATGTTTCTTCAGATTGCCAGCTTGAGTAAAAGGAGCACCACAAACATCACATGTGTAAGGTTTCTCTCCTGTATGTGTTCTCTTATGTGTCTTCAGATTGCCAGCTTGAGTAAAAGGAGCACCACAAACATCAAATGTGTAAGGTTTCTCTCCTGTATGTGTTCTCTTATGTGTCTTCAGATTGCCAGCTTGAGTAAAAGGAGCACCACAAACATCACATGTGTAAGGTTTCTCTCCTGTATGTGTTCTCTTATGGTTCTTCAGATGGGTAGAGCAAGTAAATGAAGCACCACAAATATCACACTTGTAAGGTTTCTCTCCTGTATGTGTTCTCTTATGGTTCTTCAGATGGTCAGGGCGAGTAAATGAAGCACCACAAATATCACATGTGTAAGGTTTCTCTCCTGTATGTGTTCTCTTATGTGTCTTCAGATCGCCAGCTTGAGTAAAAGGAGCACCACAAACATCACATGTGTAAGGTTTCTCTCCTGTATGTGTTCGCTTATGTCTCTTCATATTGCTAGCGTGAGTAAAAGGAGCACCACAAATATCACATGTGTAAGGTTTCTCTCCTGTATGTGTTCTCTTATGTGTCTTCAGATCGCCAGCTTGAGTAAAAGGAGCACCACAAACATCACATGTGTAAGGTTTCTCTCCTGTATGTGTTCTCTTATGGTTCTTCAGATAGGTAGGGCAACCAAATGAAGCACCACAAATATCACACTTGCAAGGTTTCTCTCCTGTATGTGTTCTCTTATGGTTCTGCAGATGGCCAGGCTGATTAAAAGAAGTACCACAAACATCACATTTGTAAGGTTTCTCTCCTGTATGTGTTCTCTTATGTGTCTTCAGACTACAAGCTAAAGTAAAATGAGCACCACAAACATAACATTTGTAAGGTTTCTCTCCTGTATGTGTTCTCTTATGTCTCTTCAGACTACCAGCTTCAGTAAAATGAGCACCACAAACATCACATTTGTAAGGTTTCTCTCCTGTATGTGTTCTCTTATGGTTCTTCAGATAGTTAGGGCGAGTAAATGAAGCACCACAAATATCACACTTGCAAGGTTTCTCTCCTGTATGTGTTCTCTTGTGGTTCTTCAGACTACCAGCTTCAGTAAAATGAGCACCACAAACATCACATGTGTAAGGTTTCTCTCCTGTATGTGTTCTCTTATGTGTCTTCAGATCGCCAGCTTGAGTAAAAGGAGCACCACAAACATCACATGTGTAAGGTTTCTCTCCTGTATGTGTTCTCTTATGGTTCTTCAGATAGGTAGGGCAACCAAATGAAGCACCACAAATATCACACTTGCAAGGTTTCTCTCCTGTATGTGTTCTCTTATGGTTCTGCAGATGGCCAGGCTGATTAAAAGAAGTACCACAAACATCACATTTGTAAGGTTTCTCTCCTGTATGTGTTCTCTTATGTGTCTTCAGACTACAAGCTAAAGTAAAATGAGCACCACAAACATCACATTTGTAAGGTTTCTCTCCTGTATGTGTTCTCTTATGTCTCTTCAGACTACCAGCTTCAGTAAAATGAGCACCACAAACATCACATTTGTAAGGTTTCTCTCCTGTATGTGTTCTCTTATGGTTCTTCAGATAGTTAGGGCGAGTAAATGAAGCACCACAAATATCACACTTGCAAGGTTTCTCTCCTGTATGTGTTCTCTTGTGGTTCTTCAGACTACCAGCTTCAGTAAAATGAGCACCACAAACATCACATTTGTAAGGTTTCTCTCCTGTATGTGTTCTCTTATGTTTCTTCAGATGGTCAGCTTGAGTAAAAGAAGTACCACAAACATCACATTTGTATGGATTCTCTCCAGTATGTGTTCTCTTGTGGCATTTCAAACTGGCAGCGTGAGTAAAAGAAGCGCCACAGTCATCACACTTGTAAGGTTTCTTTTCTGTATGTATTCTCTTGTCATTCATGTTCTTTTGGCACTCTAGATGGTCATCTTGAATCAAAAGACCATCCCATTCAATACACTTGTTTGACATATCTTCACTATGTGTTCTCTTATATCTGTTTACACAAACATTTGGACTATAAACATCAGACAAGTCTCCTGTGTGAGTTATTTGTGAGCTATAACTGACATAATCAACAATGTCATCAAGAGACTTTGCAAAGCTCTGTGTATGTTTTTCTTGTGTTTCCTTATGTTGCTGCTGACAATTCTCAATAGTCAGAGATAGTTCATTGCTTGTATCAATCACAGAAGACACATTTTCTGACACTTGACAAACATTTTCATGTTTTACTGATGCCTTACAACTGTTCTCAACCATTATTAATTTTGAGTTGTGTTCTGTCATTTCTTGAATGATGCTACCCCCAGCTATGACTACCATTTTACTGAATCTGTGACTCCTGTCCTCACACAGAACATCTGATAGTTCTTGTTTCACAACCTTCATGTCTATGCTGTCATATGGCCACTTTTGTGGATGCTCTAGTATGGAGTGGTAAGGACTCCTTGGAGACCAAGAGTGTGTTTCTGAAACACACCAAAGTAAATAATTAATATCCTCATGAAAATACCAGGTATTGATTATGAACAGATGTAATTGTATGTAATCAAGCTGGTAAATTGCAGCTACAGATACTAAACTAAACGAAAGATGGAGAAGAAGAATGACTAAAAAATAGTCTTAAAAGTCGAGAGGATCGACTTCATGGCACCAGGTTTTATCCCATATGACTCTTGTCTCTTTTCACAGGGCACTCTGCTAAAAGTGTCGCACAAAGCATGAATACCATAGCTCCAGTGCCGACCCCTAGGAGTCTCCAAGAAATATTCATTTGGGAACTGAAAGACGTAGAAAGAAATTGAACCCACAACCTTCAGAAAGGAATTGACCCCACAACCTTCGGAAAGGAATTGAACCCACAACCTTCGGAGAGCGAGGCAAACGGCTTGACCACTTCACCTCGAAAATCCCCAAATGATTAATGTACTCAGGTATGATCTACTCTGATGTATGATATAAGCTGATGTATGATCTACGTTCTTGATGATCTAAGCTGATGTATGACCTAAGTGCAGGTATTATCTATGCCATATAGGTATGGTAAGGATTTCTTTGTTTGAAAGTGATAGGTAGGTGAACTACAAGAGTGAACAGAGGCAATAAAGTAGCAAACATGGCATAAAAATGCCACAGAAGCCTTGTGTTACTACAAAAATATTATCCCCAGTTCAGAAAAATTCCCTGGTCAAGGTGCTAATGGAGCTGGTCTCTAGGCCAGTGTTTTTCTACCTTTTTTCTGGAGCAAATCCTTACACAAATATTTACGTTGTTCAAGGAACTCTGTTCTATGATCATGCCAGCCATTCTCGGGGGTGCTGAAGACTGGAAGCTGACAGCAGACCTGCAGGGCTGTGGCAAATACCTAGCATAAATCCTGAAGTTTCAGCTGCGACCAGATATTGTAGTGTGCTCTCTGTCGACTCAACAGTTAGTATTAATTGAGCTGACTGTTCTGTTCGAGTCAAGAGTCAAGGAACGGCACACTTATAAGATGGAGAAATACAGTGACATGGTTGCAAGCCTGAGACAAGAAGGATATACCATCATGCTTTTCGTCATTGAGATAGGCATGAGAGGCCTTGTTACAAACTCTGCATACAACGGGGTGAAACAACTTGGTGTAAAGGGACAAGCAAGAACCCGGGCACTTAAAAAGACTGGGCGAAGCTGCGGAGAAGACCTCGAGCTGGCTATGAAGCGAGCGCAATACGGGGTGAGACAAAGATACACAGTAAATGGTTTAACTCTGCCTGCAATGTTAGTCACCGTCTCTCAAGAAGAACAACCTCAGTAACACAAAATCTCTCCAGAAGATTACCACCTAAGTCAACAAGGAAAAGTCTCGACAGATATGCACGACAGGAGAAAGATGTTTGGAAGTCATGACCCAGATGGGCCCATCCTCTGAGAGTGTAAGGAAGGTAAAGGGGGCCGATACATTCGCTGAGGGGAGGGGGGGGGGGGAGCTTCTGATGATCAGAAGCCTCCTGTTGTGCTTGCTCCCCAGCAGTGTTTTTACCACTGATTTATGATCTAAGCTGATGTATGATCTAAGCTGATGTATGATCTAGGTTCATGATGATATAAGCTGATGTATGATCTAGGTTCATGATGATATAAGCTGATGTATGATCTAGGTCATGGTTCTCAACCGGTGGGGGAATTTTAGGGTTTCCTGAAGGGGGGGGGGGGGGGGGGGGGGGAGATTATTTTAAGATCGCGTTAATACAAGAACCAATTACTTGATATTGTTTTTCCCTTCATACTTTACGGTTCTGTACGTCTCACCCTTCTAAAATTCATTTTATAAAGTAAGTAGACCCACAAAGCTCTTTCAAGATCGCGTTAATACAAGAACCGATTACTTGATATTGTTTTTCCCTTCATACTTTACGGTTCTGTACGAATCACCCTTCTAAAATTCATTTTATAGAGTAAGTAGACCCACAAATCACATTTTATGTGCATGTCTAGACTTGTTTTGGTATGTGCTTCCATTATTATGTATACTGTGTAGGGGCAGGAAGGGGGGATTTTTAGGTAGGAAATACTAAGGGGGGGGGGGGGGGGGGAGGGGTGATGTTCTGAAAATATGATGACGGGGGGCACGGGCCAAAAAAGGTTGAGAACCACTGATCTAGGTTCATGATGATATAAGCTGGTGTATGTTGTAAGCTAATGTATGATCTAAGCTGATCTATATTCTAAGCTGATGTATGTTCTAAGCTGATGTATGATCTAAGCTGATGTATGACTTATGCTGATGTATTTTTAAGCTGATGTATGTTCTAAGCTGATGTATGATCTAAGCTGATCTATATTCTAAGCTGATGTATGTTCTAAGCTGATGTATATTCTAAGCTAATGTACGATCTAGGCTGATGTATGATCTAAGCTGAAGTATGATCTAAGCTAATGTATGATATAAACTGATGTATGATCTAGGCTCATGTATGATCCAAGCCGATTGTCATGATCGAGAGTGTGACTAAAGCTCACTCTCATCAGGATTGAAGGTGCTCCTCGCCTTGTGTGAGAAGCATGCTTTTGACCGCATCCTGGAGAGAAAGGTCTCTCCAAAACAGGACACTCGAGCTGAGACCGTGGTAGTGGTTAGACGGCTCAGACTCATTGTGGGCAATGGCAACATTTATATTGCTGCCATCTGTATATATTTTAGTTACAGAAGTATAAGAGTGACAGCACAATGTTTTGATTATGTTAAAGTTGTGTAAGTCATGTAATCAATGACAAGAAGTATATTTGGTGATAATGTAATTGTTAATCCAATGACAGAATAGAGAATGTGAAACTGTACGGTGTTATGTTTAGATTTTATAATTTATGTGTCTCTCTGTGATTCCGGAATGATAGATGGAGGATGTGAGAAAATTCAAAATATAATATTATAAACAGTCATTCAATGATAAGCAGCCACTCAATAATAGTCAGCAATTCTGAGCCATGGCAACTTGGGGACTCGCAGTGGTTTATGAGCCCTAACACCTGTGTAAACAAAGTGGTTTCCAAGACCCGATAATTGTAAGACCAGTGATGACTGATATTTGAATGTGTATATTACAATATTTGTAACTTTTCCTTCAACAAATCCATACTGTTCTTCACCAGTTCCCATCTTTATTTTCATTCTTGATCACATAATTCTGAGTAGATGTTTGGTGACGTGGGTTATGAGGTTGAGTGTACAAAATTCTTCATATTCAATAGCTCCTGGTCTTTTCGTTAGAGCTATAAATACAGATTTCAAAATATCACTAGGCATGTATCCACTGTGTAAATATCATTCAACATTTTAGTTAATATTTCGGCTCCAAATTCTCCCAGTACTTCAAATTCTTCTATAATGCTTGCTTGTTTGTGTTCCTTGGCTTGAGCTCCAACACGAAGTCCTGTATGTCAGATGAAGGCATCCTGTTGTCCAACATCAGTGTGATGTCATACAGGACCTGAGGTTTGCGTGAGTATCCGTTGTCCCATGTCTGGCTTATTGGTGTAGTGTGCAGACTGGTGGTTCCTCGCCATACAGGCAGACACTCTCCGACTTTGGAGGAATCGGCGATCCTACTGACTTTAGCCAGGACCCCGAAGGGACCTATTGCCCAGGACGCTCGACGAGGATGTGTCAATAGGTCTTGGCCAGTCCGGCCCTGGTGCCTTGGAAACACCTTTGCGTCCCTCTTCTATAATGATTCCATTTGGCCCAGCTGGTTTTCTTTTCTTCACATTGTTGATAGAACCAGTGACTCAATCTTTTAGTATTGGTGGACCATCTAAGTTACTTTCTTATGTTAATTCTGCTCTTTCTCCAGCAGTCTACCTACAAGCCAGCAGGCATGTGTCTCTTTTCATCTGGTTCCTATCCCTTGACCTGTCCGACATGAGAGATCCTACCAGTAGCTGTGCCTCCGTCTGCATAGCTCTTGCGTCATTGGAACACTCAAACCCGTCTTCCACAGTAAGGTGGAGACACGGCAGAGGGGGCTTAATGTGACTGATTCAGAGAAGTTTTTTTTTTTTTAAAGTGTAGAGAATGTATATCACACATTGCCTCATATCTTCATGAAGATATGATATTGAAATAAAGGAAAACCCATATGTCGGTTATCTTAGTTGATGGAGATGCAGACAGATCTGATGATGAGGGGCTGATACTAAACATTAATCTTATCAGAGAAGGGAAAGTGAAGGAGACATTTATTTATATGGTGCCATTGGAAGATGCAACAAGTGCTGGCTACTTTAAAGCTCTAGAGATGTGTGAATAACTGAAGTGTTCACACAGTGATATTTTTGACTTGGCCTCCAATAAAGGACATTTAATGGCTCATTTCAAAATATGTAGCTTTCTCTGAGATTGATTCATGCCTTTCTTAGCCCGTGTTAAAAAATATGCTGCCGCTTGAGGAAAAGGGTTGGCTCCTGAATCATGTTTAAATTTTCCACCCTGGTCACCATTTCTACTTTGCCATAAAATGTTTGTACTTCCACTTCACTACTGCATGTTTTTGGTGCCTACACTTGTATGATATTTATATTTCTTGGCTTGACTTTGAATTTGACAATAATAACTTTCTGATTTAATCAAATAACCATTCATTGATTTAGCTGCTTCCTCATCAAACATCAGTCCTACTCCTTTCCTATATGTATTACCTCCTGAACAAATTATTGTGTTTTCATCTCAGTAACCAACTGAGGAAAAATGATGAGATTTAGTATATAACCTTATCATTATGTCCACCCAACAAAAAAATTTTGATGATCAGAAGCCTCCTGTTGTGCTTGCTCCCCAGCAGAGTTTTTACCATTGATTTATGATCTAAGCTGATGTATGATCTAAGCTGATGTATGATCTAGGTTCATGATGATATAAGCTGATGTATGATATAAGCTGATGTATGATCTAGGTTCATGATGATATAAGCTGATGTATGATCTAGGTTCATGATGATATAAGCTGATATATGATCTAAGTCATTGGTTCTCAACCGGTGGGGAATTCCCCCCCCCCTCAGGGGGGAATTTTAGGGTTTCCAGGGGGGGGGGGGATGAAGATTATTTCAAGATCGCTTTAATACAAGAACTGATTACTTGATATTGTTTTTCCCTTCATACTTTGCGGTTCTGTACGTCTCACCCTTTTAAAATTCTTAAAATTCATTTTATAAAGTAAGTAGACCCACAAATCACGTTTTATGTGCACGTCTAGACTTGTTTTGGTATGTGCTTCCATTATGTATACTGTGTAGGGGCAGGTAGGGGGGATTTTTAGGTAGGAAATACGAAGGGGGGGGGGGGGGGGAATGTTCTGAAAATATGGTGAAGGGGGGCACGGGCCAAAAAAAGGTTGAGAACCACTGATCTAGGTTCATGATGATATAAGCTGGTGTATGTTCTAAGCTAATGTATGATCTAAGCTGATCTATATTCTAAGCTGATGTATGTTCTAAGCTGATGTATGTTCTAAGCTGATGTATGATCTAAGCTGATGTATTTTTAAGCTGATGTATGTTCTAAGCTGATGATCAGAGACCATAATGACCATTATGGTCAGAGACCATAACTTTATGAAGGGAAAATCCCAACTGCACCTCCCCGCGGTAGAGGATGGAAACACACTATGGTGTGGCTAACACAGCTCTGGGGACCGAGTATCCACCGGAATAAGTGGACACTTCTGCAGCTGAGCAGAGCAGGGCACTCACTTGTCCTTGCAGTCGGAAATGGCTGTCAAAGGCAGAAGTAAAAAGACCACCATGTGAATGTGGAAGGCAAGGGGAAACCACCACATTATCTTCCCAAGACTTCATGGCAAAACATATATCAAAGTTAGTGAAGGACGTTAATGGCTGTCTTAGAGCATCCTCGTCCGGTAGAAACAGTCATGAGCCACAGGTGACACCAGACCGTCATCCAGCTACTGATGGTAAAATCTTAACTAAAATAAATAAATTTAGAGTAGGAACATGGAATGTTAGGA
Organism: Cepaea hortensis; assembly: GCA_963921405.1. Classification (NCBI taxonomy): domain Eukaryota; kingdom Metazoa; phylum Mollusca; class Gastropoda; order Stylommatophora; family Helicidae; genus Cepaea; species Cepaea hortensis. The sequence continues at coordinate 84,468,978 of OY992890.1, forward strand.
CATTAAATGAGCTAGGAAAGTTGACCAATGTTCTAAGAGAGATGGATAGCATGAAAATGAATATACTAGGCGTTAGTGAGATGAGATGGAAAGGATCGGGCAAAATTATAGCTGACAATCACACAATAATTTATTCTGGAGGGGATACACATGAAAAAGGTGTAGGAATAATATTAGACAAAAAAACAGCCAAGTCAATTAATGGATACTGGTGTATTTCAGATAGAGTTATTATGGTAAAAATCAAAGGCAAACCAATAGACATAAATATTATACAAGTATATGCACCAACAGCAATCAGTAGTGATGAAGAAATACAACACTTTTACGACGAAATAGAAATGGCGATGGCTCAAATTGGATCACAAGAAATAAAGATAATACTTGGTGATTTTAATGCAAAAGTAGGAAAGGGAAAAATGGAGGATGTAGTGGGGAATTATGGTTTAGGTACAAGAAATGAAAAAGGGGCAAAGCTAATAGAATGGGCAAATATCAATATGATGATAATTGGAAACACATGGTTTAAACACCATAAAAGACGACTGTACACATGGATAAGCCCTGATTAGAAAATACGCAACCAAATTGACTACATACTAATTAATAAAAGATTTAGAAATGCTTTAAGTAATGTAAAGACAATGCCTGGTGCTGACTGTAATAGTGATCATGTACCACTATGTGGACAAATAAAAGTAAGATTAAAGAGAGGGAAAAAAATGGTTAAGAACATGAGACTTAATAAAGAGGTTCTGAAAATAGATAAAGAAATGCAAGAACAATACAGAGTGACTGTGAAAAATAGGTACAATGCAATAACTAAAATACAGAGTATAGATGAACAATGGGAAATGTTAAGGGACTCCATTCATCAAACTAGCAAAGTATTACCGGAGAGAGGCAAAATAGCTATGAAAAAATGGATGAATGAAGATATCTTAAAACTGATGGACAAAAGAAAACAGAGTAAAAATGACAAACAAGAATACGCTAAGATAAATAAAGAAATAAAAGATAAATGTGGGAAGGCTAAAGAAAGTTGGTTAAACGAGCAATGCAAAAAAATTGAATTAAATTCCATTAAAGATACAAAAAATATGCACAGACAAATCAGTGAGCTTACAGGAAGAAAAATAAGAATAAATACAGGGTGTTTGAAATCAAAAACAGGAAAGATAATATTAGAGTAAGATGCTATAATGAAGAGGTGGAATGAGTATATAAGAGAATTATATGACGGAGAAAGGGAAGAATTAACAGAAGATAGTAACTTAGAAGGTCCACCTATTCTGAAAGAAGAAGTCGCTGAGGCTATGAAACGTATGAAGAAAGGAAAAACAGCTGGGCCAGATGAAATCACAATAGAAGAATTAGAAGTATTGGGAGAATTTGGAGTAGATATATTAACCAAAATGTTGAATGATATTTACAGCAGTGGATATTTACCCAGTGATATGCTGAAATCTGTATTTATAGCTATACCAAAAAGACCAAGAGCAATTGATTGTGAAGATTTTCGTACAATTAACCTTATAAACCATATCACTAAGCTTCTACTCAGAATTATAATGAGAAGAACCAAAAAGAAAATAAAAATGGAAATTAGTGAAGAACAGTATGGATTTGTGGAAGGAAAGGGCACAAACAATGCAATCTATACATTACGGACACTAATAGAAAGGTCAATAGAGAAACAGAGAGACATATATTTGTGCTTCATAGATTATACTAAGGCATTTGATAAAGTAAAACATGATGAACTGATTAAAATGTTGGAAGATATCAACACTGATGGAAAAGATTTAAGAATAATAAAGAATATTTACTGGAACCAAGTAGCAGCAATTAAAATGGGAAATAAAGAGGGTAGTTACGAACAGATAAAGCTAGGAGTACGACAAGGGTGTGTCTTGTCACCAGATCTTTTCTCCCTGTATAGCGAAGTAATAATGAGAGAGATCAAAGAGATGCCAGGAATACTAGTTGGAGGTTATAATATAAATAATATACGCTATGCAGATGACACAGTATTGGTGGCGGATAATTCAACAGACCTACAACAATTATTAGACGTTGTAGTAACAGAGAGTGCAAGGAAAGGACTCTCCTTGAATATCAAGAAAACAGTAACAATGGTAATATCAAAGAAAATGGTGACACCAAAATGTGACATAGAAATAGAAGGGAAAATCCTTAACCAAGTTGATAATTTTAGATACCTAGGGGCATTTATAGCATCAGATGGAAAATGTACAACAGAGGTTAGGAGCAGAATAGGGCAGGCAAAAGCCACATTTCAGAAAATGAAGAGTATCTTATGCAATAAGTCACTATCACTGAATGTAAGAAAGAGAGTGCTGAAATGCTATGTAGAACCAGTTTTGCTGTATGGCAGTGAATCTTGGAATGTAAATGAACAAATTAAGAAGAAATTAGAAGCAACAGAGATGTGGTTCCTGAGACGAATGTTGCGAATTCCTTGGACTGCCAGAATAACTAAGACGACTGCCTGAAACAGGCTAATGAAACTAGAACATTATATACAACAATAAGACAGAGACAAACAGCTTTCCTCTGTCATGTGATGAGAAGAGAGGCATTGGAGAACATCGTAACAACTGGAAAGATCGAAGGGAAGAGAGGCAGAGGTAGACCAAGAGAAGTGATGCTGGATGGATTGAGACGGTGGCATGGAGGAATATCAGCAGCAGAGTTGATCCAGATAACCAAAGACCGAGATCTATGGAGAGCCATGAACGCCTACGCCAGCCGACACGGCACTTGATGATGATGATGTTCTAAGCTGCTGTATGATCTAAGGTGATGTATGATCTAAGCTGATGTATGTTCTAAGCTGATGTATGATCTAAGCTGATCTATGTTCTAAGCTGATGTATGTTCTAAGCTGATGTATATTCTAAGCTAATGTATGATCTAAGTTGAAGTATGATCTAAGCTAATGTATGATATAAACTGATGTATGATCTAGGCTCATGTATGATCCAAGCCGATTGTCATGATCGAGAGTGTGACTAAAGCTCACTCTCATCAGGATTGAAGGTGCTGCTCGCCTTGTGTGAGAAGCATGCTTTCGATCACATCCTGGAGAGAAAGGTCTCTCCAAAACAGGACACTCGAGCTGAGACCGTGGTAGCGGTTAGACGGCTCAGACTCATTGTGGGCAATGGCAACATTTATATTGCTGCCATCTGTATATATTTTAGTTACAGAAGTATAAGAGTGACAGCACAATGTTTTGATTATGTTAAAGTTGTGTAAGTCATGTAATCAATGACAAGAAGTATATTTGGCGATAATGTAATTGTTAATCCAATGACAGAATAGAGAATGTGAAACTGTACAATGTCATGTTTAGATTTTATAATTAATGTGTCTCTCTGTGATTCCGGAATGATAGATGGAGGATGTGAGAAAATTCAAAATATAATATTATAAACAGTCATTCAATGATAAGCAGCCACTCAATAATAGTCAGCAATTCTGAGCCATGGCAACTTGGGGACTCGCAGTGGTTTATGAGCCCTAACACCTGTGTAAACAAAGTGGTTTCCGAGACCTGATAATTGTAAGACCAGTGATGACTGATATTTGAATGTGTATATTACAATATTTGTAACTTTTCCTTCAACATATCCATACTGTTCTTCACCAGTTCCCATCTTTATTTTCATTCTTGATCACATAATTCTGAGTAGATGTTTGGTGACATGGGTTATGAGGTTGAGTGTACAAAATTCTTCATATTCAATAGCTCCTGGTCTTTTCGTTAGAGCTATAAATACAGATTTCAAAATATCACTAGGCATGTGTCCACTGTTGTAAATATCATTCAACATTTTAGTTAACATTTCGGCTCAAAATTCTCCCAGTACTTCAAATTCTTCTATAATGCTTGCTTGCTTGTGTTCCTTGGCTTGAGCTCCAACGCGAAGTCCTGTATGTCGGATGAAGGCATCCTGTTGTCCAACATCAGTGTGATGTCATACAGAACCTGATTGTTTGCGTGAGTATCCGTTGTCCCATGTCTGGCTTATTGGTGTGCAGACTGGTGGTTCCTCGCCATACAGGCAGACACTCTCCGACTTCGGAGGAATCGGCGATCCTACTGACTTTAGCCAGGACCCCGAAGGGACCTATTGCCCAGGACGCTCGACAAGGACGCGTCAATAGGTCTTGGCCAGTCTGGCCCTGGTGCCTTGGAAACACCTCTGCGTCCCTCTTCTATAATGATTCCATTTGGCCCAGCTGGTTTTCTTTTCTTCACATTGTTGATAGAACCAGTGACTCAATCTTTTAGTATTGGTGGACCATCTAAGTTACTTTCTTATGTTAATTCTGCTCTTTCTCCATCAGTCTACCTACAAGCCAGCAGGTATGTGTCTCTTTTCATCTGGTTCCTATCCCTTGACCTGTCCGACATGAGAGATCCTACCAGTAGCTGTGCCACCGTCTGCATAGCTCTTGCGTCATTGGAACATTCAAACCCGTCTTCCTCAGTAAGGTGGAGACACGGCAGAGGGGGGCTTAATGTGACTGATTCAGAGAAGTTTTTAAAAACAAAAGTGTAGAGAATGTATATCACACATTGCCTCATATCTTCATGAAGATTTGATATTGAAATAAAGGAAAACCCATATGTCAGTTATCTTAGTTGACGGAGATGCAGACAGATCTGATGATAAGGGGCTGATACTAAACATTAATCTTATCAGAGAAGGGAAAGTGAAGGAGACATCATTTATTTATATTGTGCCATTGGAAGATGCAACAAGTGCTGGCTACTTTAAAGCTCTAGAGATGTGTGAATAACTGAAGTGTTCACACAGTGATATTTTTGACTTGGCCTCCAATAAAGGACATTTAATGGCTCATTTCAAAATATGTAGCTTTCTCTGAGATTGATTCATGCTTTTCTTAGCCTGTGTTAAAAAATATTCTAGCCATGGGGAAAAGGGTTGGCTCCTGAATCATGTTTAAATTTTCCACCCTGGTCACCATTTCTACTTTGTCATAAAATTTTTATACTTCCACCTCACTACTGCATGTTTTTGGTGCCTACACTTGTATATTTATATTTCTTAGCTTGACTTTGAATTTGACAATAATAACTTTCTGATTTAATCAAATAACCATTCATTGATTTAGCTGCTTCCTCATCAAACATCAGTCCTACTCCTTTCCTATATGTATTACCTCCTGAACAAATTATTGTGTGTTTGTCTGTTATTACTTTACCAGATCTCTCCACCTCATTCCAATCATGCATAGGATTTTAATCTTCATATTTTTCATTTCTTTTATTACATTATGTAACTTGCCTATCTCAACCATGTCCTGACATTCCACGTTCTTTTTTAAAACTTGTCTTGGGAAGATAATGTGGTGGTTTTCCCTTGCCTTCCATATTCAGATGGGGGTCTTTTATCTCTGCCTTTGACAACAGTTTCTGATTGTTAGGCTAAGAGAGTGCCCTGCTCTGCTCAACTGTAGAGTTGTGCACTGATCCTGGTGGATACTTGGTCACACCTATGACCTTATTTTCCCTTGTCTGAGTAGATTTACATTGTGCTATTGTGTTGATTGTGATGGTATAATGCTTTGACAATTCAGAAAGCAATGGCAAACTCCTAAATGTAGAATTATCTAGTAAATAACAAACAGTTAATAAATGCTAGGGTTGACTGCAACATCCTGTAAAGAAAATTCTACTAACTGTTAAGTTATATTGCACTTAATCTTACCTTGACCTACACAGACTTCAGGTTGTTCTGTCTTGACACTTGATACAAGTTTATTCTCCATCTTATGTCTACAGTCAGTCTGAAAGGATTTGTAACTTACATTTGTATGCAAACATAAACTATATAAATGAATTTGATATATTGTTTTTCAGACACATTAAAGTTGAAGTAATACTTATAACTGCAGCCATTCTTTGTTGTACCCTCCCCCTCCCTCATTACATCCAATAATGAGTCTTCAATTGAAGAGAAAAACAAGAAAATCTTGTCATCAATGTTCCCTTTAAACTGTTGCTTAGGAGCAAGAATTTTACTTTGTTAGCTTCTAAAATGAAACTTGTGAGCATGCCTACATTTGACAATTAGGTACATTTGATCCCAATATTGTCTGTTTGTGCATTGAAGCTCGATGATCTGGACTTTATTGATGACATTGCCTTTTTGTCCCTCACACTGAAATGAGATGCATGATTTAGCTAAACACATTGGATAGGAGGTCACAACAATTAAGTCTAAAAATTCACAGGGAATGACACAGATAATGAAAATAAATCAAGCAAATGATAACCTGATCTTCCTTGGTGAAACCTCATTTCAAGAGGCAAAATTATACACCTATTTAGGTAGCAATGTAGACACAGATGGGTCAACATATAAAGATATTAAAATAGGAATGCAATAGGCATGAAGACTTTCATAGCAATTGGACATTTGTGGAAGTCCAAAAAAATTAAACAACAGATTGTTCAAGTAAAACATTAAAACAGTACTACTGTATGGATCAGTAACACAGAGAATGACATACTGTCCCACTTCATTATCAATCCTTATTGCAGCTTGTTGTTTCCAATATATGTTTTTTATAAGTCTAATGTCTTTCTAATCAATTTATAGATCTGCAAGTATATCCACCATGCTGACATGTCTAACTCTATCAAAAGCCTTTGTATAGTCAATAAAGCAAAGATGTATATCCTTGTTTACTTCTATAGCACGTTCAATAACTGTTCGCAGCATATACATAGCATTTACTGTACCCTTTCCTTCTACAAACCCGCATTGTTCTTCCCCTATTTCAGGTTGTATCTTCTTCCTCACTCTTTGCATGATAATTCTTAGCAAAATCTTTGTGATGTGACTCATTATACTAATTGTTCTATGTTGATCACATTCCAAGGTTCCTGATTTCTTTGGGATTGCAATAAATAGTTACATAATTCAGGAGGTATATCTCCAGTATCATATAATGTGTTCAGCAGTCTGGTGACTTGCTCTAGTCCAAATTCTTCTAAAGCTTTAATCATTTCTGTTGTGATGTTATCTGCACCGGGGGCCTTGCCAGCTTTCATATGCTTAAGAACATTTCGAACCTCCATCTCCAAAATTGGCGGTCCTTCATTATTAAATCTAATATCATACTGTTCGTCTCTGTTATCATCATAAAGGTGTTTCACATAATCTGTCCATACATGTAGAATCTGGTCTTTTTCTATTATGATTTTGCCATCTTCAGTTTTTAGACACCCTGTTGATGTACTTGTTCTTTTATTAGTAAGTTCCTGAATTCTTTTGTGCACTAATTTGGTATTTTGGCTGTTGTGTTGGTTTTCAATTTCTAAGCACTTTTCCTGAAGCCATGCTTCTTTTGCCTCCTTACATAATGTTCTGACTTGTCTGTGAATTTCTTCATATTTGACAGAATTATTTTTGTTGAGTCTTCTTGTTTCCATGAAGTGTAAAATTTCTTCAGTCATCCATTTCTTACGACCCACCTTCTGTAATTTTCGAATAGTTGTTTCTGCAGCCACATTAATTGAATTCTTCAACGTTTCCCATTAATATGAGCAAACACTTTTGACTGTGTACTTCTAATTTCTCTAATCAGTTTATGGTTTTCATTTGTTTCTTGTAGGACTTGGTCATTGGATTTTCTGTCTGTCCATGGTATTCTTTGTATTTTCCTCAGATCAGAAACCACATTTCCAGAGCCATCAGATATTTTTCAGCTTGTCTGCTCATTGTCCACACTTCACATCCATACAAAAGCACAGGTTCTATGTAGCACTTCAACACTCTTTTTCTCATTGCAAATGACATATTTTTTTTTGGTCAGTATGTCTTTCATCTTGCAAAAGGCTGCCTACACCATGGGGATTCTTGTTCTAATCTCTTCAAGGCATCTCCCATCAGATGTTATGACTGTTCTGAGATAATTGTACTGATTCACTTGTTTAAGAATATTCCCATTTACTTGTATATTACACTATGGTATTTTGTTTCTCCTAGCGACGACCATAATCTGCCTTCTTACAATTTAATTCCAACCCAAGTTTTTCACTGTCTGCAACAATTGCATCCACCAAATGTTGCAGATCCTGCTCATTGTCTGCAATCAATACTGTATCATCCGCATATCTAATGTTATTCATGATTCCTTTCATATCGTCAACATTTCTGAAAATATGTTCACTGTACAGGGAAAAAAGATCTCGAGACATTAAACATCCCTGTCTCACACCTCTCTTAATAGGCTGATATTGACCTACTTCATTATCAATCTGTATGGCAGCTTGTTGTTTCCAATATATGTTTTCACATGTCTAAGGTCTTTCCCATCAATTTGTAGATCTGCAAGCATCTTTATCATGTTGACATGTCTTACTTTATCAAAAGCCTTTGTTTAGTCAATAAAGCAAAGATGTAAGTCTTTGTTTACTTCTATAGAATGTTCAGTTAATGTTCTCAGCATATACACAGCTTTTATTTGTACCCTAGCCTACTACAAACCCACATTGTTATTCTCCATTTCAGGTTGTATTTTCTTCCTAACTCTTTGCATGATAATTCTCAGCAAAATCTTTGTGATGTGATTCATAATACTAATTGCTCGATGTTAATCACATTCTTAAGCTCCTGATTTCTTCAGAATTGCAATAAATATAGAATTACATAATTCAGGAGGTATATCTCAAGTATCATATATTGTGTTCAGAAGTCTGGTGACTTGGTCTATTCCATATTCTTCTAAGGCAGTGATAATTTCTATTGAGATGTTGTCTGGACCTGGGGTCTTGCCAGATTTCATATGGTTTAGAGCATTCTGAACTTCTATCTTCAGGATTGATGGTCCTTCATTATTACTCCGAATATCATGTTGTTCTTCTCTTGTATCATCATAAAGGTTTTTCACATAATCAGAACATGTATGTAAAATCTCATGTTTTTCTATTATGATTTTTCCATCTTTTGTTTTCAGCAGTCTGTTGATGTGGGTGTTCTTTTATTAGTAGATTATTCGAACTTGCCATGACCCAAAATTAAAACGGAAGTGATGTATGGCGCCACCCCTGCCTGACTCATTGTGTCACTAAAATGGCTGCTGTAAAACCCATGTATTCTTTCGACGTCATTCATTCATTTAAATATTACATGACAATAACACACGTAATCTAGGGTTTTCCAGGAAAGGTTAGCCTAATATTCTGTGCAGAGCGATTGGTTGAAATTATCATGACCTTTTAAATAAATATAATTATTTGGCAAAAAGTAAGTACTTTTATATTTTAGAGCTTATTATATTAATGTTATATTTTTAGATGGATATTCAAATTATCAAGGGGAAGACCTAGAAACAAGTATCTGGATGGCTTGGCCTTGTGGCATGGTCGAGACAGAAACACGGAACTGATCCACGACTCTGTTGATCGAGTGAGATGGCAGAACATGACCGCCCACGCTTACCGGCATGGCACATGATGGATGGATGGATGGATTCAAATTATGCACCCACTTTTACATATATTTGGAGAGTTTCATTGCGGAAATCGCTTGATGTGTCGTTAAAAAAATATCTTTGTGAATGGAACTCCAAGATGGCGGCTGCCAGTCGTGGACACTGTTTAATGCTCAAACGTGCAATTTAAACTACTAAAGTTAAAAATAATACAAGTTAAAAGATTGTGAATAATTTATTTGTACACTTGTACCATTTTGTTATCATTTAACGTGACGGAACATATTGATGAAGTCAAATTTCATATCTGACAATAACCTGTCTGAGACAATCTCAGCATGGACTGGAAGGGACACCCTTTTGTTACTAACAATAAAAAATTTGTTGCGTATCCCTTACGGGACGTTGCAGTCAACACCAGCATTTTTCAGCTGCTGTTGATGTATTAGGCAAGTGTTACGTTCAGTAGTCTGCCATTGCTTTTTGAATGACCGGCTCCCATACCAGCACGTTATAACACAATGTGACATGGTCTGCTGTTCATAAATCGGTCACAGCTGATCTTCAAATGCCTGGTACCCAGCCTACGAACCACGTTCGCAAGCCTTTGGCCACTGAGGCCGGATGATTATTTTTACTAAAATCGGGGAAATCAGTTAAATTATATATATATATATATATATATATATATATATATATATATATATATATATATATATATATATATATATATATATATATATATATATATATATATATATATATATATATATATATATATATATATATATATCTTTGTAATTACTCCGCTGAGAATTGGCATATAGGCATCGTTTAGGTACCATTAGATCTGGTTTTTCAAGGGCCACCTATCTGTGGTGGTCTCATTAGTAAATACGCAATTTTAAAATCATGATTGTACCCTCTATTGTTAGTAAGCTCCTGAATTCTTTTGTGCATTAATGTGGTAATTTTACTGTTGTGTTTTTTTTTTCCATTTCAATGCTATTTTATTTTTTCAAGCCATGCTTCTTTTGCTCCTTTACATAATGTTCTGACTTTGTGAATCTATTCATATTTGTCAGAATTATTTTTGTTGTGTCTTCTTGTTTTCATTACATTAGTCTTAAAATGTCTTCAGTTATCCATTTCTTACGACCCACTTTTGTTAATTTTGGGATAGTTGTTTCTGCAGCCAAATTGATTGAATTTTTCAACATTTCTAATCCACATATTGAAATAAGATCCATACCCACAGGGCAAATGAAATAGAAGGAGACCTAAAAAAAAAAAAAAAGTACACGGAGAAGACATAAAGAATGAGAATGAGGTGAATAGACACACATTAATATCTTGGCTTAGAATTGACCTACAGACTTGAAAAAGGTAACGTTGGATTTTCATTTTAAGAGGTATCCAACTAATTCAGGTTGTATAATTAAAAAGCAACTTAGAAAATGTTTCTAAATTTAAAGTGGTTACTGACACTCCGTCACTAGTGGAAAGCCATGCACTTGTGAACCGAGCCCGGAATCGAAACCACAGCTTTCGGAACACGAGGCAGGCTGCTTGACACCCCCCCCCCCTCAATGAGATAGTATGAGTATGACGATATTCAACACAATTACACGGTAAATAAATGATGTAGTAAAATATTCAACATTACCAAACTGAGATTGTGTTTCAGCTTAACATTCAACATGAACATGCCGCCATTTTTCCAATATCTGCCGAACTTATCACAAAAAAGCTTAGAAATACTCTAAAATGGTCAGTAGCATTGCCGAAACAATAACATTCATTCATTCATTCAGTAGCATGTCCTTTGCAGAACCTCGCTCCCATAACAACCTTCCAGAAATCCTCTCGATCATAAGCTAGATGTCCCGCGTCCGATACACCCATCTAGAGATCATCCGCCACATCCTGCACCCATCTTCTCTTTGGCCTTCCTCTTCCTCTCTTCCCAGGCATATACCCCTCCATTATTGTTCTCTCCAAATTTTCGTGATGTCCCAAGTGACCAAAATATTTCAATTTTCTTTGTTTTATCGTCTTTAATAGCCAACCCTCTTCAATATTCAGCACTTGAAGTATGGATGAGGATGAATTTGTTCTTTTCTTTAACCAAGATATTCTTAGAACTCGTCTATAACATTTATATTCAAAGGCATTTATGCGCTGTTCAGCTTGTTTAGTAAGTGTCCAGGTCTCACAGGCATATGTTGCAATGGGAAAGATGCATACTCTTAAAAATCTAATTTTTGTAGTTCTGTCTGTCCCACTCCATAATTTATTCAGTTGTTTTAGTCTTTGAAGAGCAATTGATAGTCGTCGTTTAATTTATTTCATTGCGTCACCGTTGTTGGTAATCAATGACCCAAGATATTCAAAATTTTCCACCACCTCCAATTTTTCTTCATTAACATATATTTCTTTCTCCATAGTAGTTTTATCTGTATGCACTATCTTTGTTTTTGCTATGTTAAGATATAAGTTGTGATTTTCACAATTCAATTGCGTTGAGACTGTTAGGTTTTCTATACCATTCTGTGTTGTGGATAGCAATACTATATCTGATTAGATTTTGAATTTCAAGGACTATCTTCTGTGGCGGTCTTATTTGTAAATACTCAAAATTAAAATGATAGGGCTCGCTACAATTCTACATACATCTGGAAAGTTTCATTGCCGTACTCACTGAAATTCTGGTAGGAAAAAAAATATTTTTGCGGACAGGTTTATTTCCTCTTTGCGATTGATGTCGGCATGCGTGTCACTTACCCAAAAAAAATTGTTTAGTCCAATTAATAGGATTGCATTAATTTTAATTGGATTTTCGTATCGTCCATACAATTCAACATGATCTGGAAAGTTTCATTGCCGTACTCGCTGAAATTCTGGTAGAAAAAAATATTTTTGCGGACAGGTTTATTTCTTCTTTGCGATTGATGGCATGCCGGCATGCGAGTCACCTAAAAAAAATTTTTTTAAGTTCAATTAATAGGATTGCATTAATTTTAATTGGATTTTCGCATTGTCCATGAGTGAACCAAGTGATGACTGTGAATCTACAACTATGGCCAGACTGAATTAACAGAGCGGAGTGACTATTCGCAATTCCATTGCGAATAGAAAAAAATTATATTCGCAATCGAAGTAGGTCACGTGATTATTCCTATGCGTGTTTCCAAATTACAATAGTTGATCTGTTAACGTGTCCTCAGTAGCATAGTGGTTAGTGTTTCCGCCTGGTACACGGGAGCTCGAGGTTCGATTCTCGAACGGGCAGGTGACTTTTTTTTTTCATTTTCAGGAGTTAGGTGACACCAATGCTTGTTTGATGATTTCGCTTTAGGTATATGTTTTCTACGGATTTTGTGTATTAGGTGTTGTTTATCTTGCTCCGCAAGAACCTGCACACTTGTCTTTCTGTTCTTATCTGTCCTCTACTTTTGTTGTCTTGGGAAAGGAGCTTAGCCACCCAAACACGAATTCTCTCTCTCTCTCTCTCTCTCTCACACTCGCTCGCTCTAAGTCTCGATCTCCCACCTCTCCCTTTCTTGTCTTTACCACTCTTTAATGTCTTTCAATACATCTTTCTCATATCTCTGTCTCTCACACTATCTTCGTTATCTATCTCTCTCCTCTCTCTTTTCCACCTGCTTCAGATATACCGGGTTTTCCTGCACTTTATATGCGTAGCATTTCCTTTTCCTTGTTTATTTATTAATTAATGAGGCCAGTCAATCGAAAGCCTGGTGTTTGAATTGCCTAATTATGTCTTGCTGAGGCGAAGCATATTACTGTCAGCTTGGACCAGAACATAGTCATTCAGAGAGGATGCAATGGAGGCCATAGAAAGTGTCAAATTAAGAGAATCATCACTGCTGCTATATTATCAGGACATAAATAGTAGGATGGTAACGTAAACAAACATGGATGCCTGGTAACAGTAAGTGTACAGAAACGAAAGGTAACAATTCTTGAACTCACCTGGGAACAGAATTATTTGTAGGGATCATTATTTGTATTGGGGATACCTGTTCTGAAAAATTATTCTTGATATTTAAACAGGACTAACGTAATGTAAAAATAAAACGGGATGCCAAAAGAACAGACAGAAGTAAGAAGAAGAGTGATTCATTAAAAATTACGGAAAAATCGGCAGAATTAAACTCGCAACAGTGAACATTCCTATTTAAATTAACCACCTTCTTAGACTTCTTAATGGCCCAAACTAAAATTGACTAGTGAGCAGACGCTGTGCCATGTTTGTTACTTCCCACAATTCGATTGCGAATATAATTTTTATCTATTCGCAATTCCATTGCGAATAGTGCCTCCCTTAAAAGAGGGGTGGCCAAACAAGAACACTACGCAGGAAGCCAAAGAAGATTGATAAACCAACACAGAACTGGCGTCGTTAGCCGCTACAAGCTGCGGGATTTGCTGAGGAGGGGATCTGAGCACTCGTGGACTGAATGGTTCGATGTACACTACAATGAGGATGATCTGTCGAATTGCTACACTCAAAGATGCATATCTTCGCTTCTAATTGACATACATGCATCATCTTGGTACCGTTAGATTCAGTTTCTCAAGGCCTATCTTTTGGTGGTGGTCTCATTAGTAAATATATTCAAATTTAAAATCTGATGGGACATACTTATATTACTTGTTACTGTGAAACCGCGAACCCAGCCCGGAATCGAAACCACAACATTCGTCATTCGGACGCGAGGTAGGCTGCTTGGCCACCGAGACACCACCCATGACGATATTCAACAACATTAAACGGTAAATGTATGATGTAGTAAAATATTCAACATTACCAAATCAGAGAGTGTGCACTGTGTTTTAGTTTAACATTCAACATGAAATGCCGCCATGTTTCCAACACCTGCCGAAGTTGGCACAAAGGTAGGGTTGCCAGCAGGGTTGTCACTTTTTTTTTTGGACCAAAAGTATCTAGAAACGGCCCAAACAACATCCATAAATATCTAGATTTCGTAGCAAAGTATCTAGGAAAAATATCCAGATTGAGAAAGTAAGAAATTACATATGTATTGATGTGACTGCCGCTCTCCCTGGCGAAAAGTTTACGGCTATCGCCGTTATCCCGTATATTCTCGTGAGTAACGCAGTTGCGCCCGAACCGACAACGGTTCGAGCCGCGCTGGTAACTTACAGGGGTATGTGAGCCGGTCGCTCAGAAAGCAATGGCAAACTACTGAGCGTAATCTTGCCTTGTACATCAACAGCAGCTGAAAAATTCTGATGTTGACTGCACCATCCTGTAAGGGATATGCAACATTAAAAAGAAAATTGATGTGACTTACCTATAGAATCATGTCCTCATTTTCACTGATGCCTGTCTCACAAGATGCACTTAGCTTGGATGATGAAGTTGAAGCTTCACATTCAAAATGACTCTGGTGTACTTTAGCTGTTCCAATTTCTTTTATTATATGATCAGGGAGCTGATAAGTTTGAAAGCATTTTCCTGCTCTCATCAGGCCAAATCTTATTCACATTGTCAATATAGTATTTAAGAGATCAAGTTTCATCCTGTTTCTTAGTTTACATTTTGTATAATTCATAGTACTGAAAACTCTTTCCGCATCAGTATTTGAATGGGGTAGTATCATGGCAGACATCGCACATTCAAAGAGCTCACAGAATGGACTGTTACCTGAGACATCTTTAAAATGTCTTACTTCAATCCAAAAAGCTTCAGTTTCTGTTTTGTTTGTCCAGTCAACCAAATTTATTTTTGTTAACTAATATTCTGCTTCCGCCACACTAGCCCCTAAAAATTTAATAACTTGACAATATTTAGGTATGTCCTTTACTGGCTGAGGTATGTTGTTAATAGAAAAGAGTGAAATATTTTTCAATACATCTAAATTTTCAGGAAGTCTCTGCTTCAGTTGATCGAATAATGAGACAAGAAAATCTTGACAGCGCTTTCTTAAGTTGTTCTCTTCATTTTCTGTTAACAATCCTTTTGTTTTTAAACCATCAATTTTTGATTCGATTTGGTATCCCAGGTACGGCTTAGGAGCCAAATAGCTCTCTATAGTGCAAGTGAACAAGTCAGCTTTACAAGTTGGCAATATAAGTCAGCAAAGTGAGGTCGTCAAGTAATTTAACTTTATCAACATTTTGAGATTCAAATAGTTTATTAACTTTTTGCACTTCACTTAAAATGGGTTCTGAAAAGAGAAGGAATGCCAAATTTGTTTCATCACTGTACATTCCATATAGTATTTCAGCTGTGTAGCACTTTTCATTTTGTCTTGTTATTCCTCATGCTCCAGGAGCTAAATACAGACAAATACCATTGCCCTGGGTACGCCAGTTATATAAACCCCTGGGGAGCTACAGGCCAGGAAAAGATACCTGGTCAAATGCAGCCACTTTTGCCTTTGATGTTTATGAGGGGTTCCAGAGTAGACAGAAAACGATGGCGGTAGCGCTTGATCTCGAGGATGCGTACAATAGAGTTCGATATGATATTTTGATGACCGCACTGATGGAGAAGGGGGTCAATCCCTGGTTGGTGAACTGGATAGCAGCCGTCCTGCACTCTCGTCGGGTTGCTCTCCGTCTGGGCGCATGGACCTCAGAGCCACATATGTTAACCCCGGGACTGCCACGGGGATCTGCAGTCTCACCAGTGCTCTTTAATGTGTATACGAGCAAGATTGCAAACCTAGACGCACCAGGGGTTGGAAGAATACTAACATTTGCAGATGATATTCTTGCATATAGGCAGGGGAGAGATAGGGAGCAAACAGCCCAGGAGTTACAGGCGACAGTAGATAAAGTGATTGACTGGTGCACAGAAATGAGTGCTGTCATCCACCCGGAAAAGGCGGCTGTTTTGTGGTGCTCTCTGGACAACAGGATTGTAAGAGCTGATGTCCCAAGCCTCGCGATAGATGGTAGAAATGTCAGCAGAAAGAACAAACTGAAGTATCTGGGGATCACATTTGACAGGAGCCTATCCTTCAAGGACCATGTGGAGACGGTCGTGACAAGATCTCAAAAGGGACTCAATGCACTTAAAACTATGGCTGCAATGGACATAGAGCAGAGAATGCTTTTCACACTATACCAGCACTTGATCCTCTCAGTAATTGATTATGGATTAGGTCTGCTCACTGTCTCAGAGAGTCAGCTGGTGAAGTTAGAGCGCATACAGAACGAAGCTATGCGGGTCATTCTGGGATGCACTAGAGACCCCCCAGTAGTGTGTATACGTTACATCCTTGGTATGCCGACTGTTGCAGGTAGGCTCAAGGTGATGCAGGCGAAAGCATACCTCAGAGTAGCTGCAGACACAGACCACCCACTGCATGAGGCGCTGGACGCAGTTAAGGGTCAGCGACTGATAAGAGGGAAATCATGGATGGCTCAGGCAGAGGATACGATCAGACAGGTGTGCCCCTTGGAGAACATTAGGCGAGGAGAGGAGTGGGCCAGAGTGCCAGCGGAGCAGTCAGACTTGTGCAGAGTTATAATCACATTAAGCCGGGAGTTCAGGGAGTGGCCAGCAGGGGCCACGGAAGTGGAAATCCAGCAACTAATTCGGGACAATGCTCACTCGAGTGATGTGATTATCTACACAGATGGTTGCAGTATTGATACATGACAAGGCAGACGTGGTTGCGGCCTTGTGGGAGCACGTGCACACCTCGGAGGAGCAAATGGATTACCATGGTCTGGCAAGAATGAGACAACGAGGAGTGACGAAGGGATTTGGCCGACGCCTAACGCTCAGAGGAAAGGCGAGACGGACTTATAATCAGATTGCTACTGGTACTATTAGAACTCTTCGCTGGCTGCTGAGGATGGGGACGGAGCACTTATGGGAATGCCCCGAATGCTGTGATGGCGATTCCTAAATCAATCAATCAATTTCGAAGTGTGTCTTCAACTCCAACCATCGGTTCACAATTACTTTAACAGCTGGTTGAATTGATAACCATCTAGTTTTGCAATATGACAGAATTTTCAGTGGTGAGGAACTATCATTTAATGCTTTATATAAATTATTATATTGCTGTTGTCTGACAGATGATTTGGAGAACCAGTTATGTGTTTCAGCAATAAGGAATTCCAAATTCCTTGGTAAACATTCTGACTGATGAGGCATGTGATAATGCTAGCTGCAAGGAATGACATACACATTTCATGAGGATTAAAGATGGGATATCTTCCTTAAATTTTGCATACACGCCATGGTTGATACCGACCATTACCGATGCATTATCGGTTCCAATTGCAGCCAAATTCTTTAAGTTTAAATGTTTACTGACCAAAAGTTTCTTCAGTGCCCTTATGCGCCATTTTACTTATTACCGGGGGGGGGGGGGGGGGGTTGCCAGATTGTTGAGCGTTGACTCAAGTCAGTTCAAAGTTAAATAATGGCAGTTACCATAATTTACACGCGTCCAGACCGAACATAAAATGGTTAAATGACACCGAAAGAAAAGTAAAATCTAGAAAGTATTCAAAATATCCGACTCCAAATGAAAAGTATCTAGAATTGCATCCAGCATCCAAACGTCAGAAAACGGTATCCAGATGCCGGCAAAAACCTCTAGATCTGGATATAAAATATCTAGAATGGCAACTATGGTTACCAGATACGTGGGTACCAGAAGGAGGACATAATAAGACAAAAAGGAGGACAAAGGAGGACATAATAAGACACAAAGGAGGACATATTGAATGTTTCATTTAAATCGTTCCAGATTAAACCCACAATCAGTACAATTTTATTACAATAGCTGCCAATAAGTTTATCTTACTGTTAGTGAATCGACTAAGAAACAATCATGTTAAAAAATACATATATGAGATAATATTATAATAAATTCAATGGAGACCTTTTTTTTCAAAATGCTAACCAACATTATTTAAACAGCCGATTGTAAATTATCTATATATATAAAATAGTATGTATGTATGTATGTGTGTATGTATGTATGTATGTATGTATGTATGTATGTATGTATGTATGTATGTATGTATGTATGTATGTATGTATGTATGTATGTATGTATGTATGTATGTATGTATGTATGTATGTATGTATGTATGTATGTATGTATGTATGTATGTATGTATGTATGTATGTATGTATGTATGTATGTATGTATGTATGTATGTATGTATGTATGTATGTATGTATGTATGTATGTATGTATGTATGTATGTATGTATGTATGTATGTATGTATGTATGTATGTATGTATGTATGTATGTATGTATGTATGTATGTATGTATGTATGTATGTATGTATGTATGTATGTATGTATGTATGTATGTATGTATGTATGTATGTATGTATGTATGTATGTATGTATGTATGTATGTATGTATGTATGTATGTATGTATGTATGTATGTATGTATTTGTCAGTCTGGGTGGGTGGGTGGGTGTGTGTGTGTATGTATGTATGCATGTATGTTCGCGAACGGTCCATCCGATTGAGATGAAATTTTCTACATGTCTTCTTCTCATTCCCGTGCTGCCAGCTGTCATAGTTTGTTAGTGTACAAACAGTTATTTACTTAATATTATTTAAAATTTTAATTTACATTATAATTTATATATAGCGACGGGACATAACTTTTAATAGCATTGCAATCTATGTAAAATTGTTGCATATATCTCAAATAGGTAGACCTTTTCGCTACAGTTATCTACAGGTATATGCGTTATAATCCTCCTCCTCCCCCTCATCCCCTCCTCCTACTCCTCCCTCTTCCCCTCCTCCCCTCCCCCTACTCCTCCTCCTCGTCCCCTACTCCTCCTCCCTCCCTCCTCCACCTCCTACTTCTACTCCTCCCTCCTTCTCCTCCTCCCCATTCTCCTCCTCCTCCTCCTCTACTCTTCCTCCCGCCTCTTCCTTCCCTACTCCTCCCCCTCCTCCATTATGGAATGGGACAGATAGAACTAAAAAAATCCGGGAAGGTTAACCCGGTCAACAAATGCCCGCAGAAGTCGGATGTGTCGGCCTAACGGCGCAAGAACGCAGCTCTGCTGTAAACAGGCACAACGCAATCATGTCCGAAAAAAAAACTCCGGATGAACGAAGAAGAAGAAGAAGAACTACAAAAATTAGATTTTTAAGAGCATGCATCTTTCCCATTGCAATATACGCCTGTGAGACCTGGATACTTACTAAACAAGCTGAACAGCGCATAAATGCCTTTGAATATAAATGTTATGGACGGGTTCTAAGAATATCTTGGGTAAAGAAAAGAACAAATGCATCCATACTCCAAGAACTGAATACTGAAGAAGGTTGACTATTAAAGACGATAAACTAAAGAAATTTGAAATATTTTGGTCATTTGAAACGTCACGAAAGATTGAAGAGAACAATAATGGAGGGGTATATGCCTGGGAAGAGAGGAAGAGGAAGGCCAAAGAGAAGATGGGTGCAGGATGTGGCGGATGATCTCCAGATGGGTGCATCGGACGCGGGACATCTTGCTTATGATCGAGAGGTTTTCCGGAAGGTTGTCATGGGAGCGAGGTTCTGCAAAGGATATGCTACTGAATACTACTTCCAGTTGGATTCACTCTCCCCTCACGGCCTCAATGTCCAACACAGTTTTATTTAAGTCCCTAACGCCCCTTGTCCCCCCCCCATCCCCGTAGTCGTATAGTCCACTTACAAGCCAGTTGCATGTCATTCACAGGACGTAGTAGTCAACACCAGCATTATCTTTGCCCTCTGTGACTTCCCGGTTAGTTTGCTTGCGGTAGCTTCTCATTGCGTTCTGAACAACCGTCACTTGTGCTATTTTATGGTGGCAATCGCTTGGTGGTCTGCATCAAGATCGCCCACAGCAGCGTTTCGAGCTTGGCGTGCGGAATTGCGAACTGCATCCGTTACATCGCCACAGAGTCAGCTACAGTGCTCTACATATCCATATTTTTCCATTCGCTCTCATGGGCGCACCCCATTCCCCCCCCCCCTCCCTCCCAGCGCTGGTTCCCTCACCGGTTGTCTTAGCCAATCACCGAGCTTCTGGCTGTACTGACCTTTAGTCAGTTGATCCCGTTAAACATGACATCTGGTTTATTTCATCCACGGATAGCCCTTCAAGCTAGGACACAGATAATTGAAATTAATACTTTCATGTAGTGTCTTTCGTGTATTTGTTAGTCTATTTTTGTTTGTTTGTTCTGTGCTGACGAAGGCTTTGGCCGCAATGTCCATTTTGTTTTTTTGTAGTCGTGCTTTGGTAAAGCTCACAATCTACTTCTCGTTTTTCAGTGATTCATTCATTGAATGAATGAATGAATGTTTAATATTTTTTTTTGTTTTTTTGTTATTAAACATTTAAAAAAAAAATAACAATTGCCGGCGGGGAGACGAAACCTAGTCTTCCGTGTGACAGCCGGAGACACTAACCACTACACTACTGAAGACATGATAATATTATTCTCAAACATTAATAATGTAGTCAAACCTAGATTACATGACCAGCCGTCTGGGAATAATGTACTGGACATTATTAACAAACGTTTGGTAATAATAATAATAATCACTTCGTAGCACAATAACTAGAGGTACTCTCAAATGGTCAACCAAAAGCATTACATGTCATGTCATTGGCACTTTTCCGTCTTGACAGGCGATAGTTTGTGCTTCAAAAAGGCTTAATAACCATTACCCATGGCGGTGGCGAATGTGACTGTTAAGGCCAACTCACGCTGTAAATGTTCATCCACAGTTGGTGCATGTGAACGCATGGTCATTTTCACCATCATGCACCATCTTACGTCTCACACGCTCGGTGTGCGACTTATATGCAATAATTTTATCCTTTGTCTTTATTCCATTTCTGATATTTGTTCGTCCATGCAACATATTCAGCGGCGACTTGCTCCCAATGTGCATTATCAATGCCTGTATCAGTCATGTCCCGCTTACACACATCTTTGTATCGTAGTAGAGGCTGACCCTGAGATCTCTTACCCATCTGTAATTCACCATAAAAGATGTCCTTTGGTACTCTACCATCATCCTTCCTCCTAACATGTCCTATCCATCTAAGTCTACGAAGACTGAGCATGGAATAAACCGTCACACAACCTGGTCTTTCCAGTACTTCAGAATTTGTGATTTTGTCTTGCCACTTAATACCAAGAATTCTTCGCAAAATTTTCCACCACCTCCATTTTTTCCTTATTAACATATATTTCTTTCTCCTTTGTAGTTTTTATCTGTATGCGTTATCTTTGTTTTTTCTATGTTAAGATATAAGTTGTAATTTTCACTATTCAATTGGGTTGAGGCTATTAGGTTTTCTATACGAGTCTGTGTTGTGGATAGCAATACTGTATCATCAGCATACTGAATCTCTGGTATGTCATGACCACCGATATTTAGGGTATCATATAGCTCTCTGTTTTGTTTATATCATCTCTTACATTTCTCATTATATTTTCGGCGTACATGTTAAACAAATAGGGGGACAGCACACACCCCTGACGGACTCCTTGCTTGATGTCAAACCAATTGTATGTCTCGCCATCTATTCTAACTGCTGCTTGTTGGTCTAGATAGAGCATTCTTATGAGTTGTATTACATGTGATGGAAAGCCCATTTTTCTCATGATTTCCCAAAGTTTCTGTTGTATACAGACAAATGCCTTTTAATAATCCACAAAACATGAGAATAGGTTTACATTAAATTCTCTGTCCCATCTCTATTATTAAACTTATGTTGAGTATGTGATCTCTTGTTCCTTTTCCTTGTCTAAATCCAGCTTGAACCACGTTAATTTCTTCTTCCATTTTCTTACGAAGGCTTCCCATTATGATTTTTAGTAGAATTTTACTTGCATGACTGCCCAGGGCAACAGTCATAATAACATACAAAAAATACATTCGCAGGCATTTATTGGCACTCACAAAAATACAGCACAGACTGGAACCTGCTTGTTTGTTGTAGTTTATGGATTTACTTCCCATGCTGTTTCAATATTCTCTATACATTAATATGTATGTGTGTTACGTGAACACGCGCACACGCGCTCACGCCATCACACTCACAATGGCACAAGCATGCATGTGAATAACAATAGAATGCACGATTTATTGCCTGGTATATTTCGCTGCATCTCATCAAGTATATACTGCAGAAATCATACACTATAAAGAAAAGTAATTAGATAAATAATTCGAGCCGAAATATACATATACGCAATATGCATAAGCAATACACATATGCATTTGCTGTTTAAAATGTCAGAGCATTAGGACAGCATCAGTACCGCAGGATTGGGTACACAGTTATCTCATCCCTCTCCCAAAACCGCTCAAGGATCATTCAAAGCTTAGCGGCTTTAGGATCATCACCCTTCAAAATACATTTGGGAAGGTTCTAGAGAAGATAGTTGCTATTAAGCTGCAAGAGTTTTTGGAAAGGGGGAACCTTCTTCCAAGAGGTCTGGGGAGCTACAGGCCAGGAAAAGATACCTGGTCAAATGCAGCCACTTTTGCCTATGACGTTTATGAGGGGTTCCAGAGTAGACAAGAAACGATGGCGGTGGCGCTTGATCTCGAGGATGCGTATAATAGAGTTCGATATGATATTTTGATGACCGCACTGATGGAGAAGGGGGTCAATCCCTGGTTAGTGAACTGGATAGTGGCCGTCCTGCACTCTCGTCGGGTTGCTCTCCGTCTGGGTGCATGGACCTCAGAGCCACATATTTTAACCCCGGGCTGCCACAGGGATCAGCAAACTCACCGGTGCTCTTTAACGTGTATACGAGCAAAATTGTAAACCTAGAAGCACCAGGGGTTGGAAGGATACTAACATTTGCAGATGATATTCTTGCATATAGGCAGGGGAGAGATAGGGAGCAAACAGCCCAGGAGCTACAGGCGACAGTAGACAAAATGATTGCCTGGTGCACTGAAATGGGTGCTGTCATCCACCCGGAAAAGGCAGCTGTTTTGTGCTGTTCTATGGACAACAGGATTGTGAGAGCTGATGTTCCAAGCCTCGCATTAGATGGTGGAAGCGTCAACAGAGAGAACAAACTGAAGTATCTGGGAATCATATTTGACAAGAGCCTGTCCTTCAAGGACCATGTGGAGACGGTTGTGACAAGAGGTTGTGACAAGATCTCAAAAGGGACTCAACACACTTAAAACTATGGCTGCAATGGACATAGAGCAGAGAATGCTTTTCAGACTATACCAGCACTTGATCCTCTCAGTGATTGATTATGGACTAGGACTGCTCACTGCCTCAAAGAGTCAGCTGGTGAGATTGGAGCGCATACAGACCGAGGCTATGCGGGTCATTCTGGGATGCACCAGAGACATCCCAGTTGTGTGTATGCGGTACATCCTTGGTTTGCCGACTGTTGCTGGTAGGCTCAAGGTGATGCAGGCGAAGACATACCTCAGAGTAGCTGCTGACACAGATCACCAGTTGCATGAGGCGCTGGACACAGTTAAGGGCCAGCGACTGATAAGAGTTAAATCATGGATGGCTCAGGCAGAGGATGCGATCAGACAGGTGTGCATCTTGGAGAACATTAGGTGAAGAGAGGAGTGGGTCAGAATGCCAGCCGAGCAGTTAGACTTGTGCAGAGTTATAATCACATTGAGCCGGGAGTGCAGGGAGTGGCCAGCAGGGGCCACGGAAGTGGAAATCTAGAAACTAATTCAGGATAATGCTTGCCCGGGTGATGTGATTATCTACACAGATGGTTCGATGTTGACAGGTAGTAGAAGTGCCTGGGGGTTCTTGGCAAAGGCTAATGGTCGACGTTTGGTGCAGGAGAGCCTGGCATATGATACCACATCTAGCTTAAGGATGAAGGTGGAGGCAGTCAGGGCAGCTTTCCGCTGGATGGAGAATACGATACACACACACACACACATCGTGATTGTAACTGACTCAGAAAGCATGCAGCGTAGGGTGAGGACAGGCAGGCTTCGTGCAGAGTGGCTTGCTTTGCTTCGGAGGTCACGGGTGACAAGCATCGTCTGGATCTTTTCTCCGGGGCATGCCGGTGTGCTGGCGAATGAACAGGCGGACAGATTGGCTGGCTCTGCAAAACTTGGTGGAGCATAAAAAGGCAGACGTGGTTGCGGCCTTGTGGGAGCACATGCACACCTCGGAGGAGCAAATGGATCACCATGGTCTGGCAAGAATGAGACAGCGAGGAGTGACGAAGGGTTCTGGCCGACGCTCGATGCTTAGAGGAGAGAAGCACATATAATCAGATTGCTACTGGCACTATTGGTGTTGGAACACTTCGCTGGCTGCTGAGGATGGGGACGGAGCACTTATGAGAATGCCCCGAATGCTGTGATGTCGGTTCTTAAATCTTTCAATCAAGCCTATAACTCCCAGATGTGAGGGCCAGGCCGATACTCACCCATTGCAAAATGGAGGTGAGATGCTGAGCCTGCTACATGCTTGGTCCAGACACCTGTTCTACGGCTTTCAGCCGAGGGATCGCCTGGATGAGAGGGCCTGGCCATTACTCACTCTCTGCTACATGGAGGTAAGGTGCTGAGCCGGCAGCACATGTAGCCTACTTCGTGAGCGTTACTAAAGGTAAAAAAAAAGTGTCCCAATCGCACGCAATGGTTACGATGCAAGTCTCTAAAAAAAAAACTCGAGTCAGGTCCGTACGGCCGAATGGATAAGAACGCGTGTTCTTAAACATCTGTTGTGCTGATGCTGAGGTTAGCTGTTCAACCCCTACACTGGACAGCTGGACTAAAATGTTGACCTGTCGTCCTTGACTTCGGGACGTAAATTTCAAGTACCTCTGAAGTCGGAGTGGGTTCACCTGATGGCGAGGGACACTGTTAATATGGAAAGCTAATCCACACGCAAAATTCAGTCCATCACTACTGTAAATAGTGTGTATGGACCATACTTAAGTTTAAGGCAAGTGAGCGCAAAACAAAAACAACAAAAAAACTAATTGAGTGAGCGTAATCAAAGGTGGCAAAAAGTCTCACTAACACGAAATGGAACGCTTGGCTAGCGAATCCATTACGTGGAAGTCCAAAGTGAAAGCTTGCTGAGTGAATGTCATCTGCAAACAAAGGTGGAAAAATGTCTCATTAACATGAAATGGAAGCTAGCTAGCGAATCCATCATGTGGAAGTCCGAAGCGAAAGCTTGCTGAATGGATGCCATCTGCAGACTGATCGTTCCTGGTTTGCGTAGAGAGTGGCCAATGGCGAACAAAATGCTCAATACATGGAAGTGAGGAATTAAAGCAGCCATGAGCAGGACGTGGCGATTCCTTGGGTGAGCCTAGTCTCAGCGCAACATGTGCCGGCTCTGCAATTATGGAAGCCTCCTTGGATGGCGGGGAATGACCATGGTCTGCCCATGCCTTCCCTTGAGGGTTGACCGTGATGTCTTTGACCATTTTAACTTGGCCAGCTGAGATGTGGGCGACACCACAGCAGTAAGTGTCTAATGTCCCTTGAAAACCCGGGAAAGTAAACCCGTAAAAACGCCCGCAGAAGTTGGATGTGCCGGCCTAAAGTTTGCAAATAAAATTGTCATGATGCAAAAACGTCAGAGTGAAATGTCCTTCGTGCCTGGAACTGCTCTGACTATCTTGTCTTCCACGAACAGCATTCAGCAAACGTCCAAACCAAAAGCTTGCTGAGTGGACGTTGTCTGCAGACTGGCTGTTCCTGGTTTGTGCGGGGAGCGGCCTGTGGCAAACAAAATGCCCAATACATGGAAGTGAGGAATTAAAGCAGCCATGTGCAGGACGTGGTGATTCCTTGGGTGAGCCCAGTCTCAGAGCGCTATGTGTTGGCTCTGCAATTATGGAAGCCTCCTTAGATGGCGGAAAATGCCCATAGATTTCCCCTGCCTTCCTCTGAGGGCCGACCGTGAAGTCTTCAACCGTTCTAACTTAACCTGCTAGGATGTGAATGCACCACAAATGTGAGAGTCCCCCAGGAATGGTAACCTGATTAAGAAACACACGCTAAAGTCAGATGTGTTGGCCTAAGGGTTTTGGCCCAAGGGTACCTAACCAGACACGCCGCAATTACGTCTGAAAAAAAACACTCCGGATGAATGCAGAAGAAGAATAATTAAGCAGTCACTTTCACAAATAACTGATTTCCACTTCTGCTCTATAATTACACTATTCTGTATCTAAAAATGAGCAATTATTAATTACATACTTTTAAAATGGTCGTCAGTAGGAAGGAAGAAGTGCCACAATGTAATATACAAGTAAATGGAAATATTCTTCAACAAGTGAATCGGTACAATTATCTTGGAACAGTTATAACACCTGATGGGAGATGCCTTGAAGAGATTAGAACAAGAATCGCCATGGCGAAAGTAGCCTTTAGCAAGATGAAAAACATTCTGACCAATAAAAAGATGTCAATTGAAACGAGAAAAAGAGTGTTGAGGGGATACATAGAGCCTGTTCTTTTGTATGGATGTGAAACTTGGACAATGAGTAGTCAAGCTGAAAAGCATCTGATGGCTGCAGAAATGTGGTTTCTGAGGAAAATGCAAAGAATACCATGGACAGACAGAAAAACCAATGACCAAGTACTACAGGAGACAAATGAACATCGTAAACTGATTAGAGAAATTAGACGTAGATAGTCAAAATTGTTTGGACATGTTATGAGAAGAAATGGATTGGAGAACTTAGTGACAACTGGCAAGATCGAGGGGAACAGACCAAGAGGAAGACCGAGAGGAAAATACCTGGATGGCTTGGCCACATGGCATGGACGAGACAGGAACACTGAGCTGATCCATGACACTGGTGATCGAGTGAAATGGCAAGTCATGACCGCCCACGCTTTCCGGCATGGCACATGATTGATTGATTGACTTTTAAAAAAAACCATAACTTGCTTCACAGTATTTTATTTAAATTTAAATAAGTATGTACTGCTGGGCTGCTAAGAAAAAAGTACTCCTTACTTACAGGTTAGATTGATGGGTCTTCTACTATAGACCCCCAGCTAAGCTAAATACAACTTGGATTTAGAAGGAAAAAAAAACGTTGCACAGATGCTATTTTTGCTCTTAGACAACTTATAGAAAAATCAATTGAATTTAATGTAACACTCTACTTGGCCTTTGTTGACCAAGAAAAGGTATTTGATAAAGTAGATAGAAACAAGCTGTGGGAAATCTTTAAACGATATGGAGAGAGTACACATCTAACAAACTTATGTAGAAGCTTATACTACAACAGTGAATGTGTCACGAGCTCGCCATGAGTTAACCAGATAATAATACCGACGTTTGCTTGGCGTATATTTTCTAGGCCACAACAGTCGTACTAACAGAGTAAACACAGCTGCACAGGTTACATCATGTCAGCCCATAAACACATTTGGTGGTGAGTGAGAAGGAAGGGATACAATGCGTTGGCAGTTTATACACATTTAGAATCACATAGCCTTGCCCGGCTCAGTACATGGAACAGCCCTGTCTGTCAGTTATAGTTCCGGACATCAGGCGAAATGGCTGCTGGGATTGTCACCACTGAACAGAAGCTTGACAGTTTGTCAACAGTCAGAGACAAACCGGAATTGGCAGCGAGAGACAGGAAACAGTACATCTGTCAAGTCTTGTTTCCGGAACATCGAGAAGATTGACAGCGTGTTGGGAAAAACTCTTTGTTGGAACTGTACAGTAACTCTCTAGATTGTTTTGGATGTCACAACCAGTGATGACAAATCTAACATTAATGGAGCCAGGGAGGATGGATCCCTGACAGGAGATGATCTGCCACTGTGCCACCTGTGTGGGGGCATAAAGGAGAACGTCACGTGGCCAACTTTGGTAGTTTGCCATATAAACCCGAGTTGGGATCAACTAGGGGGAGTTGACCAAGAACCGTGGATTATGATGGACGTGTTTGTGGGAGAGCTCTACAGTGTTAGATTAATTTAACATTAACTAGCATGTGCCGTTATGGCAAAGTGTAGTAGCCATCCCGGGAATGAGGCGGTTTTTACATAAGGTAGTCAATATAGTCTATTAGTTCTAATTAATATAGACTGTAGCCTTGGTAAACTATAGTGTGATGATTAGCACTGTTAGTGGAAACTAGTTAGAGTAGAATAGTGATATTAGCTCTGCTAGTTAAGAATAGATTAGTGAAGTGTTGATAAGCTTTACTAGTTGAGAATTGAGTAATGAGGGATAATTGGGATCTTCCCGTAGGTGTCCCTGGTGGGCGGGGTTCCGCATTCTGTTTGCTGATTTTTCCTTTGTCATCGCCTGATTCGACTCTAGGTGGGTAGCTAATCTGCTCTATGACTAAGTCTAGTTAGCTTAAGATCATTAAGCAAGGTGATAGGCTTACACTCAGCCGAAAGGATCAGTGACTAGTACTATCACCAGATGTGTTGTTTCTATCCTAGGTTCCCTACCAGATCCAAGGAAACTCAACAAGTTTTTTGGGAAAAAATCAAAACCCATTAGGAAGAACACCAGTTCAAGAGTCACTAGAGTTGCATACAGAAACGTAACTTACGCTAGAAGGAAATTGATTCATCAAAGAGAGTGATGCATATTGATGCACCACACAGCATTAGACAGTAGTAACGAACCGAGAACCGGCTAAGAGTACCTAGTGTTAGTACAGCAACAATTAACATTAGAAATTAGCACTTATGGACTGAATGGTTCGATGTGCAACGAGGATGATCTGTCGACTAACTAACTAACTAACTAACTGTGTACACACTACAAAAGACTTGTGCAGTTTGTTAAGGAACGTTAGGAACGGACATTGTGTAGAGTGCAACCAGTCCCTGATTAACTCTTAATACCACCGGTGTCTATTTCGGATGTTCATGAAATTGGATTACCAGAGGTCTACAGAGGCAAAGCAGTATCCGGCAAGATGGTTTCGGCAACGGGTGAGGAGTACATGTTCTGACGTAACGTGCTGTGGTCTATCTTTGCTGGGATCAGCTGACTGGGTTGCTGTCTGAGAGTCAGAGTCTACACACTTTATAGAACACGTCACACATTTTCTTCACATACACGTCTTATATACGTTACACTTTTATTTTAATAAATTAATCTTTATTAATTTTTAGAAGCAAGAGTTGTTGAGTATGTTGCGTTGGGAAAGTATGAGAAGGGGGCATAGTACGACAGTGAGAGAGTGATAGGAAAAGGTGTCCATAGGCTGATGGAGTGTGTTGGACGGAAGCTGGTGGATTCTCCAGAATATTGAGAGGGAAAAAAATATTATAATGTGGGTGTCGACTCTCTTCACTCCAGGGACGACACTGTAAAGGAGGACACGACATTATTGGGGGCTCGATAACGGGATCTTAGGACAGCGGGATCTCTCGTAAATGGGATCTTTGGACAGCGGGATCTCTAATAAACGGAATCCTTGGACAGCGAGATCTCCTGCAAGCAGGAACCTTTGACAGTGGGATCTTCTGACAACGGGGTCTTTTGACACGGGATCCTGAGTTATAAGAGGGAGATATCATTTTGGAGAATCCAGCTAGAGTGAATGTGGATAGGGGTTAGGACTAATATCTTACCTGTTCACACTTCACACGTCTGCATAGGTCTGTGGTCCTGATTCTACTCTTGTCACTGCGTGAATGTGCTGTGTGTGTAATATCTAGATTTATAGTACTTGTTCATATAGTAATTTGCAGTTATATTGTACTCGACCTGCTAGCTTACCTCTCTGTATAATGGCCACCCCTAAACTTACCACGTTAGAATTAAGGGCAAAGGGGGAAGACATGGGACTGTCGGGGTCTGCTCTAACGGATTACATACAGGAAGTGGAGAGAGAGTATCGTCAAGCAGAAAGGGAAGATCGAAAGGCCGAGCTGGAATTGAGAAGGATGGAATTGGAAGCTGAGCAAGCAGCTAGGAAATTGGAAGCTGAGCAAGCAGCTAGGAAATTGGAAGCTGAACAAGCAGCTAGGAAATTAGAAGCTGAACAAGAAGCACAGAAGAGGGAGCACGAGTACCGGATGCGGGAACTCGAGCTCAAGAGTCAATCTAATGGAGAAACTGAGGGAGCAGTTGGAGGTTCCTCCATCTCAGGATCAACACCAGTAGGTGGACATGGGTACCAGGCTATGAAGTTTCCTTTAGCGGTCTACGAGGAGGACAAAGAGAAGATTGACCAGTACCTTCAACGCTTCGAGGCTATGTCAGTTGCTATGGGTCTGGAGCGTAACAAATGGAATCTTAAGCTATCCCAGGGATTACGCGGGACCGGATACGAGGTTTATACTCGCCTGCCACCAGGACATGAGAACAATTATGATGAGTTAAAGACGGCTCTGCTGAAACGATTCGAGGTTACGTCACATACCTACCTGATAAAATTTCGAGCAGCGAAACGAGAACCGGGAGAGTTGTTTGCCGCCTACAGTTTGCGTCTTAAATCTTATCTCCATAAGTGGATGGATTTGGCTGGGTTCGCACATGACTATGAGAGTCTGGAAGAGCTCATGGTGGTCGACCAGCTGAAGAAGCAAATGTCTAAACCTCTCAGGACGTTCCTGGGAGAACAAGGAGCGGAACGTATTGACCTCGTGAATAAATTAGCAGAACAGTTCGTCGAGGTACATGGGGAGGCAGGGGAGAACCTTTCAACCAACACCAAAAGTCAAGAGAAACATGACAAGAAGAAAGCCAAAAACTCAGGAACAAAAAAGTGGGAACCTTATGTGCAAAAATCAGAGGATAGTTCAGAGAAGAAGAAGGAGGGAAGCAAGAGCACTACAAGCTCTACACCTAAACGACCGTGGTCGGAGAAGTGGTGTTCAATTTGTAAGTCACCCTCTCACAATACGAGGGACTGCAAATCGAAGGCTAAGAACCCTCACTTCGCAGCATGTCAAGTGACTTCCAAGGAGGTTGTCACGGAAAATGCCAAGGTCAACAAGGAAGCTCGCCACCAGGAGAGCTCACTCAAGTCCGACAATAGAAAATCTAGGACAGGGAAATGGTGCAACCAATGCAAGTCAAACACGCACAATGCTATTGACTGCAAGGGAAAGTCAGGAGACACTCAATTCGTCGTGTGCTCAGGAAAACCTAAGGTGGAGCCCACCGAACAGGTCGAGGCCGAGGAAGAGACTCCAGACCAGGAAAAACCACCTGTAGTGGAATTGGTAGAGGTTAATGGTCGTCAAGTGGAGTGTTTATACGACACAGGACTGGACGGGGAGGCCGTGATTTCTGCGGATCTGGTACATCCAGAACAATTCACAGGTGAAACATTGGATATACAGCCTGCACAGAAAAGTGCTGTACCCATGAAGTTGCCTATTGCTAATGTGGAGATTCGGTCAAGGTACGTCACCGGCACCATCAAGGCCGCTGTATTGACCGATCCCATTTTTCCAGTCATCCTAGGTTGTCGGTATGTCTTTCTGGGAATGCCCAGGGAGCCAATCCATATGGGAGCAATGCAGACTCGTTCTCAGACGAAAACGGAAGAGGCAGACGCAATTGTGACTAACCCAATGCCGGGGGAGCTACGAACTGCCCAGAGTGAGGATGATACTTTACGTCCTTGCTACAAAAAGCTGCAGAAAAGTGCTGATCCACCAGGACGGGGGCAGTACTACATGAAGAATAGGATACTCTACAAGAGAGCAGGAAGGGGAGACAACCTATACGGTCAGTTGGTCGTCCCGAAAGCTCACAGGTCCCAGATTCTTCATATGGGGCATACCATCTCCTTTAGTGGACACATGGGTATTGCCGCCACCATGCAGCGGATTTCCTGCCACTACTATTGGCCGGGAATGACAGATGATGTGCGTCGGTATGTGAAGTCATGCCCTGAGTGCCAGAGGGTGGCACCGAAACACTGGACAGCACCGGTGATGTTGGGTGAGATGCCCATCATGAACTCTCCTTTCGAGAGGGTAGCCATCGATATCGTGGGTCCACTTCCCAGGACTAGGAAGAGGAACATGTATATACTCACAATGGTGGATTGCTGTACAATGTGGGGTGAGGCTATACCGTTGACCACGATTGACTCGAAAAGAGTGGCGGACGCACTGATGGAGGCCTTTACCAGATTAGGCTTTCCGGATCAAATTCTGACGGACAATGGATCTCAGTTTTGTGGAAAACTCATGGAGGAGGTATTTAGGGTGTTTCACTCTAACCACATACATACCAGCCCTTACCACCCTCAAGCCAATGGACAAGTAGAGCGTTTCAACGGCACGTTGATGACAATGCTCAGGAAACTAGCGCAGGAAAAACCTGATAGGTGGGATGAATATATCCCAGCAGCACTCTTTGCCTATCGGGAAGTTCCTCATGGCTCAACAGGACTACCACCCGCTACGTTGCTGTTTGGTCGTCCAATCAAAGGACCGTTGGAAGCCATGTTGAGGAGTTGG
This sequence comes from Cepaea hortensis, assembly GCA_963921405.1. Classification (NCBI taxonomy): domain Eukaryota; kingdom Metazoa; phylum Mollusca; class Gastropoda; order Stylommatophora; family Helicidae; genus Cepaea; species Cepaea hortensis. Next base: position 84,501,923 of record OY992890.1, read on the forward strand.
ACTGAAGAGGGGACGTCAGAAGAAGTGATCTCATCCTATCAATACGTGGAGGAACTGAAAGAAAAACTCCACAAGGGATGGACTCTGGCAAATCAAAACTTGAAAAAGGCCAGGAAAAGACATGCGGCTTACTACAACCGTAGGTCTAAAGAAAGATCTCTAGAGGTGGGAGATAAAGTCTTGTTGCTACTCCCAACGGGAAACAACAAACTGGAGATAGGTTGGCAAGGACCATTTCCCGTGGAAAGGGTGATATCCAGAACCAACTATCAGATCCGGATCCGGGGAAAGTCGAAGATTTTCCATATCAATCTCTTGCGGAAATATGAAGAGAGACCCGGAGACAAGGCAGCTCACCTCATGGCAATGGCAGTTGCAGTGGAGACAGAAGTGGGAACCAGCGAGGGCAGGGAATATCCATTGGAGCACCAGGAAACCTATAGGGATGTGCAAGTGAACCCTGATCTGACCTCCCAGGAGAGGGAAAGGATAACCCAGGTTCTCAAGTCTCATAAGGAGATACTGACTGATAAACCAGGACGAACGAGGTTGGTGGAGTTCGAGATGACTTTGACCACACAGGAGCCTGTTCGCCAAAAGGTTTACCCAGTGCCATTCTCTAAAGAAAAGGCCCTGGAGGAGGAAATACAAAAACTGCTGGAGGATGACGTGATTGCACCATCCACATCCCCATACAATGCAGGGGTAGTTTTGTTACGCAAACCAAGTGGAGAACACAGGTTGTGTATAGATTACCGACTTCTGAACAGTCATACACAATTTCAGGTGGAACCTTTGCCGAATCCAACTCAGCTATTCGCTAGGCTCCATAAGGCTCGGTACTTTTCAAAGGTGGATCTGAGTCGGGGGTACTATCAGATACCAGTCAAACCGGAGATTCGACCACTGTTAGCTTTCAGTACACCCAGTGGACACTACGAATTCAAGGTCATGCCCTTTGGACTCAGCAATGCACCCAGTGTGTTTACACGCATGATGGGGACTTTACTAGATCCGTTACAGGATCCATCCATCATCTCATTCATGGATGATATTCTGATTTCCAGTGACAGCTTGGATGACCACTTACAATCCTTGGAGAGAGTGTTTAAGAGGCTCAAGGAAGCAGGGCTTACTGCTCGTCCAACCAAGTGCATGATTGGTTACCAGACTCTGGAATTTCTAGGTCACACCATCACTCCAGGACACATTGTTCCAGAAGAGAAGAACCTAGAGAAAATCAGAAATGCACCAAGGCCAAAAACGAAGAAGGATGTGCGATCTTTTCTCTCGTTGTGTGGGTTCTACCACAAATTTATCCCACATTTCACGGAACTGGGAGCTCCGTTGACGGAAACCTTGAAAAAGGGATTACCGGATCAAATCATTTGGACACCAGAATGTAAGAATGCCTATAGTCAGTTAAAGGAGGCCTTGGTCAGCAAACCTGTATTACAGATCCCTGACCTTTCCAAACCATTTGTGTTGAGAACGGATGCGAGTGCGATTGGAATTGGAGCCGCCTTGTTACAGGAAGGAAAAGACGATGCTTCGGTTTTGAAACCTGTGGCATACGCAAGTAAGAAACTTCTACAGGCGGAGAGGAATTATCCAACTGTCGAGAGAGAGTGCTTGTCCCTCGTATGGGCAGTGCAAAAATTTCAGCCATATTTGTATGGAGTTAAGTTTCGGGTCCAGTCAGATCATCAGCCCCTGATGTTCCTGGCTACTTCTCAGAAGCTCAACGCCCGTTTGATGCGGTGGTCGTTGTTACTTCAACCATATAATTTCACAGTAGAGTACATTCCGGGGAAGGAGAATGTTGGAGCGGATTTCTTGTCAAGACACCCAGCTCCTGAAGAAGAGGAATGAATCATCTGGATTTAACTCATGGTGGAGAAGAGTGAGATGGACTACTCTCTTAAGAGGGGGCCTATGTCACGAGCTCGCCATGAGTTAACCAGATAATAATACCGACGTTTGCTTGGCGTATATTTTCTAGGCCACAACAGTCGTACTAACAGAGTAAACACAGCTGCACAGGTTACATCGTGTCAGCCCATAAACACATTTGGTGGTGAGTGAGAAGGAAGGGATACAATGCGTTGGCAGTTTATACACATTTAGAATCACATAGCCTTGCCCGGCTCAGTACATGGAACAGCCCTGTCTGTCAGTTATAGTTCCGGACATCAGGCGAAATGGCTGCTGGGATTGTCACCACTGAACAGAAGCTTGACAGTTTGTCAACAGTCAGAGACAAACCGGAATTGGCAGCGAGAGACAGGAAACAGTACATCTGTCAAGTCTTGTTTCCGGAACATCGAGAAGATTGACAGCGTGTTGGGAAAAACTCTTTGTTGGAACTGTACAGTAACTCTCTAGATTGTTTTGGATGTCACAACCAGTGATGACAAATCTAACATTAATGGAGCCAGGGAGGATGGATCCCTGACAGGAGATGATCTGCCACTGTGCCACCTGTGTGGGGGCATAAAGGAGAACGTCACGTGGCCAACTTTGGTAGTTTGCCATATAAACCCGAGTTGGGATCAACTAGGGGGGAGTTGACCAAGAACCGTGGATTATGATGGACGTGTTTGTGGGAGAGCTCTACAGTGTTAGATTAATTTAACATTAACTAGCATGTGCCGTTATGGCAAAGTGTAGTAGCCATCCCGGGAATGAGGCGGTTTTTACATAAGGTAGTCAATATAGTCTATTAGTTCTAATTAATATAGACTGTAGCCTTGGTAAACTATAGTGTGATGATTAGCACTGTTAGTGGAAACTAGTTAGAGTAGAATAGTGATATTAGCTCTGCTAGTTAAGAATAGATTAGTGAAGTGTTGATAAGCTTTACTAGTTGAGAATTGAGTAATGAGGGATAATTGGGATCTTCCCGTAGGTGTCCCTGGTGGGCGGGGTTCCGCATTCTGTTTGCTGACTTTTCCTTTGTCATCGCCTGATTCGACTCTAGGTGGGTAGCTAATCTGCTCTATGACTAAGTCTAGTTAGCTTAAGATCATTAAGCAAGGTGATAGGCTTACACTCAGCCGAAAGGATCAGTGACTAGTACTATCACCAGATGTGTTGTTTCTATCCTAGGTTCCCTACCAGATCCAAGGAAACTCAACAAGTTTTTGGGAAAAAATCAAAACCCATTAGGAAGAACACCAGTTCAAGAGTCACTAGAGTTGCATACAGAAACGTAACTTACGCTAGAAGGAAATTGATTCATCAAAGAGAGTGATGCATATTGATGCACCACACAGCATTAGACAGTAGTAACGAACCGAGAACCGGCTAAGAGTACCTAGTGTTAGTACAGCAACAATTAACATTAGAAATTAGCACTTATGGACTGAATGGTTCGATGTGCAACGAGGATGATCTGTCGACTAACTAACTAACTAACTAACTGCGTACACACTACAAAAGACTTGTGCAGTTTGTTAAGGAACGTTAGGAACGGACATTGTGTAGAGTGCAACCAGTCCCTGATTAACTCTTAATACCACCGGTGTCTATTTCGGATGTTCATGAAATTGGATTACCAGAGGTCTACAGAGGCAAAGCAGTATCCGGCAAGATGGTTTCGGCAACGGGTGAGGAGTACATGTTCTGACGTAACGTGCTGTGGTCTATCTTTGCTGGGATCAGCTGACTGGGTTGCTGTCTGGGAGTCAGAGTCTACACACTTTATAGAACACGTCACACATTTTCTTCACATACACGTCTTATATACGTTACACTTTTATTTTAATAAATTAATCTTTATTAATTTTTAGAAGCAAGAGTTGTTGAGTATGTTGCGTTGGGAAAGTATGAGAAGGGGGCATAGTACGACAGTGAGAGAGTGATAGGAAAAGGTGTCCATAGGCTGATGGAGTGTGTTGGACGGAAGCTGGTGGATTCTCCAGAATATTGAGAGGGAAAAAAAATATTATAATGTGGGTGTCGACTCTCTTCACTCCAGGGACGACACTGTAAAGGAGGACACGACAGAATGCATAGTGAGAAAAACTGGAAGACACTTGGAACCCTTCACCATAAGATCCGGAGTACAACAAGGTTGTGTCCTGTCCCCTCTCTTGTTCATAACCTATATAGACAGCACATGTAAAGAAACCGGCCAAACAAAGACCACAAGAACACAGCAAGACGAACAGAACACAGAAGAAGGATAATCGGCAAATTACACCATTAAAGAACTCCTATTTGCGGATAATCAAGCACTAATAGCAAAATTAGAAGCAGAATTACAAGACCAAGTGAACAGTCTAAATGAAACATGTAGGGAACATAACATGAAAATTAGCACAAGTAAAACTGAAGTAATGACTATAACCAAAGAAGAAAAAAACAACAATGATTCACCTAAACGAACATCCCCTGAAACAAGAGCTTCAAGTACCTAGGAAGTATAAAATCAATCAATCAATCATGGCAAATCAGAAGACGAAATCGAAATAGATGCAATAATGGCAAACCTGCTCATTGGACAAATGGCACCATTACTAAAGAACAAACATCATCATTCATTGGCACCTTGCCGTCTTGACAGACGATAGTTTGTTACATTATGCTTCAAAAAGGCATAATAACTACAACCCATGGCAGTAGCGAATGTGACTGATAAGGTCAATTTGCACTGTAAATGTTCATCCACAGTGGATGCATGTGAACACATGGTTATTTCCACCATCATGCACCATCTTACGTCTCACACGCTCGGTGTGTGACTTATCTGCAATAATTTTCTCCTTTTTCTTTATTCCATTTCTGATATTTGCCCTCCACGCAACACGTTCAGCAGTGACTTGCTCCCAATGTGCATTATCAATGCCTGTATCAATCATGTCCCGCTTACACACATCTTTGTATCGTAGTAGAGGCCGACCCTGAGATCTCTTACCAATCTGTAATTCATCAAAAAAGATCTCCTTTGGTATTCTACCATCATCCATCCTCCTAAGATGTCCTATCCATCTAAGTCTACGAAGACTGAGCATGGAATAAACCGTCACACAACCTGATCTTTCCAATACTTTAGCATTTGTGATTTTGTCTTGCCACTTAATACCAAGTATTCTTTGCAGACACCGCATATGACAGCTGTTTAAACGTTTCTCTTGGTGTTAATAAGTTGCCCAGGCTTCACTGCCATAAAGAAGAGTACTAAACTAAAAAGAAGAGTAAAAAAAGTCGACTTTTTAAAAAGAAGAGTACTAAGGACACAGGCTTGATAGATATAGCAGAGTCGCCCACCATTAGGACTAACTGCCTCAGGGGGGCCAAAGGCAGCCGTGTCGTATAGAAGATGGAGTCGCATTTCTTAACGTTAACTCTCAATTCAAATGACGTGAACAAAAGTCTGCAGCATCTCAGTCTCGTCGTTTATTGTTCCTCTATACCAAAAGGGTAGTGCTTCAAGATGGTATACAAAGTTGGCATACAAATATCCAAGCCATCAGTAGGCGTACAAAAGGCAATGGTTTCTTGTTTAAAAATACTAAGCATGCTCAAACTCAATCATGCTTCTTGTCTTGACGATGGTAAAACGGCTTCTGTCCCATAATTAACTTGTCGTCACCCTACGACACGCTCATTGCCACCTCAAGCCACGGTGCTCACCCGTGCACTGCTGACTAATCTTTACATTGCGCAGCACCTATTTTTAATTCAACCTATAATGTCATATAATCACTATAACAGTTACACTGTTATAATAGACAAGGACTTTTGTTTTGGCAGTAAACTTCTTGTTCTCCCAGACTTTTTCTTAGCCTGTTCATTGTGTGTTGCTGCCTTATCAATCCTGATGTCGATTTCCTGATCTAGGGATAATTTGCTATTTACCTCTGATCCTAGATATGTAAAATGGTCTACTATCTCTAGTTCGGCATCGTCAATAAAGATTGATGGTACCCCATGTGCACCTTGCGACATTATCTGTGTCTTCTTTTTGCTAATTGTTAAACCAAATTCAGAACAAGCATTGGAGAATGCAGATAGCAGATGTTGTAATTCTTCCTCAGAGTGGGTCATAACTGCAGCATCATCTGCAAAAAACAACTCTCTGATCAGTACCCTCCTAATTTTGGTCTTGGCCTTCAATCTCTGAGCATTATAGAGGCTGCCATCTGAGCATGAGTGAATGTATATACCACCATCCTGACCACGAAAGGCATATTTCAGTAGAAGTGAAAAGTATATTCCAAAGAGGGTGGGAGCTAGTACACAACCTTGCTTAACTGCACTCTTGATTTCAAACTCTTCTGAAGTTGCATCATCAAACTTGATTATACCCTTCATGCCTGTGTGGAACGATTCCACAATAGACAGAAGAGTTGATGGGCAGCCAATCTTCTTTAGTGCCTTGAACAGACCCTCACAATTGACCAAATCAAATGCTCTTTTGAGGCTGATGAAGGCAATAAACAGTGGTTGATTCTGTTCACAGTATTTTTCTTGCATTTATCACAATGAGAATATCATATCAATGGTAGACCGTTTCTGTCGAATGCCACACAGTGATTCGGGGTAGACTTGATCTCCTAGGATTTGAAGTCTGCGAAGAACAAATTCGGCAAATACTTTCCCAACAATACACAGAAGTGAGATACCTCTATAGTTGTTGCAGTCGCTCCGATCGCTCTTCTTGTACAGTGTTATGATGCTTGAATCTTTGAAATCCTGTGGGACCTGTCCTTCTCGCCAGCATAGCTCTATTAGCTGGTGGATCTGTAGAGTGAGTGTGTCTCGCCCACTCCTGATAACCCTTAATGGAATCCCATCCTTACCTGGAGCCTTGCCAGATGCAAGTTCATTTATAGCAGACTTAACCTCTGTTATGATGGGAAGTGTGTCCAGGTAGTCATGAGTTGGTAGGGCCTCTATGGCGTTGAGGGCATCATCCGCTAGTTTGGTCTCACTTGAGTAAAGCTCTAAATAGTGCTCTACCCATCTATCCATCTGCTGTTTCTTATCAGTGATGATTTCTCCAGACAAGCTTTTCAATTCAAAGCACTTATCAGGATCGTGGGTGTTAATAATATTAATCCTGGGGCTAGATTTGTATTTAGCTGAGTAGATTATCTTTGGTCTCAGTCTAATCCTTGCAACAACCAAAGAATGATCCGTATCAGAACTGTGATAACTTTGAGTTAATTATGTTTGGTTCAGATGTTGTCTCCGTGTGATGATGAAGTCCATCTGATGCCAATGGCCAGATCTTGGATGTTTCCATGTGACCTTATGCAATTTTGTTTTAAACAAGGAGTTTGTAATACATAGGTAATTTCTGGTGCAATGCTCCAGTAGCCTTTGGGTAAGGCTTCTCTGTGTGTGTTCCCTTGTGATATTTCAGACTTCCAGCATGAGTAAAAGCAGCACAGCAAACATCACATTTGTAAGGTTTCTCTCCTGTATGTGTTCTCTTGTGATATTTCAAATTGTCAGAGCGAGGAAAAGAAGCACTACAAACATCACACTTGTAAGGTTTCTCTCCTGTATGTATTCTCTTATGTTTCTTTAGATTGCCAGCTTCAGTAAAAGAAGCACCACAAACATCACACATGTATGGTTTTTCTCCTGTATGTATTCTCTTATGTTTCTTCAGACAGCCAGCTTCAGTAAAAGAAGCACCACAAACATCACACTTGTAAGGTTTCTCTCCTGTATGTGTCCTCTTGTGGTATTTCAATCCGTCAGGGCGAGTAAAAGAAGCACCACAAACATCACATTTGTAAGGATTCTCTCCTGTATGTGTCATCTTGTGGTATTTCAAACCGTCAGGGCGAGTAAAAGAAGCACCACAAATATCACACTTGTAAGGATTCTCACATGTGTGTGATCTTTTATGGATTTTCAGATTAGCAGCTTGAGTAAAAGAAGCACCACAATCATCACATTTGTAAGGTTTCTCTCCTGTATGTGTTCTCTTGTGGCAATTCAAACTGCCATCGTGAGTAAAAGAAGCACCACAAACATCACATTTGTAAGGTTTCTCTCCTGTATGTGTTCTCTTGTGGCATTTCAAACTGCTAGCGTGAGTAAAAGAAGCACCACAAACATCACACTTGTAAGGTGTCTCTCCTGTATGTATTCTCTTATGTTTCTTCAGATAGCCAGCTTGAGTAAAAGAAGCAGCACAAACATCACACTTGTAAGGCTTCTCTCCTGTATGTATTCTCTTATGTTTCTTCAGACAGCCAGCTTCAGTAAAAGAAGCACCACAATCATCACATTTGTAAGGTTTCTCTCCTGTATGTATTCTCTTGTGGCATTTCAAACTGCCAGAATGAGAAAAAGAAGCACCACAAACATTACATTTGTAAGGTTTCTCTCCTGTATGTGTTCTCTTGTGGCATTTCAAACTGCCAGCATAAGTAAAAGAAGCACCACAATAATCACATGTGTAAGGTCTCTCTCCTGTATGTATTCTCTTATGTTTCTTCAGACAGCCAGCTTCAGTAAAAGAAGCACCACAAACATCACACTTGTAAGGTTTCTCTCCTGTATGTCTTCTCTTGTGGGCCTTCAGACTGCCAACCTGAGTAAATGAAGCACCACAAATATCACATTTGTAAGGTTTCTCGACTGTATGTGTTCTCTTGTGGCATTTCAAACCACCAGTGTGAGTAATAGAAGGACCACAAACATCACATTTGCAAGGTTCCTCTCCTGTATGTATTCTCTTATGTTTCTTCAGATAGCCAGCTTCAGTAAAAGTAGCACAACAAATATCACATTTGTAAGATTTCTCTCTTGTATGTGTTCTCTTGTGGCATTTAAAACTGCCAGCGTGAGTATAAGAAGCACCACAAACATCACACTTGTAAGGTTTTTCTCCTGTATGTATTCTCTTATGTTTCTTCAGATAGCACGCTTCAGTAAAAGTAGCACCACAAACATCACATTTGTAAGGTTTCTCTCCTGTATGTATTTTCTTATGTTTCGTCAGATAGCCAGCTTCAGTAAAAGAAGCACCACAATCATCACACTTGTAAGGTTTCTCTCCTGTATGTATTCTCTTGTGGGTCTTTAGATGGCCAGCTTGAGTAAAAGAAGCACCACAATCATCACACTTGTAAGGTTTCTCTCCTGTATGTGTTCTCTTGTGGTTCTTCAGATTGCCGGTTCCAGCAAAAGAAGCACCACAATCATCACACTTGTAAGGTTTCTCTCCTGTATGTATTCTCTTGTGATTCATGTGTTTTTGGCACTCTAGATGGTCATCTTGAATCAAAAGACTATCCGTATCCCATTCATTACATTTGTTTGACATCCCTTCACTGTGTGTTCTTTTATATCTGTCAATACAAACATTTGAGCTAGAAATATCAGGCAAGTCTCTTGTTTGAGTTTTTTTAGAGCTATAACTGACATAATCAAAAATGTCATCAAGAGAATTTTCAAAGCTCTGTGTATGTTTTTCTTGTGTTTCCTTAATTTGCTGCTGACAATTCTCAACAGCCAGAGATAGTTCATTGTTTGTATCAATCACAGAAGACACATTTTCTGACATTTGACAACAGTTTTCAAGTTTTACTGTTGCCTTACAACTTGTCTCAGCCATTATTGATTCTGAGTTGTGTACTGTCATTTCTTGAATAATGCTACCCCCTACTATGTCTACCATTTTACTGACTCTGTGACTTCTGTCCTCACAGAGAACATCTGATAGTTCTTGTTTCACAACCTTCATGTCTATGCTGTCATATGGCCACTTTTGTGAATTCTCTTGAATGGAATGGTAAGGACTCTTTGGAGACCAAGAGTGTATTTCTGAAATAGACCAAAGTAAATAGTTAATATCCTCATGAATATACCAGGTAGTGATTGTGAACAGATGTGTTCACATTGCAGCTATAGAAATCAATTTCAAGTGAACGAAAGATGGAGAAGATGAATGATTAATGTGCTCATGTATGATCTATGCTGATGTAAGATCTAAGCTGATGTATGATGTAGGCTGATGTATGATCTAAGTTCACGATGATATAAGCTGATGTTAGATCTAGGCTGATGTATGATTAAGTTCAGGAATGATCTAAGCTGATGCATAATCTCAGTTCAGGTATGATCTAAGCCAGTGGTTCTCAAATCGGTGGGGAATTCCCCCCCCCCAGGGGGGAATTTTAGGGTTTCCAGGGGGGGAATGAAGACCATTTTAAGATCGCGTTAATACAAGAACCGATTACTTGATATTGTTTTTCCCTTCATACTTTAGTTAAGTACGTCTCATCCTTCTAAAATTCATTTTATAAAGTCAGTAGACCCACAAATAATGTTTTATGTAGATGTCTAAACTTGTTTTAGTATGTGCTATTAAATTTACCTTACATTTTTACGTATACTGTGTAGGGGTGGGAGGATTTTTAGATAGGAAATATGAAAGGGAGGAATGATGTTCTGAAAATATGGTGAAAGGGGGGGGGGGGGGCAAATTTTTTTATAGGAAGGGGGGGAATGACGTTCTGAAAATATGGTGAAGGGGGGCACAGGCCAAAAAAAGTTGAGAAACACTGATCTAAGCTAAAGTATGATCTAGACCGATGTATGATCTAAGCTGATGTATGTTCTAAGTTCATGATGATATAAGCTATGTATGATGTAAGTTTTTCTCAGGTTTTAGTCAGATATGTCTAACTTACTGTATGACAAGACGGTACTACCTGCTTTCTGTTAGCACCAATTGTTGGGTGGCACTCACCAAACCCAACACCCCACATTGTTCCAACGGCTTCAGGTGGAGGAGCGCAATTGGGAGGGTACAAGCCTTATCCTGGTGCGAGGAAATGCAACCTAAAGACAAAATGTCATGACAGGGCAGAACAGGCCCTAAGCCTTGGTTGGCAGCTGGTCTAGGATCGAAGCTCTGACAGGCAGACAGAGCATTGCTCTACTGATCCGGCAGCTTCTGCAGCTTGTCTTGTTCAATATGTATTGGTGTCACCTTTCTGGAGTAAACTAGGCAGGCCAAGAGATGGATCATGCTGCAACTTGTCAATTGGCATAGACATGGTTTTATTCTATGAGGAGTTAGACTCTGTGGTCAAGGCAGTATCTGACAACATTTATATACTGGATGATTTCAATGCTCGTGTGGGCAAGGACTCGAGGTCATGACCAGTGTACCTTGGAAAATACAACGGTCACATGAATGACAATGGGCAAAGGCTGCTGGAGCACTGCACTAGAAACGATTTATGTATTACAAACTAATTTTTTTAAACAAAAGAGCAGCATAAGGTCACATGGAAACAACCAAGATGTGGCTATTAGCATCAGCTAGACTTCATCATCACACAGAGACAACATTTTAATCAAACATCATTAACTCAAAGTTACGACAGTGGTTTGTATCAACAGTGGCTGTGTCACCAGGACAGCAAGCCGTCCAGGCGATGAGGACAGTGCTATTGATCTGGCGCTGGTTTCACCTTCACTCACTACAGTGTGTAGATGGGGTATCCTAGGACACCACGGCAGTGACCACAACCCTTGCAGCATATTGGTAGAGAAAGGCAGAACCAGGCAGCACAAGCTAAAGGTAAAGACTTTCCAGTATGACAGTACAGGGCAAGATGTGGTGAGTAAAATAAGATGTGACAAGCGCAGAAAGCTTCAGGGAAGGAAAAAAAGCTGGGAGCAGCTACCTTGGTGGAATTTCAAGGTGGAGAAGGCTTGGGTGGATAAGCGTAGTGCTGTAAAGAGATGGCAAAATGCCAAGAAGAACAGAGCTGGTCATCCTAGTCCCTGCATGCACTTAGAAAGAGAGATGCACACAAAAGTAAGCCATTTAAAAAAACTGGTCAAGGTGGTTAAAAGCGAAAAATGGGCAGAGGTGTGTCAAAGAGTAAGCACAGACAAGTCACTGAAATTGTTCTGGCGACTACATAAAAGCATGAGTGGTGTAGTCAAGAATAAGAGCATTTCTGACTTCCAAGGTGCTGACCTCATCTGGCAGAGGACTGACGAGGACAAGGGCAAAGCCCTCTTTGAACGCTATCTAGAGCAGAGCAACCAGACAGACATGGGAGGCCGAAATCTAGCCAAGGAGGTCACCTCAGATACGTGCAAGGCCCAGAACACTTCGGATGAAGACACAGTGACAGTGAAAGAAATCAAGGCTGTACTTCGACGATCAAAAAACAGCACTCCAGGCCCTGATGGCATAAGATACGACGACATCAATACGTGTACCGACAATGAGCTAGAGAAACTAGCAGACATGTACAACAACAGTATAGAGAGTGCTAGCATCAAGGAGGAGTGGTTACACAGCTATCTGATTCCCTTGCCGAAGCCTGACAAAGACCACAAAAAAATTCAGGGATATCGAATTATAACCATGCAGAATACAATAGGCAAGCTGCTGGAGAAGGTAATTTCCAGGAAAATATCAAGCCAGCTAGAGAGGCAAGGTGTTTTCCCACCTACCCTGGCTGGGTACTGTCCAAAAAGAGAAACCTGGACCAATGCAGCAGTCTTTGCCCATGATGTCTATGAAAGTTTCCACTCAGGCATTGAAACCTTTGCTGCAGCGATTGATCTTGAGGACACATACAACAGAGTACCATTGGATTTTTTAATGCTTCAGCTTCTTGAACTAAACGTAAGTCCATTCCTCCTTAGTTGGATCGCTGCAGCCCTCTTCCAACGGAAAGAAGTTTTTAGATGTGGCAGTTGGACTTCGGAACCAACAACAATATATCCTGGCCTACCACAGGGATCACCATTATCTCCGGTACTGTTCAACGCCTACAGTGAGAATCACCAGTGAGCAGATCACTGGACCTGGCAGGACATTGTCATATGCCGATGATGTTTTAGTGTATCGTCAGGGTAAGGATAGAGAGCAGGTTGCTGTGGAACTACAAACCGAACTCAAACGCATAAGTACTTGGTGTGATGAAACTGGGGCAATGGTCAGCCCAACAAAGGCAACAGTGACTTGGTTCTCGTTGAATAATCATATTGTCAACACTCCAACACCAACTGTAATGCTGTGTTCAGAGACGGTGGAAAGAACGCAGGCAATTAATTTCCTGGGGATATGGTTTGATCGAAGCCTTGCTTATAATGAGCACATAGACCAGGTGATAACAAAGGTCAAGCGGGGTTTGGCTGCGATGCGGGTGATAGCGGCAGCAAACTGTGAGCAGCGCCATCTATGTCTTCTGTACGAGGGGCTGGCCATGTCTGTTTTGGAGTATGCAATGGCAATCCTGACACTCAGCCGTAAGCAGATAGAAAGGATGGAAAGGATACAGAATGAAGCTATGCGCATTATTCTTGGATGTACAAGAGATACAGCATGCAGGGCGATGCGCTACCTTCTTGATTTTCCAACCATTGAAGAGAGAATACAAGTTTGCAGGGCACGCGCCTACCTCAGAGTTAACGCAAACACACAACATCCACCGCATAGTGAAATTATGAAGGTGAAGGGCAGCAGGTTAAAAAGAGGACTGTCGTGGATGGGTCAAGCCGAAGACATTCTTCAACAGGTGTGTTCACTTGAGGACTTAGAACCTGGCGAGGAGTGGATGCAAGTGCCAACAGATTTCTGCACATCCTTTTCAGTTTGCATCCAACTAGATAGAAAATGCAGACAAGAAAATCTGGCTGCTGTGGAGGCTGAAGTACAAGCGTTGATTTTCGAGAATTCGCTAGACGGTGATGCCGTCATCTACACAGATGGGTCGGTCGTCCGACATGTGAGAAGCTCATGGGCCTTTATAGCTCGGGCCGGAGGGAGAATTGTGAAGGAGGACTCTGGTGCTTTCACTGAAACCACAAGTAGCCTGACTATGGAAGTCATGGCAGTAAGTAAAGCAATAACATGGCTCGAGACATAGACATTCACTAGGGCATGTTTCCTTAGCGACTCAATGAACATGATCAAGAGGATAGAGGAGGGGTCGATCCGAAGAGAATGGTTGCTGCCTCTGGAGCGGTCTCGGCTGACAAAGATTAGTTTCATCTTCGTGCCAGGGCATGCGGGAGTACAAGGAAATGAGCGGGCTGACAAGCTCGCAGGTGAGGCTACTGTGGAGGGTGGACGCGCCATGGACCAGGCTGACATTTTGAATGCTCTACGAGAAGTAAGACTCTTCCGTGAACCAAGTGATGACTGTGAATCTACAACCATGGCCAGACTGCGAGAACAGAAAATTAAAAGAGGGGTGGCCAAACAAGAACACTACGCAGGAAGCCAAAGAAGATTGATAAACCAACAAAGAACTGGCGTCGTTAGCCGCTACACGCTGCGGGATTTGCTGAGGAGGGGATCCGAGCACTTATGGACTGAATGGTTCGATGTGCAATGAGGATGATCTGTTGACTAACTAACTAACTACGACAGTGCTGATTGTGATACTGATCATTCTTTAGTTGTTACTAGGGTTAGACTAAGACCAAAGAGAATCTACATGACTAAACACAAATCTAGCCCCAAGATAAATATTATTAACACCCAAGATCCTGATAAGTGCTTTGAGTTCTAACAGCAACTTGAAGATGCTTTCACTGATACATCAGAAAATTGCACAGCAAGTGAAAAGTGGGGTAAACTTAAGGAAACTCTTTATAAAACAGCAGTAGGGGTTTACGGCACTGTGGATCATAAGAGGCAGGACTGGTTTGCGGCAAAAAGCCAGACACTGCAGCCCTTGATTGATAAGAAGAAGATAGCTCTCTTAAGAAACGAGTTCCTCGCACCGCCGAAAATGGTTGCATGAGGCAAGACGTCAGTTCTGCCTTTGTTGTGCCCAGCTCAGACGAAGGAAATCTCCATTGGCCTCGACCGGGTCCCCTCTTTGTTCGCCTTCATTCTGGCTACATCCACTATGGCTGCCAACTCAGTAAGGGCTTTGTTGTGCCGCCACGTAAATCGGCCTTGGGTCAGGGCGACCTTACATGCGGACAGTACGCTGTCACAGACTTACTGTTACTCTTTCTCACACATGTGGGTCGATGACAGGTAATGTATAATCTCTCACACAATAACTTACTCGGAGGGAGGCTCCTGGTCCGTCCCAAATCAGGAACGTTTAATTTTAAACAAGAGCATCACAATTATAATATAGACAGCTCATTATACGAATGTAGCACCAATGCAACACAATCGTGTCGGTACAGGAAACATGATATTTCACAAATATGTACACTCAATAATCTATGTACAAACCCTTATGCTAACATACAGTCTAGCCATTACGTTCACGCGGCACACAGCTCATCTCTATCTCACTCAATCAGAGCACGCCCTTGGTCTCACAGTTATACAGCTCATCTTCTAGCAATTACACAACTCGTAGCTCGTAAATAACTTTCATTCGTCTTCCATGTCAGCTTCACTCAGTCCTCTCTCAAACATGTCCGTCTCCGTCGCTAGTCTTGCACAGTCTGTCTCGTCTTTGTCCAGTCTGTCCTACCACGTGTCCTGTGGCCACGTGTTTCATGTCGGACCTCTCTTAGTCTGTTCGTCTCGAGTGTTTACTGTGTTGCGGTCCAACTGTCCCTGACCTCTCGGTGTTTGTCAACAGTCGTGACCTTTCCCAACACTATCATACCTGTCTCATGTGCCAGTCCCTGTCAACTGACTGTCTGTCTTCTATGCCTATCCTGTTGGCTCAGTCTGTTGGGTCTATACATCATTAGATCTCTGACATATGTGTTCCGCTGTCTGAACCATTTGAACCTTTGTACAGAGGGGACACAACGGGTTGGTGGTTTCCCCCCACTTGACCAAGTTGGCAGCTGATGGCAAGACATCGTAGAGGGATTGGATGGCCAAACTTAGGCGCAGTGGTGCACTACCAATGACATAGCCACAATCCCAAGTTGGGTTACGTCAACAGATGTATGATCTAAGATCATGATGATAATAAGCTGATGTATGATCTAAGTTCGTGATGATATAAGTTGATGATCTAAGTTCGTGATGATATAAGTTGATATATGCTCTAAGTTCATGATGATAAAAGCAGATGTATGATCTAAGTTCATGATGATGTAAGCTGATCCATAATCTAAGTTCATGATGATATAAGCTGATGTATAATCTAAGTTCAGGTATGATCTAAGCTGAAGAATGATCTAAGTTCATGATGATATAATTTATAAGCTAATGAATGAATGATCTATGTTCATGATGATGTAAGCTGATGTATGATTAAGTTAAGGAATGATCTATGCTGATGTATGATCTCAGTTCAGGTATGATTTCAGTTAATGTATGATCTAAGCTGATGTATGATCTAGGCTGATGTACAATCTGTGTTCATGATGATGTAAGCTAATGAATGATCTAAGTTCATGATGATGTAAGTTGATATATGCTCTAAGTTCATGATGATCTAAGCTGATGTATGATCTAAGTTGATGTAAGCTCTAAGTTGATGATGATGTAAGCTGATGTATGATCTAAGTTCATGAGGATATAAGCTGATGTATGATCTGTGTTCATGATGATGTAAGCTGATGCATGATCTGTATTCACAATGATGTAAGCTAATGAATGATCTAAGTTCATGATGATATAAGCTATTGAGTTATCTAAGTTCATGATGATGTAAGCTGATGTATGATCTAAGTTCATGATGATGTAAGGTGATGTATGCTCTAAGTTCATGATGATATAAGCTGATGTATGATCTGTGTTTATGATGATGTAAGCTAATGAATGATCTAAGTTCATAATGGCATAAGTTGATATATGATCTAAGTTTATGATGATGTAAGCTGATTTATGATATAAGTTCATGATGATATAAGTTAATGTATAATCTAAGTTTGGGTATGATCGAAGCTGATGAATGATCTAAGTTCTTGATGATATAAGCTAATGAATGATCTAAGTTCATGATGATGTAAGCTGATGTATGATTAAGTTTAGGAATTTAGGAATGATCTAAGCTGACGTATGATCTCAGTTCAAGCATGATCTAGGCTGATATATGATCTAAGTTCATGATGATATAAGCTGGTGTATGATCTAAGTTCATGATGATATAAGATGATGTATGATCTAAGTTCATGATGATGTAAGCTGATTTATGATATAAGTTCATGATGATATAAGTTAATGTATAATCTAAGTTTGGGTATGATCGAAGCTGATGAATGATCTAAGTTCTTGATGATATAAGCTAATGAATGATCTAAGTTCATGATGATGTAAGCTGATGTATGATTAAGTTTAGGAATTTAGGAATGATCTAAGCTGACGTATGATCTCAGTTCAAGCATGATCTAGGCTGATATATGATCTAAGTTCATGATGATATAAGCTGGTGTATGATCTAAGTTCATGATGATATAAGCTGATGTATGATCTAAGTTCATGATGATGTAAGCTGATTTATGATATAAGTTCATGATGATATAAGTTAATGTATAATCTAAGTTTGGGTATGATCGAAGCTGATGAATGATCTAAGTTCTTGATGATATAAGCTAATGAATGATCTAAGTTCATGATGATGTAAGCTGATGTATGATTAAGTTTAGGAATTTAGGAATGATCTAAGCTGACGTATGATCTCAGTTCAAGCATGATCTAGGCTGATATATGATCTAAGTTCATGATGATATAAGCTGGTGTATGATCTAAGTTCATGATGATATAAGATGATGTATGATCTAAGTTCATGAGGATGTAAGCTGATGTATGATCTGAGTTCATGATGATGTAAGCTAATGAATGATCTAAGTTCATGATGATGTAAGCTAATTGTGACAAGATGACAAGAATCCCATATCGTTTTTATTAGATTGGGATATCCCTCAGTAACCCCTGTATGTATTTGTGTATTATTTTGTATTGTTATCTATATATCCATATATTAGCTAAGATCGTCTTTGTTGGGTGTATGAATATACCTAAATATATATCTAGATATATAATAAGATTTATTCTAATAGTTAGAAGTAAATGTATTGTAGAATTTGTGTAAACGCCAAGAAACCAAATCAGGCTGAACATTATATTTAGTTTGGCTTGAATTTAATTTGGCCACAGAAAGTCTCGAAGGAACTCTTCTGTTAGAGAAGAGAAGCCTGTAATCGTTCATTTTGATCACAATACCGGATGGCGGAAGGACGTGGCAAGTCCGCTGGCAAGAAGAAACCCTTGTGCGGGTGTTAGAAACCTTTAACCTGGCTCTTGTTAAGCTGTACATACTTCTAATCACCATAGTAAAAGCCAGTGCCCGCCTTCTCACCCAATAGATCCGATCAAACCAAGTTGCAGGGTAGGTTAATAAGAATTTTGTTAACATTTCTCTGCATGTGTCAATATGCCGGGGAAATCTAAAGGCCGTGCCAATCGAGAATAGATATTGATAACTACTAGTAGAATTAGTACAATGTTTGTGTCACCATGCTTGCCGACAAGGGACAATGCAAAGCACAGCACCCACGCATGGCATTAAACATGGCTAGACTTAATCGAAAATAAGAGATGCAGACCGGCTGAAATAAAACCTGATTTATTCAGTAGACGATTAGAGTTAAGATATATTAATTATGTGCTTAGCTTAAGAACTAACATATTTCTTTAGATAATATATCTATATATTAGTCGAAGGAATGAGTTCAGAGAATAAATAAGTTACTTAATTATTATTTATTAATCTTTATCTCAGCAGAGTCAGATTACTAACACATGGTCCAATATCGCCCACTTAACTAAAATCAACCCTGGGGGAATTCTCCAGCCCCAATATCGTTCTTGTTTATAGTGAAAGTAATCTTAAGCTAAGCTAAGAAATCTTCTGAATAATTAATTATGTTTTAAGGAAGATAATTGCTAGAATTACAACTCATGACTATGGAAGATTGTAACAAAACGCCAGTGGCCCATGTCCTCATGTCTTCTTTGGGTTTGGGAAAACAGTGGGAAACAGCTTTCGGGAACCCTCAGTTCTCTTATCCGCTCAATTCCCCTGTAAGATAGTTCTCTTGGTTACTTTTACAACCCGATCTTCATAAGAGAACTCTTAGAAGTCTGACTTTTCTTTGGGAAAACCCGATAGGGCGCCTTGCACCAAATACACACTAGTGCAACTTCTTGGGCAAGCAATGTCCGTTTAAAACACCTACCGTTTGTAATCTGCATCATGTATTGAAAATTTAATGATTTTTACAGATTAAGTGCAGCAGTCTGGTGTAAGAAAGGTCAGGTTGGGTTTTAATTAGTCCTGCCAGACCTTGGCCTATAAATTTCTGTTGTCTCGACTGGTGAGACGAATTGGCGAAAAGCCAGTCATGCCATATTGGGAGTGGGTTGACCGTTGGCCAATCTAGCTAAGAGTCTTGTTCTTGGCATGGCCTGGGAACGAATCTGAGCAATATATTGCTCCAGATGATTTCGCTTGTTCTTTGCAGCAGATGGGCGGGTGCTATCTTTCTTCCTACGGCCTGAACTCTGTATAGTGGCATCTTTCATTTGAATATAAACATAACATATCCACGGAATGCCGGAAGGAGGGGAGGGCTCTGTGTGGAAGGGTTCCAACCATCTATGTTCTGTCTTCTTGATGCGGAAGAGGGTTTACAATGTGCTATCTCTTTCGTCTTTTGGCAGATAGGGTAGCCAAGTGGGCCGAATAGTTACGGGTCGTTAAGATGATGCCAGAGATATAAATAGATCTCTCTATCTCACTGAGAGAACCTGAACTCATCTAAACATACATGTTATGCGAGGCACTGCCTGTGCATTGTGGCAACAGCTCAGACAAGAGCAGCGGCCGGAAGGGGTAGTTTCTTCTTTCCTATTCTTGCTGGGGATAGGGAACTACACTTCGTTCCCTACAGACCCACTACTATAATATTAGTTCAGCGAGAAATACCGAACCATATAAGCCAAAAGAGGCTATTCAATAGGGCACGGAAGATGGGTCCCGAGAACACGGGGTATGATTTACGCGTTCCCCTTCACATATTAAAGGAGGGGGGGGGGGGGAACACACACAATTACCCACACAACACCACAAAAGATTTGTCGTGAGAAAGGCAGGGTTTGCAAGTGAGAGGGAAGCCGGGAAACGAATGTGCCCAGTAATAATAAAGGCATGGTATGAGAGAAGAGAGTGAATCTTGTATGCAAAGAGTTCCTAAGGTAACCAACAGGACCTATACAAGCTGGAGGTCTAGTCAAGCAGGGACGTAGCCAATCCAGGGGCTACCTGACATGTCAGGCCCATTCACTCGGTCCTCCTATCTAATGGATTGGGTGAGGTAAATGTATGTAAAATTTATTGAACTGAGGCCCTATTGGTCCTCAGGATTGTGGTACTTGAGTCAGCCCAGTCGCTCACTAATCTCTGTCAT
This sequence comes from Cepaea hortensis, assembly GCA_963921405.1. NCBI lineage: Eukaryota > Metazoa > Mollusca > Gastropoda > Stylommatophora > Helicidae > Cepaea > Cepaea hortensis. Next base: position 84,522,272 of record OY992890.1, read on the forward strand.
CTCCAGGGTCCTCCTGGAAGTGAAAGGAGCAGAAGGGATCTGCAAGGCCACGATATAATCACCTTAAGCAAGTCTCAGGTGAACCATGGACGGTCAGGACGACCCCAGGCCAATTACTTTACTCAATGGATTGAGGTCCGATTAGTACTGGACTAATGGCATTCTTCAGTACCAGCTCAATACAAATCACATCGTCAACATAGGAGTGGCTGACCCTATGTTCCTGGCTAGACCTACGTCTAATTCTCAGTCATCAGCATCCGTGTCTGTAACATTGAAAGGCACATACCCATTCCCCATACACGAACTGTTCCCATTATTTTAAATCCTACCCAACATTGTGCCAAGTGATACCATGGGGCTTCAATGAACACTGGACTCACTATGTAGAGAAGTCCACTAAAACCCGTAGGCCTGGTTCTACAGCGGCCTGTTGTTCGCAAAACCGATCTGGAAGGAGGGAACTAACTAAGGACATACTCTGTGAGGTGGATGTCGACTGACGGGACATTGTCGTACTCTTGGGCCTATGATTATCATACCTATGAGGCTCTGTGCCTGGACTACAAACCTTACCCCTGTTTGTTTCTAGAGAACTATCTGTTTTAACTGCCTTGATGTTTTTCCTGTGCTGTTCTTTATTAAGTTATTAAATTGAAATTTATCGTTTACTCTGACGATCGCAATGTTATATGTTGTCAGCCAGAAAGACACCTCGGGGAGTAGACCCCGAGGTCAAATGAGAGAGTGACAGTGAGTGTGGGGAACGGAGGAGGGTTGGCAGGCAAAGACCTATCCCAGCCAGGGTTAAAGAATAATATTGAAGCATTGTGACAGGGGTATTTGGGACCCTCCACATAACTTGTTACAAAGATAACTTGTGGTGTTTCAATATATTTAATGGTTCAATCATGTACATCGTGACGTCATAGTTGTGATGTGTGATTTGATTTCATTCCCTTTTATTCATCAAATAATATGTGATGTTAATTCATCATATGGAGTGTGGTTAGTGTGTTTCCATACTTGTTTCATAGATTTAATGGTTTGTTAATGTATATTGTGATGTCGTAGTTGTGGCGCATGAGTTTATTTCATTCCATTTAAATCATCTGACAATGTGTGATGTTAATTCATTGTGTGGATTGTGTGTTTACATGATTAATCATGACTTAGAATATATATATATCATTAGGACAGTAGTCTTTAGAATAGAATGTCTGAGTGGTTACACATATTCGATTTAACTACAAGAAGAAAAAGGAACAGAATATCATATGTGTGCTGTTTTTCATTATATCAGTGTGCTGTTGTAGATATCAGTATAAGGATTCAAATATACAAAGACACACAGTGCATGCTATGTTCAAATTCTATATGAGACATGTAGGCCATGTATGAATAGGACAGGGGCACAAGTTAGATTCATGAACTTGTCTTGAAGGATTATTCACACCTTCTTACTGTCATTCGCAGAGCCTGCACCCTGAGTAACAGTAGTCATAGAAATAACCTTGACTGAGCTACACACCACTCACACTGATACAGCCGAGTATGGTGTCCATACCATTAACCAGTCAGCACCTTTCAGCTTACCATCCAGGAGGCCAAGGACCAACAGATAAGTGGCTGACAACCCGTTTGCCACTTCACAGCATTCACCTAACATTTTGTCCAATACAGGCCAACTCACATTGTCAGTGATTACGACATCCACTAGCTGCTGGATATACTCTTGTAGAAATTTAGACTAACCAGGGATCTGTGGCCGAGGGGTTAGCAGCTTTCTCCGCTAACCCCGAATACTCTCGTCACGTGACGCGACGAGAATTAGCAGTGGTTCGAATCGCAAAAGTGACTTATGAGAGTATGGAGCCGGTCGCTCAGAAAGTCGTGGCGTGCTGATGAGCGTAATCTAGCCTAGGAATCAACATACAGCCGAAAGATGCTGGTGTTGACCGCAATAGAAACGCCGGGGGGGGGGGGGGGGGGGGGGGGGGGGGGGGGGAAGGGATCTGTGTATCTCTTTTGTGTCTGTGAGTTCCCCGTGGGTCTCACGTAGTGTTCTTAGAATTAAACAGCTATGTTATATTTGTAATTATAACAAACTGCGTCTGTTATTATAGAATTAGATTAGTAGTATCATCAGATTGTCTGACGAGTGAAAGGACTGTATCTATACATATAAATCTGTCTAACTCCTTGTTGTGAGAATGAATTAGACGGTGGGGGATCATTTTCATCCAGGCACGTTAGCAGGAATCAGTTGTCATACTGTCTTTCTTAAGTACGGTTGGTCGTCATAACTTTCCGCCTGGCACTGTTTAGAAGTAGTGAGCTGTTCTGGGACTTGGAAATCATCCGTCTAGAATTGCGAGCCTTTTGATCGCTTCTTCATCAGTGATTAGACTCTCTATTCACAGAAAGTCTCTTTTGTATCTACTGTGATCTATTTTCCATCCTAGCAGTATACGCTAACTACACTAATGAATGATCTAAGTTTATGATGATGTAAGTTGATGTATGATCTAGGATGATGTATGATCTAAGCTGATGTATGATCTATGCTGATGTATGATCTAAGCTGATGTATGATGTAAGCTGATGTATGATCTAGGCTGATGTATGATGTAAGCTCAGTATGATAAAAGAGAGGTGAAGTGACTGAATTAGTGTAAATTAACAGATTAAGAGGTACTGTATGTTTAATTTATTATGGTCATTTTTCACTTTTGAAGTCTATTTTATGTACAGTTATCTCTAAACAATGTATAACAGCAAGCAATATTGATATGTAATTGCAGTCACAATTAAGAGTGTTAACCTCCTGCCTGAAACTAACATTTATGGTGCAACTTGAGGTGACATATTAAATAAAACAATCTAAGGCAGCATGTCAGAAAAAAAAACTTGAAATAGAATGTCAGGAAAAAAATCAATGTGGAGTTGCATGTCTAAGAAAAATAACCTTTAAGTGGAATGTCAAACAAATAAAACTTCCTCATTGTAACTCAGTGTTACTGTTCCTTACATAACTCAAGAGTTCTTGGTCCACACATCTACTACAGTGCACTGAACTCCATGAGGTGTTCACTTTCCCATTAGGTTAGCAGAAACACCAGTTATGAAGATTAAACTTTTTGAGGATAAAGTTATGAAACCGCTGGGCATTGGCTGATCCTCAACGACTAGACTCTTACATTCATCATTATTATGAGCCTTGCCAGCTGGCATAAACATTCATATCTCTGCACAGATCTCGGTCCCTGGTGCTATGAATCAAATCTGCTGATGATATCCCACCATGCCACTGTCTCAGTCCACCCAGCATGCAATCATAACAGTGTTTTCCAATTCCCCTCTTCTAACTACATGACCAAAGAATGATGTTTATCTCACTCTACTGGTTGTATATAATGTCCTAGTGGCATTAGCCTTTACCAGGCAATCATTGGTAGCTACTGTGGAGGTCCAACATATTCGCAACATTTGTCTCATCATCTACATCTCTGTTGCTTCTAAGTTGTTCTGAATTTGTTTATCCATGTTCCATGATTCACTGCCATAAAGTCACATTTCAGGATTCTGTTTCTGATATTCAATGATGTTGACTTATTGCCTAAGATACTTTGAATTATTTTAAATGGAGCTTAAATTTATCAGCTTGTTTAAGTGTTTCCCATTTATTATCGTTTCTTGGGTAGGTGTTATCTTTTTCTTTGATATAATCATTGTTTCTGTTTTCTTGATATTCAAGAAAAGTCCTTTTGTGCAGTCTTTATTACTACAGATCTGTTGCATATTCAGCTATCAACACTGTGTCATTTGCATATAATCAATCAATCAATCATGTGCCATGCCGGAAAGCGTGGGCGGTCATGATTCGCCATTTCACTCGATCACCAGAGTCGTGGATCAGCTCAGTGTTCCTGTCTCGTCCATGCCATGTGGCCAAGCCATCCAGGTATTTTCCTCTCGGTCTTCCTCTTGGTCTGTTCCCTTCGATCTTGCCAGCTGTCACTAAGTTCTCCAGTCCATTTCTTCTCATAACATGTCCAAAAAATGTTGACTGTCTACGTCTAATTTCTCTAATCAATCTATGATTTTCATTTGTCTCTTGTAGTACTTGTTAATTGGTTTTTCTGTCTGTCCATGGTATTCTTTGCATTTTCCTCAGAAACCACATTTCTGCAGCCATCAGATGTTTTTCTGCTTGACTGCACATTGTCCAAGTTTCACATCCATACAAAAGAACAGGCTCTATGTATCCCCTCAACACTCTTTTTCTCGTTTCAATTGACATCATTTTATTGGTCAGAATGTTTTTCATCTTGCTAAAGGCTACTTTCGCAATGGCGATTCTTGTTCTAATCTCTTCAAGGCATCTGCCATCAGATGTTATGACTGTTCCGAGATAATTGAACCGATTCACTTGTTGAAGAATATTCCCATTTACTTGTATATTACATTGTGGTACTTCGTTCTTCCTAGTGACGACCATAACCTGTGTCTTCCTACAATTTAATTCCAACCCCAGCTGCTCACTGTGTACAACCACAGCGTCTACTAATTGTTGTAGATCCTGTGCATTGTCTGCAATCAATACTGTATCATCTGCATATCTAATGTTATTTATGTTTCGTCCTCCAATGCTGATTCCATTTAGGTCTTGCATATAATAGATTGTTTATATTATAACCTCCACCTAATAATGTTCATATTATAGTGTGTGTTTTTTTGTTGCCTCAATATAAAATTCAATATCTCAGTAACCATCTGAGGTAAAATGATGAGATTTAGTATATAACCTTATCAGTATGTCCACCCAACAAAAACATTTTTGTTCTGGAGATTTTACAGCAGATTTCAAAGTTAGTTTATATGCGGTATATTAATTACAATTTAGAGATTACGTCCATGATTTTAACAGTATTACAGCTTCACCAAGAGACGTCCCGGCAGATTTTGAAATTTTCACGTGATTTCCATTTTGAAACAAACAGCGCGAAGATTCAGAGGTGTCTCCAAATGGGGGTTCTTTCATGAAACGTGATTATATAAATAAACTAGCTGACAAGGCCCGGCTTCTAGCGGGGATCTATCTATCTATCTATCTATCTATCTATCTATCTATCTATCTATCTATCCGTCCGTCCGCCCGACTGCCTGCTTATCTATCTATCTATCTATCTGCCTGCCCGCCCGCTTGCCTGCCCGCCTGCTTATCTATCTATCTATCTGTCTGCCTGCCCACCTGCTTATCTATCTATCTATCTATCTGTCTATCTGCCTACCTATCTATCTGTCTGCCCACCCGCCCGCCTGCTTATCTATCTATCTATCTACCTACCTATCTATCTACCTGCCCGCCTGCCTGCCTGCTTATCTATCTATCTGCCTACCTGCCTGCCTGCAGGCCGGCCGACCAACCGACCCACCCAGTCAGCCAGCCATCCACCCACCCACTTACCTTTCTGCCTACCTAACTACCTACCTTTCTGTCTGTCTGTCCGCCTGCCTGCCTGCCTGCTTATCTATCTATCTATCTGTCTGCCTGCCTGCCTGCATGCCCACCCGCCCGCCTGCCTGCTTATCTATCTATCTATCTGCCTACCCACCTGCCTGCCTGCTTATCTATCTATCTATCTATCTATCTATCTGCCTGCCTGCTTATCTATCTATCTATCTATCTATCTATCTATCTATCTATCTATCTGCCTGCCTGCCCACCCGCCTGCCTGCTTATCTATCTATCTATCTATCTATTTATCTATCTGCCTACCCGCCTGCCTGCCTGCTTATCTATCTATCTATCTATCTATCTGCCTGCCTGCTTATCTATCTATCTATCTATCTATCTGCCTACCTGCCTGCCTGCCCACCTGCCTGCCTGCTTATCTATCTATCTATCTATCTGCCTGCCTGCCTGCTTATCTATCTATCTAGCTATCTATCTGCCTACCTGCCTGCCTGCTTATCTATCTATCTATTTATCTATCTATCTATCTGCCTGCCTGCTTATCTATCTATCTATCTATCTGCCTACCTGCCTGCCTACCGACCCACCCAGTCAGCCAGCTATCCACCCACCCACCTACCTTTCTGCCTACCTACCTACCTACCTTTCTGTCTGTCTGTCCGTGCTATTAAATATTGATAAAAGTTACTGGAAAAAACGTCAGGACCATGTGTTGAAAGAGGAAGAGGACTATTGGAGAAAGGATGGATTGAAGGTTGTATGTTCGATTCCGGGCCGCGCCCTTCATTTCAAGAGTGCATTTTTTTTCGGACACTCCCGAGGGTCGTCGCTGGAGCTACGGAGTTTGTGCTTTGTGCGACGCTTTCCGCGCTGCAGAAAGAAACTGAGCCATATGGGATAAAAACCCGGTGCAATACAGCCGACCCTGTCGATTGTAAGCTACTTCTTTCATTGCACCCACTCCCATACGAATCCGGCTACGCCTTTGTCATCTGAATTTGCAGGTCCCCATTACCGTAAACATAACTTTTTTAGCGAGAAATCACTAGTTGTTAAGCAAAACATCAAAGGAATGTCGCCGCTTTCAATGATTTAAGTTGTTTTTGGACCTATAAAAGACATATTCCTTGGGTGGGGGTAAATATAAGACGGCTGGAAAAATTTCATAACGATGCAACAGACAGTTTTCAAAATAATTGATCGTGAATGAAGGCAAACAAATGTGGACATACTATATAACCTCCACCTAATAACCCTGGCTCCTCTTCGATCTCCCTCATTATTACTTTGATATAGAGAAAGAGATTAGATCTGGTGACAAAACACCTCCTTCTCTTACTCCTAGCTTCATTTGTTCATTACTATGTTTATTTCTTATTTTAATTGCTGCTGCTTGTTTCCAGTAAATATGTTTTATTATTCCAAGATCTTTCCCATCTTTATTAATATCTTCTAACATTTTGATCCATTTCATCACTTTATCAAATGCCTTGGTGTCATGGTTCGTTTTACATTGTCATGAAAATGTATTAATAGTATCATGAGTTGCTGTTTATAATGATTAACTTTAATATTTACAATGTCTAACCAAATACTTAAGGACCACTAAGTACAACAGGATAACAGTTCTTTCAAATACAATATTTCTCTTCTCATAATTCGTATTACACAATTACAACATTTCACATGATCACAAAGTCATACTATCAATCACTACTACACTACACTGATATAAAACTATAAAACATCGGCGGCATTCTAAACGTTCGCCATCGCCTACTACGAGTCTGAGACGAGTTTTTCCTACCATGGTCTCAGCTCGAGTGTCGTGTTTTCAAGAGACCTTTCTCTCTCTGAATAAGTCCAAGGCACGCTTCTCGCTCAAGGTGATATGTACACCCAACCGTAACAAGAGTGTTACAAAAGCTCACACTCCCAGTCATGACACTTGGTATAATAATCTATCAAGCACAAGTATATGTCTTTCTGTGTATCAGCTGATCTCTATATTAGTGTTTATAATTTGTATATTGCATTATTTGTAACTTTTCCTTCAACATATCCATACTGTTCTTCACCAGTTTCCATTTGTATTTTCATTCTTGTTTTCATAATTGTACTAAAGAACAAACATGTATCAATAACTACTAAGACAGCACTTTACAACACAATCTTCTTACAAACTCTATGCTACCAATGCCAAACCTGGACAATGACAGAAAAAGAGAAAAGAAAACTCACAACAACAGAAATGAGGTTCCTGAGAAGAATACTCAACGTATCAAGAAGAGATAAGATCAGAAATGAATAAATCATGACTAAAGGTGGGGGGGGGGGGGGGGGGGGGGGGGGGGTTAAAGCAGCACTAGATTTTATTAGAAAGCAGCAAGTCAAATGGTTTGGCCATGCAAGTAGGTTACTAGTCAACAGCATATCACAACAAGCAATGATGTACAGACCAGATGGAAACAAAGGAAGAGGCCGACCACGTAAACATTGGATAGAGGGAATAGCAGAGTCCATGGGAATATTGATATACGAAGCCCATAATTGGGCACTCTCATGATGTTTATACTTCACCTCGACACCGCAAGGTATAAGAGGAACATGATGAGATGAGATGAGATGAGTTCTCATAATTCTGAGTAGATGTTGGGTGACATGGGTTATGAGGTCGAGTGTACAAAATTCTTCATATTTGATAGCTCCTGGTCTTTTCGTTAGAGCTAGGACAAGAGAGTGCCCTGCTCTGATCAACTGCAGCATTGTGCACTGATCCCGGTGGATACTTGGTCACATCTATGACCTTATTTTCCCAGTGTCTAAGTAGATTTACATTCTGCTATTGTGTTGATTTTGATGGTATAATTCTATGACAATTCGGAAAGCAATGGCAAACTCCTAAATGTAGAATTATCTAGTAAATCACAAACAGTCAATAAATGCTGGGGTTGACTGCAACATCCTGTAAAGAATATTAAACTAACTGTTACGTTATATTGCACTTAATTTCAACAAGAACAAGAACACTACGCAGGAAACCAAAGAAGGTTGATTAACCAACACAGAACTGGTGTCGTGAGCCGCTACACGCTGCGGGATTTGCTGAGGAGGGGATTCGAGCACTTATGGACTGAATGTTGTTCACTTATGGTTCGACTAACTAACTAACTAACTAATGCACTTAACCTTACCTTGACCTACACAGACTTGAGGTTGTTCTGTCTTGACACTTGATAGAAGTTTATTCTCCATCTTATGTCTACAGTCAGTCTGAAAGGATTTGTAAGTTACATTTGTATGCAAACATAAATTATATACATGAATTTGATATTTTGTTTTTCAAGATGATTAATGATGCAAAATGTCTTAAGATTACTTCAAGACATGATTTTTTATGTTGTTCCTCAAGTCCCGTTTAAGAATTTGAGTATGAGAATCTATCACAGTGTAACATAATAAAACAAGTCAGCTTTATGGAAATCACAATTACTTGTGTCACACATCATAGACACATTAAAGTTGATGCAATACTTATAGCTGCAGCCATTCTTTGTTGTATCATTTCCCTCCTTCCATACATCCAATAATGAGACTTCAATTGAAGAGAAAATCTTGACATCAATGTTCCCACTAAACAGTTGCTTAGGAGTAAGAATTTAACTTTGTTAGCTTCTAACATGAAACTTGTGAGCGTGCCTACATTTGACAATTAGGTACATTTGGTCCCAATATTGTCAGCTTGTGCATTGAAGCTCAATGATCTGGCCTTCGTTGATGGCATTGCCTCCTTGTTTCAAGATTTGGCTAAACACATTGGATAAGATATCACAAGAATTAAGTCTAAACTAGCCATTTGAGTAACATTTTGTAAATTGCTTTTTAATTATATAACCCAATCCCAATTTTGAAAAAACAACGGCAGAAAAAGAGACTGCACACAATACAGAGGCATTTCACTGTTGAGTCATACTGGGAAAATATTTTGCAAAATTCTTGAAAGAAGATTACGAACAAACTACTTTAGAACCACAGCTAAGCGAAACACAACTTGGATTTAGGAAAAACAAAGTATGTACAGATGCCATTTTTGCTCTTAGACAACTTATAGAAAAATCAATTGAATTCAATGAAACACTCTACTAAGCATTTGTTGACCAAGAAAAGGCATTTGATAGAGTAGATAGAAACAAGCTGTGGGAAATCCTTAAACAATATGGAGTGAGTACACATCTAACAAATCTATGTAGAAGTTTATACAACAACAGTGAATGCATAGTGAGAGCAACTGGAGGACACTCAGAATCCTTCACCATAAGATCTGGAGTACGACAAGGTTGTGTCCTGTCCCCTCTCTTGTTCATAACATATATAGACAACATATGTAAAGAAACCAGCCAAGCGGAGACAGCAAGAATACCGCATGACGAGAACACAGAAGAAGCATCTGCAAATCTAACCATTAAAGAACTCCTGTTTGCGGATGACCAAGCATTAATAGCAAAATCAGAAGCTGAATTACAAGACCACATGAACAGTCTAAATGAAATGTGTAGGGAACATAACATGAAAATGAGCACAAGCAAAACAGAGGTAATGACTATAACTAAAGAAGAACAAACAAACAACAACAATTCACCTAAACGAACATCCCTTGAAACAAGTAAAGAGTTTCAAGTACCTAGGAAGTATAATATCATCAAATGGCAGATCAGAAGACAAGATCGAAAACAGGTGCAATAAGGCAAATCAACTCATTGGACAAATGGCACCAATGCTAAAGAACAAAAATGTATCAATAACTACTAAGAAAGCACTTTACAACACTATCTTCCTACCAACTCTATGCTACCAATGCCAAACCTGGACAATGACAGAAAAAGAGAAAAGCTTTGAGCTACTAACCGCTATCATACATGTGTGTAATATAATTTTAAATAAGTTGCCATTAGGTGCCGGCTGCCTGGCCGAGGGGTTAGCAGCTTTCTCCGTTAATCCCGAATACTCTCGTAGTCAATGTGAGCGGACGAGAATTAGAAGTGGTTCGAGTCACGCTAGTGACTTATGAGAGTATGCAGCTGGTCGCTCAGAAAGCAATGGCACACTACTGAGCGTAATCTTGCCAAGAAATCAACATACAGCTGAAAGATGCTGATGTTGACAGCGATGTCCTGTAAAGGATATGCAAAACAAAAACCATTGCCATTAGGTAGACAGTGACACAGCCATATATAAAGTTAATCTTTATAGGCAATGTGAAGTTAAGAACATATTTTTTTTTCTAACTTTAACAAGACACAATCAATATTGGTTGGCACATGGTCTAGACATTACATTTGAAGATGAAGAACTCACAAGGCTGGAGCACGCTTTGTTAACACTGACTATGACAGACCACAAGATATGACTGATTGAAGTTAACAGACAAGTTTTAGTAAAAAAATAAAAAGACAAACAACTCATTAGTACAGAACAAACACCAAAAACGTCAGTGTCCATAAGAAACAGAGAGAGGGAGAGGTGTTCTATTGTTGTCTTCATATCACTGGAGTAGTACATGAACTATTAACATTTAGTTTCAGCTAGCAAGGTTACCAGTATTCCCACGCATACATGTA